>WNWK01002819.1:147500-192982 GCA_009830355.1 Cherax destructor
AGAAGACATCGAGGTTCTCTGTTGAGAAGAGCTGTTTACTTCTAAAGAGAATAAAGACTATCATGTAATTTTTAGACATTTACGGCAAGACTAGTTAACCAGAAGGCTCTCTCCCCACCTTTCAATCCCTCTCACCATTACCGGCATGAAAAAGTGGCAGAAATGTTCAGTACCTTATAGAAAAAAAATGACGTGGAGTTTACAGATTTGAAAAGGGATGGAAGTTACTTTTTAGTGCTGTTCCTATTGCAGCTTTTCGTGTTGCTTCACTGCTACCCACAGCGCTGTGTGCAACATTGGTCCCACGTCTACTTACCAATAGATCTATTTTTTTAATTTTGCGTTGAAGGTAGACTCACACTACAGCTATGATTACTACGATAACCACCGCTGCCCCTACTTGTATAACTACTTTTAAAATGATTGGTTTATTGTTAACTTAATCCTGACGTGTCCTGTATAGTATACAGTGGAATCTAGTGTTTTCAATGTGCTCGTACAACCGATTGTCGATTTCGTTTTCCTCGGTTACCATTTCAGTTAAGCTCCTGGGACGATAGTTGGGGGCACAGATCTTGTCTCCCTTATTTAATATCCGGGTAACATTTGCTACCTTCAAAACTTTTGGAACCTTTCCTTCTTCTAATGATTTGTTAAATGCTACCGTTAGTGGGTAAGCGATTTAGAATCTGTATTCTTTTATATCTCTAGGTCCGCTTGGCTTACTAATATTCAGCTTCTCCTATTTTAATATATCAAGACTAGTAATTTCGTTAATATTTATTGCCAGTTTCAAGATTTGAAAGCAGATTGTGTAGCCTCTTGTATTCCACCGTAAGTTCATTCCTACATGCTGAGTTATGTATTATCGCCATATCTCTGATGTTAGTTGCTGTATGATCCTAGTATTAGTTCTTAGTCATGATTGTAATAATAATAATAATCTGATGTTAGTTTATCTTCCAGCATCGTAAGTTACTCGTGCAACTGTTGTTTTTATGTATTTTTCCCTATCATATTTGAAGAAATCTATTGGATTTTTTTCTATTATAATTGAGATTTTGTGTAATTCTGCTTCAAATTTCTAGTTTTCACTCTTGTTTTCTCTTCGCATGTTTTCAGTATGTTCTTCAAGGTTGCCAGCCAATTTTACTTTCATTTATGCATTGGGATTTTTGTTAGTCATCTCAACTACCTGTATTGTCATTCATTCTGATTTTACTGGTTCCCATTCAATTTTAATTTTTCGTAAAATATTATTCGTTATGGTATTTAGATTTTTTTATTTAAATCTGCTTTTCATTTTATTTATATTGTTTGTATTTCGCACTTCGATCCAGTTTCCTTTATTGATATCTGGGCTCATCAAAGTTTGTTGTTATCTTATTATTACTTTTGATCTCAAAGTTTGTATCTAATTTGAATCGAATAATGTTGTGGTCACTGTCTCAAAGTGTCTCTTACCTCGTCTGAATGAATTATGTCCCAATCTGTGGTCAGGAGGAAATCCAGCCTATTTCTGCCATGATGACGTGTTAGAAAGAAGTCTGCAGTCATACCGACAAGTCCAATATCTTCTTGGCCAACCCTGATAAATTGTTCTAGTTTATACTAGGGGCGTTAAAGTTGTCACTATGTTATTGCTTATTGTTCTAATTTCGTAGCTCAAAATTGCATAGTTTTCCAGACATTGTGTAGGAATTACTTGATAATACACACAGAATACATATTTCGGTTTCAGACTCTACAACTTCATCCGGCTTCTGAATTTCAGTCACATGAAGTTCTCTCTTAACATGTCACGTCACTCCATCTTTTTCTTTGTTAATCCGAACTTTATTGAAAATGTTTTATTCAGACAAAGCTAATACTGTTATCAGTTGACCTGATTAAATAAATAATAATAATAATAATAATAATAATAATAATAATAATAATAATAATAAGTAATATCTTTATTTACTACAAGTACATGTACAAGGTATACTGGCCTAGCAGCTGACATTAATGACATACTGCTATACAGAAAGCGCTTGTTATGCAGAGCATTTCGGGCAAATTAGGTCCTTGTCCCAGGATGCGACCCACAACAGTCGGTTATCACCCAGATACCCATTTTATTCTGATGGGTGTACATGAACAGCAGGTGTCTTAAGGAGATACGTTCTAATGTTTTCCAGCCGTACCGGGGATTCGATCTCCGGACCACAGTGTGTGAGCTAGCGATAGAGCTATGGGAGATTTGCTCAGAGTATAATACAGAGTTGATCAAGTGATACATTTGAAGATAATTCGTCCTTTTCTTGGAAGATGCTACCATCATTTGATAAAGAGAAACTTTGAATCGAAGACTAACCCAAAAGGATTTTTTCAGGTATACAGAAGTAAGATTAGGGACAAGATAGGCCCACTCAAAAGTTACTCAGGTCAGCTCACCGTCAGTGATAAGGAAATGTGTAGAATTTTTAACACTTACTTCCTCTCAGTTTTTACACAGGAAGATACTAGCGATATTCCAGAAATAATAAATTATGTAGAACAGGACGAAAGTAAACTATACACGATTAGGGTCACAAGTGACATGGTCCTTAGACAAATAGATAAATTAAAACCTAACAAATCCCCAGGCCCTGATGAACTGTATGCAAGGGTTCTAAAGGAATGTAAAGAGGAGCTTAGCAAACCTATGGCTAATATTTTCAACATATCACTGCAAACTGGCATGGTGCCAGATAAGTGGAAAATTGCAAATGTAATACCTATTTTCAAAGCAGGAGACAGGTCCTTAGCTTCGAACTATAGACGAATAAGCCTAACCTCCATAGTGGGAAAATTTATGGAATCAATAATAGCCGAGGCAATTCGTTGCCATCTTGAAAAGCATAAATTAATCAATGACTCTCAGCACGGTTTTACAAAATGGCGTTCCTGCCTTACAAATTTAATAACTTTTTTCATTAAGGTATTTGAGGAGGTAGATCATGGTAATGAATATGATGTTGTGTATACGGACTTCAGTAAGGCTTTTGATAGAGTCCCACATCAGAGACTATTGAGGAAAATTAAGGCACACGGATTAGGAGGAGAAATTTTTCCTGGATAGAGGCATGGTTGACAAATAGGCAGCAGAAGTTTGCATAAACGGGAGAAATCAGAGTGGGGAAGTGTCACAAGCGGGTTCCACAGGGGTCAGTATTGGGCCCCTTGTTGTTCACAATCTACATAAACGACATAGATGAGGGAATAAATAGCGACATAAGCAAGTTTGCCGATGACACCAAAATAGGCCGTCCAATTCATTCAAATGAGGACATTAGAGCACTCCAGGAAGATTTGAATAGACTGATGCAGTGGTCGGAGAAGTGGCAGATGCAGTTTAATATAGATAAATGCAAAGTTCTAAATATTGGACAGGACAATAACCATGCCACATATAAACTAAATAATGTAGATCTTAATACTACTGATTACGAAAAGGATTTAGGAGTTCTGGTTAGCAGTAATCTAAAACCAAGACAGCAGTGCATAAGTGTTCGCAATAAAGCGAACAGAATCCTTGGCTTCATATCAAGAAGCATAAATAATAGGAGACCTCAGGTTGTTCTTCAACTCTATATATCCTTGGTTAGGCCTCATCTAGATTATGCTGCACAGTTTTGGTCACCGTATTACAGAATGGATATAAATGCTCTGGAAAACGTACAAAGAAGGATGACTAAGTTGATTCCATGTATCAGAAATCTTCCCTATGAGGATAGACTGAGGGCCCTGAATCTGCACTCTCTAGAAAGACGTAGAATTAGGGGGGATATGATTGAGGTGTATAAATGGAAAACAGGAATAAATAAAGGGGATGTAAATAGCGTGCTAAAAATATCTAGTATTGACAGGACTCGCAGCAATGGATTTAAGTTGGATAAATTCAGATTCAGGAAGAATATAGGAAAGCATTGGTTTGGTAATAGAGTTGTCGATGAGTGGAACAAACTCCCGAGTACAGTTATAGAGGCTAAAACGTTGTGTAGTTTTAATAATAGGCTAGATAAATATATGAGTGGGTGCGGGTGGGTGTGAGTTGGACCTGACTAGTTTGTGCTACTAGGTCAGATGCCGTGCTCCTTCCTTAAGTGGATGTAACCTGACCTGGCTGGGTCGGGGCATTGGCTTAAGCCGGTGGGAGACTTGGACCTGCCTCGCATGGGCCAGTAGGCCTGCTGCAGTGTTCCTTCTTTCTTATGTTCTTCTTATGTTCTTATTTAATCTAGGAAGACTAGTCTGCCATCTGGACCCCTGGTTACTTGACTAGATGTGACAGGTTGTCTGCTGCCTCTCTCCCCCACCTCATCTCTTCTCTTTCCTTCACCTCTCGTCATCTCATTAACCTCATTTAGCACTTGCAAGAGTCTTCCCAACCTTGCGCTGCCCACGCGCTCCAGAGAGGTTCGCCTTGCTTAAACAAGCTTCTGTCACAACTGAAGTTATCACACAGTTCTATATAGAATAGACCCGTGGGACAACTTCATTAGTGATTGTATCTTGTCAGTATTGGAGAGAGAGAGCTAGCCTGCCAATTAATAGGTGAAAATGACAAGGCCAGACAGTCAAACTTGGCACCTCCTTGCTGTTGGCTTGTCACTAGGATTATTTTTCGTTTGTTTGTATCGGTGCCTGGAGACTGTTGCAAAATTAGACTCAGGAAAGTGCCCATCGTGCCTTGAACATTTTGTTTGTTACTCGTCCTATTCAGATAGCTTCATTTTATATAATATATATATATATATATATATATATATATATATATATATATATATATATATATATATATATATATATATATATATATATATATATATATATATATATAAAGATCACAGTAAACAGGTGATATCACAATATGCAGAACAACCACTGTGAAAAATAGTGAAATTCTAAGCGCTTTCGTAACTTCTCACATTATCAAAGAACTATAAAAACAAAAGGTTAAGAGGAAGGCATACAAGGACCACACTACACCTCACTGCACCCCTCCCCCCAACAACACCTGACTTTTTATGATGATGTAGGTGGGTAGTCAGTGATCAATGAAACACAGCTTATATTCAACTCAAAAATTTGTGTAATGTACCTTAATTTTTTTCCAAATTTATTAATTATAAATTAATCCAATTTATATAAACCAAAAGAAATATATTATTTTCAAAACTACTTTTTATAAAATATGATTCTGTTATATTCCTGTCGACCATGGACTTGTTTGATACAACTTTCTCAGCCTTTTTAAAATCAATTGGATGGTTTAAATCTCTCACATGAATAAACAGAGCATTAGAAGCTTGTCCAGTTCTAATGCTATATTTATGTTGTTTTAACCTAAGTTCAAGACTTTTACCATTTTTACCGTAATAAACTTTATCACATATTTGACAAGGAATCTTATGCACACACCCATCAGCATTTTAGGGAAAATTGTTTTTATCAAAAGTTTTTGAACTGTCAAGAATTTTAAATACAGCTTTGATATTAAAATTCTTAAGTAGAGAAGGCATATCAACCAAGTCATATCAACTAAAAATATGTTGGTTCTCCCTTACCATGAAAACTTGGTTGATATGTCTTCTCTACTTAAGAATTTTAATATCAAAGTTGTATTTAAAAATCTTGACACAGTTAAAAACTGTGGTACTGGAAAACCTCATGTTGATGATTGAGATACATATGCAACATATGGGAATCTTTATTAAGGCAACGCTTCGCCACACAGTGGTTTCTTCAGTTCAATACAAAGCAGAGAGGGGTAAGGAGAGGAGGAGTTTGAGGTAATCAGTCCCTTAGCCTGGAATCGATGTGCTCAGTCCATCACTCTTGTAGAAAGTGATGGGGTGAGTATAACACAGGGCACATCTCCTGAGGCGCACATCAACCAAATAACTGCTGCAGCATATGGGCGCCTAGCAAACCTAAGAATAGCATTCAGACATCTCAATAAGGAATCGTTCAGAACCCTGTACACCGTGTATGTCAGGCCTATATTGGAGTATGCAGCGCCAGTTTGGAACCCCACACCTAGCCAAGCATGTAAGAAAATTAGAGAAAGTGAAAAGGTTTGTAACAAGACTAGTGCCGGAGCAAAGGGGCAAGTCCTTAGAGAAGAGGTTAAGGGAAATCGACATGACAAAACTGGAGGACCGAAGAGATAAGGGGGATATGATGACTACATATAAAATACTGAGAAGAATTGACAAGATGGACAGAGACAGGATGTTCCAGAGATTGGACACAGCAACAAGGGGTCACATTGGAAGTTGAAGACTCAGATGAAACACAAGGATGTTAGGAAGTATTTCTTCAGTCACAGAGTTGTCAGGAAGTGGAATAGTCTGGGAAGTGATGTACTGGAAGCAGGATCCATATATTACGGTGCCCAGTGGCCTGATCGCTAAAGCTCTCGCTTCACACGGCGAGGGTCTGCGTTCAATTCCCAGCTCGGGTAGAAACATTGGGCGTGTTTCTTTACACCGGTTGTCTATGTTCACTCATCATTAAAATGGGTACCTGGGAGTTAGTCGACTGGTGTGGGTCGCATCCTGGGACAAGGACCTAATTTGCACGAAATGCTCTGCATAACAAGGGACTTTCTATATAGTAGTATGTCATTGATGTCAGCTAGGCCTGTATACCTGGTACATGTACTTGTAGTAAATAAAGATATTATTATAGCTTTAAGAAGAGGTATGGAGCAGATAGAGTGACCTAGCAGCGATCAGTGAAGAACCGGGGCCAGGAGCTATGAATCGACCCCTGCAACCACAACTAGGTGAGTACACACAAACACCAACACACACATACACACCAACACACACCAACACACACACACACAAACACACAAACACACCAACACACAAACACACACACACATACACACACAAAACAACACACACACACACAAACATTAGTGCAGAAGCTGGAGGACCAGGCAGGGGTAACAGGGAAGGCACTACAATGGATCAGGGAATACCTGTCAGGAAGACAGCAGCGAGTCATGGTACGTGGCGAGGTGTCAGAGTGAGCGCCGGTGACGAGTGGGGTTCCACCGGTGCTGTTTCTGGTATTTGTGAACGACATGACGGAAGGAATAGACTCCGAAGTGTCCCTGTTTGCAGATGATGTGAAGTTGATGAGAAGAATTCAATCGGACGAGGACCAGGCAGAACTACAAAGGGATCTTGACAGGCTGCAGGTCTGGTCCAGCAATTGGCTCCTGGAGTTCAACCCCACCAAGTGCAAAGTCATGAAGATTGGGGAAGGGCAAAGAAGACCACATACGGAGTACAGTCTAGGGCACCAGAGACTACAAATCTCACTCAAGGAAAAAGTTCTTGGGGTGAGTATAACACCAGGCACATCTCCTGAGTCGCACATCAACCAAATAACTGCTGCAGCATACGGGCGCTTAGCAAACCTAAAAACAGCATTCCGACATCTTAATAAGGAATCGTTCAGGACCCTGTACACTGTGTACGTTAGGCCCATATTTGAGTATGCAGCACCAGTTTGGAACCCACACGTTTGGAACCCAAGCACGTACAGAAACTAGAGAAAGTGCAAATGTTTGCAACAAGACTAGTCCCGGAGCTAAGGGGTATGTCCTACGAGAAGAGGTTAAGGGAAATCGACCTGATGACACTGGAGGACAGGAGAGACAGGGAGGACATAGTAACGACATATAAAATACTGAGAGGAATTGACAAGGTTGACAGAGACAGAATGTTCCAGAGATGGGACACAGTTGGAAGTTGAAGACTCAGATGAATCACAAGGATGTTAGGAAGTATTTCTTCAGTCATAGAGTGGTCAGGAAGTGGAATAGTTTGGGTAGCGATGTAGTGGAAGCAGTATCCATTCAAAGCTTTAAGAAGAGGTATGATAAAGCTCATGGCGCAGGAAGAGTGACCCAGTAGCGGCCAGTGAAGAGGCGGGGCCAGGAGCTATGACTCGACCAATGCAACCACAACTAGGTGAGTACACACACATACGATAAAATGAACTTTATAACTTGCTACTTAGCTTATTGATGATTCCAAGAAGTCGCAGCCATCCCCGACTCCTTCACAGTGGATACATTCATGGCCTCATTCTCCACTGGGCTGTATGGTAAAAAATTACACGGGGTTATACAATATATTGCCCCAAAGGAGCGTATGTTCATATCTTCAGTCATTAACTCCAGACTGAATTTACACTCACGTGTTTGGACTTAAAAGTCCACGCATAACTACCGTCAATAGGTAAATTTTGATGCTCTTGACCTACAAGAACTGCACAGTCCCCTGCCTGACAAGAACATAAAAACATACATTGCTCGTGTAACGTGAGCGATGGTGTTGGCTCCACCATATACGGCGTAAATGCTGTCTTGATTGTAGAAAGCCGCTGATGAGTCACCGTCTTGTTTCGATGGAATTCACTTGCGATGTCTTTTAGCAGTAATCAGAAGCTGCGCACACTTCTGAATATACCGCGATGTTATTCACTAAACGCGCTGGAACAGAGTTCTTATCTTATTTCCCGATGTTAGTGGAGATTAAATTAGAATAACGGACGCGTATGCCTAATGTCTTTGTTGAGTTACGTTGCCTCGCGCCGTATGACCCCTCGCATCGTATGACCTCTTGCAGCCCGTATTCAATCTAACCCCTCGTGGTGCCTCGTGGCTCCGCGGGGCCTGGCATGCTGAGGTCAGCACAATTTCAACAATTGCTACATGCTGCTACAAGTGGCAATTAAAATGTTTGTGTTCTCTAAATACTTTGATCACTGGAACACATGATTGTATTGTTTAAGTGTAGAAACTAATACAGCAGTTTACTATAATTTTCCTGTTACGGCAAAGAGTTACATTTATCTCAAATGTCTATTAAGTCACATACACACTCGCTGCTACTTGGTCAGACCACGTGACACATTGTGGTCAGTACATCTGGTCTGTATTAAGTTGTTTATGCACCTAGACTCGCCTCGTCTGGCCCCTTCCTAAGGGTGGAAAGGGTGAGGGCCCTTAACAAGGGTAGAAAGGGCGCATACCCCCCTCCTTTGGAGAATTTTCTCCACATATATGAAAAAATGTGAGTGTTTATAAAATATAGGGAGGTACCAACTATAATGCTGACTGGGGACCCAGTGCCACGGAGAAGAGAATAAACTTAATGGTAAGATCTATTTCCTCACTGGTAAGTAGTAAAAATGCCAGAAATGAAGTAATATGAAAGGAAGGTACTTTATATTATTTGACTGTCTATGAGCACCTCTTCAACAGACTTAAAAAACAGATGTGAGATATACAACTTGCAAATAAGGTAAAACACAGATTAGGTATATGAGCTAGGTCAGATGCTGGGATTAATTATGGGAAGTGTAGGAATAAGTACCTTCACATAAGTGGTACTTATAGCATTAGATTGTCACTGGTGATATGATATATGAAGATGGGTCGTGATGCTATCATAGATGCCTCGAGGAATTTGTTTATTTCTCCATGGGAAAGTGGAACAGAATTCTTCCTCCGTAAGCCATGCGTGTCGTAAGAGGCGACTAAAATAAAGGGAGCAAGGGGCTAGTAACCCCTTCTCCTGTATATATTACTAAATTTAAAAAGAGAAACTTTAGTTTTTTTTTTTTTTGGGGGCAGGGGCCCTGCTCAGTGGGATATTTCCGGTTTGTTGAAAAAAGAAAATGAGGCAACTTCTCAAATAGTATTCTTATATTTAAGGTTTGTAACATAACAGAAAACTGGCAAACTCTCTTGTGGTTTTTCTAACATTTTTTTCTGAACGCTTATAATGTTCAAGTTTCTAACTATTTCATCTTAGCATAATTGGCTGAAGTTCTAGCAAAGAACTTGAGAAACATCAGGTTTACCAAGCACGTTTCATTTTGTAAAACACTGTCTATGCTATCATCTGTTTTATTTGAGTTTTGAGGTACAATTTTATTTTATAATTATATTGATACTTTAGCACCAGGCGCTATTATATAGTATTAATTTTTCTTATTATCAGTAGCGTGAAAACACTGGTATTTGTTCTCTGTAAAATAAATTCTGATAAGTTTTTTTGCTGCTATCTTGTTGTAAGTTGGTTACAGGAGGCTGTTGTAAGTTTACAGGCAGTACATTAATAAAGAGGCTTGAGTTACACGAAGACATTTTAGTAGGAAGCGTTTAGCTCCTACTAGATTTTGGTGAGCACGTCACTTCCACCTGACAACGATGTCTTGTCGGTGTAGCACCGGGATTGCCAGTACACGTCAAAAGTTGAAACTACCTAATTTCTAGACAACACCGTAAGAAACGCCAATTAACCCTCATTCAAGGCAATACCTTAATTTTGGGGGAGGGGCAGGTGGGTTTGAATGATTAAGAGCCACAGGCCTCTTCACACTTCACTGGATGGCCATATAAACTACTGTGAAGTACACGTGTGTTATTCATGATCAATTTTTTTTATTATTATTATTACTATTATAATCGTGGTGGAGCGGTAAACTCGAAGGGACTATCAAGTGCCTGTGGAAAAAAGGTGAAAAGTTCAGGTTCAGACCAACAGACGGGTAGACAGATACAATTTCTGGGAGGAAGAGTTCTCCACTGGCATCAAGGAACCTTCCTTGAGGAACTGTTTATAATTCCACCTCTGTTTTCACTACCATTCACATGTTGTACTCTTCCGGAAGCTGGTTTTTATTATTACCCTCATAAGTTGGGTCTCCGTACTGGCACAAACATCTTATTTTTCCACCATCTGTGATTGTGTATTTCTCCGAGCTCTTGGCTTTATCAGAGCCTCCATTTTCCCAGAGATTCAGTTTAATATTGTATGGAAATGCATTGTTAATGGTTAATAGTAAGGCATAAAAAAAATCATTCACAGTTTTCTGAGGAAATCTTGTACGACATTTCGGTATTAAATCCACGAAGGACTAAAACGCCATCTAAAATATCCACTCGAAATTGTAGGTTAGATGTGAAAAATTCCAGCCACGGGATCAAGGCATTTATTAGATATTCCCAAACCATGGCAATTCATTGTCCTATATTCGAAGACGATTTCTCAAATACTATTTTCAATAAATGGCTCTATTTACGTTATTTAGATGTGTTGGTTATTTCGTTTCGTTTGGTCGTTCATTAATAAAACAATAAATTATACCGCAAAGCCAATAAATGAAATATTACATAGAGGTGATAAAACATATTTGAAAACGAGCAGTTTGTTTATATTCTGTTGAATATATCTCTCATGACGTATGTGCATTGAGAGGAACAGTGCATGTTCAGTATACAGGGAGGAATATTTATCTCGGTATCTCAGTTTATTTTTACTCAAAGTTTAATCTCGATACGTTCTTATTTAGGATTACAGTATCTTAGATTGGTGGAGAACATGTGACATGCAGCCTTAACAGCCCTTGAGTGTCTATAGGAATTAAACCCAAATAAAATGTCAGCCAGACAACCTCGAAGAGAAAGCATGGACCCAATAAGGCGCCACTTAAAATTAATCGAGTAATTACTGTTTAAGGCTGGTGTAAAAGTCACCCGTCCGACAGTTTTGGCCACAGTGAAATAGTAACAGATTAAGAGGATGGGGTAAAAAGAGATACCTTCATTGATTGATTTTTTTTCCTTTTTCCAGATATTTCGTGCAGTTAATTAAGAACACTTTTTTTGATCTGCTTCAAATTTTCAACCTTCATGCATCATTCTTAGAGAAATGATGGGATTCTTGCTGGGTGCGTATTACCCATTTTACCAATTTTATACATATAAATAGTGCAGCCCAGTTGTATTTTGTTTTAAGAAATGCTTGAACCGTTACTGGGTTGAATAATTTACAATTTTTCAATTTTTCTGAGCAAACTGGGATACTGGTTTCCATGTGGTAACTAGAGAATGCTTATTCCGATGGGTGTCAAACTTTCCATGCTTAATGAGAGGAATGTTTTAATTTTTAATGGACTCTGCAGGCTCCAATTTGCCACTTTTATTTATATAAATTTTGGTTTAATAATAATCCTTATGGAGCATCAACAAATTGAATAATGGGTGAGACACATGTGCAACAGTTGAGTGTCTTTATTGATGAAGCCTTACGCCTACGCGTTAGGCTTCATCAGTCAAATAGAGAAGTGAGTAGTGACGAGGTAAAGATGGTGTAATCAGTTCACTTTCTCTTTAGCTTTCATTTTCCGCTTTCTTACCATTCTTTTAACCTCTCATTCTCTCTCCATACATTTCACCCTCCGTATAATATTCTATTTTGTGAAATCTCTCACATTCTACTTCCTTACCACAATCTTTACCTCCTCTTCCCACTCACACCCATCCTCCTCTGCCCACAACCTTCTGCACACACTAACACTGCATTCTGAAATCTACCCCATACCTCTTCGACCTCCCCTCTCACCGTACTTGTACCCTCTCTAACCCACTTTTCTCTAAATAGTTGATTATACCTTATACTGTCTCCTTTAGTTTATTCATCTTCACTCTTATTGAATTTCTCCTTGCACCTCTCCAACGAGGGGATGTAAGAATTAAAACTGTAGCCCCATATTGTACAGAAGGATGAACTATGCATACCTTTCCTGATAAAGACATTGTGAGGTCACGAGAGCCATGTGTGGAGAGTGTTTGCTTAAAGGAATTCCTTATTTAAGACGTACTGTGCAAGATAGTTAATAAGACTTTTGTTGAATAATAACATTAGAAAACGTAAGCTAAGAATACCTTGGGGACCGTGATATTATTCACAGGAGTATCCTAATAAAGAAAGGTACCATTGCAAAATGCTCTTATGTCAACGATTCAGTCCAGAAGACTCTTGGCTACCGCCCTGAACAGACAAATTTGACAGAGCAAAATCTGAGTGTACTTGAGAGTCACATAGCGTGTGCAGCAGTCTAGGAGTGTAGAGAGAAATCCGTCAAAAATTAATTTCTGTGCGTACGAGGACTGTTCAGTGGTGCTTTAACGACATTCAGGGAGGACTACATTCCAGTGAATCATCTTGAAAAAGACGACGCATATTCTATCAAGTATTCATTCTCGGGTCATATACCACTACACGTCAGTGTTAACGGCGCTATTCTACAACAACAAACGTAATTCTGAATTTCTAACACCCGACCCTTAGAAGGATACTGCAGTAATCTGTTAAGAGTATGTCACAGAATCAGAGCAAAGCACCTATTAGATCCGTAATGAGTGAACGATTAGCCCAAAACAGGCAAGTCATGTAACCAATTAGCGTGAGATTGCCTGCTACAGTTACACATGAATAATACAGAAGTTAGGTCATATCTCTGACCCATCATTTACCTCTAATACATTCCCAGGAACGACGCAACGTCTAAATCAGAGGAGGCTTCTAGATTGTGACTACTAGGAATTTTGATGGTACACTTAGATAAGTACTACTGCTATTATTATTTAGTGACGTTACTAATTATCAATAAAAATTCCATCAATAGGTCAGTAAACACAGACCTCCCCCCCCCCCCCAACACACGAAAACGGCATTTGATTCTGTTTACCATGAGAGTTTAGCAAAAACGCCAAGTGCAGGCAGAAATAACGGAACATAATCCAGTGGATCAAAGAGTACCTTAACTGAAAGAAGCAAAGGGTGATTGGAAAAGACGTGATTAGCAAAGAGTGATTGGAAAAGACGTCAAAATGGGGAAGAGTAACAAGCGGAGTACCTCAAGGATCGGTATTAGGGCCGGTACTGTTATTGGTTTATGTTAATGATATTCCAGAAAGGAATGACTCAGATGAATCCCCGTTTACTGATGATGTAAAACTGATAACAATAATCAAATTGAAAGATCTGTCGAATAAATGATTTCTTGAAATTAACCCTAGAAAATGCAGTGTCATGAACATTGGGGAAGGGGGCAAAAAAACGGACACCTAGTTTAGACTCGAGGCACAAAGGCTGCAGACTCCACTCAAAAAGGAATCTTGGGTGAGCAGAGTGCCTAACAAATCGTCGTCTGATCACATCAAGCGAATAGCCTTTTGCAGCCAATGTTTCTCTGATAAATTTGAGAGTAGCCTTCAGGAATCTAAATCTTGGAGTCATTCTGAGTTCTTCATACAGCATATGTCAGAACTATCTTGGAGTATGCAACCCAAGAATGGAACCATAACCTGAAGATGTATTTTTGAAAACTGGAGGAAGTGCAAAAGTATGTATACAATAAGACTTGTTCTTGAGTTAATGGACATGAGTTATGAGGAGAGGCTAACGCAACTGACACAAGGACACAAGAACCAAGGAAGACATGATTGATGACATGTAAAATACTCAAAGAAGTTAATTTGGTAGATAAGGAAAGGATGTTAGAGGAGAGAAACGGGATTCCGAGGGCACAGCTGGTAGTTAAAGATACAAAGGAGCCACAAGGATATCAGGAACTATTTCTTCAGTCACAGGGTGTGGTCGGGAAGTGGAATGGTCTCTGTAACTAAGGCAGGCTCCAAACGTACAGTAGTTTTGAAGCAGGTATGATAGGGCCACAATATTAGAAAGGAGTGAATCTGGGATGCGGCCAGTAAAGAGGTGGGGCCAGGAGCTTGAACCCCACCACTGCAAACACACACATGTGAGTGCACACAAATATAGAATTGCACACACAAAACTCTCTCTCACACAGACACAGACATACACACACACACACACACACACACACACACACACACACACACACACACACACACACACACACACACACACATACACACACATACACACACACACACACACACACACACACACACACAATTTCATTATTAACATTTTCCTAGATGAGCGGACCGTTAAGTAATTCACTGAACAAAAACGCGAGAATCATTTTCAGATAAGTGATTTGAATGAACAGACAGTAAAATCAATGGAATTTAGTACACTAATTATATACTCTAACATATCCAGTCATGCAAAATATGAACTGATTAACAGGATGGAGGATCATTTGCATCAGCTGCTTCCTTGTTAATCACCAGAGATTTTTGCAAGAGGAAGCATTACCAGACAATCAAATATCGATGACTGTAACTTGCTAATTAAGCTAAACCATGACGACACGAACGGGTGTAGGTTGGGAACATCGTCTGATTCAAGAGGTCAAGAAAAAGATTACCGACTGTCCGGCTCCAACTTTTACACACACACACACACACACACACACACACACACACACACACACACACACACACACACACACACACACACTCACTGAGTGAGTGTGAATGACCAATGTCAATGACGTGTATAGTATGCAAAGTCATGGAGGAGAGTGGTGGAGCACCTAGAAAGACACAAGCTTATAAACAACAACCAACACCGATTCAGGGAAGGAAAATCCTGTGTCACAAACCTACTGGAGTTTTATGACAAGGTAACGGAAGTAAGACACGAGAGAACGAGAGAGAGGGTTGGGTAGATTGAATATTCTTGGACTGCAAGAAGGCATTCGACACAGTTCCTCACAAGGGATTAAGGTAAAAAACTAGAGGATCAGGCAAGCATAACAGGAAGAACAATTGCAATGAATCATAGAATTCCTGAAAGGGAGGCAATAACGAGTCATGGTACGTGACGAGGTGTCAGAGTGGGCGCCTGTGACGAGCGGGATTCCACAGGGGTCAGTCCTAGGACCAGTGCTGTTTTTGGTATGTGAATGACATTACGGAGGGGATAGATACAAAGGTGTCCCTGTTTGCAGATGATGTGAAGTTAATGAGGAGAATTAAATCGGATGAGGATCAGGTAGGACTACAAATAGACTTGGACAGGCTGCAAGCCTGGTCCAGCAACTGGCTCCTTGAATTTAACCCCGCCAAATGCAAAGTCATGAAGATCGGGGACAGGCAAAGAAGACCACAGGCAGAGTATAGGCTAGGTGGCCAAAGACTGCAAACCTCACTCAAGGAAAAGAATCTTGGGGTGAATATAATACCGAGCACATCTCCTGGGCGCTTGGCAAACCTGAGAATAGCATTCCAGTGTACAAAGTTGTTCAAGACTTGTATGGGGTGATGAAGTGAAAACAACTTCATTTCCCTTCCTTCCTCTCTTTGGGCAACACAACCGCTGCAACCACCACTTCCGCCATTTATAATAAAAGGTTATTTATGGTCGTAAATCAAGGCGGGGTAGCAATGATAAGGTTTCGGAGCCTTCTTACTTTATTTGCGAGAAGGTGGATACACAGGTAGTGTGTTTGTATCCATGGCCCAGGAGGGCGGTGCCCATGTGAGGGAGAGAGGAGTAGGCCTTGTTGACTCTAGGATGCCTGGACGAGAAGTGAGAGAGAGGCAGGCATGAGCAGGCTGAAGTGGCATGCCCACCAGGCTTGCCCTCTGGGGGAAACTATGGGAAATAGGCATGTAGGCTTACTGGCTACAACATATATATATATATATATATATATATATATATATATATATATATATATATATATATATATATATATATATATATATATATATATATCAACACTGCGACTAACCGAGGACTCGAACCCATGTCGTTTTGGCTTGCCTCATGGTGAGCGAAAATCACATGATGCTCTAACCCACAGGACCACTCAATCCAACAATAATCAAGCACCCAGCAGAGCTAGGTGTTTCCCCTTGATCCGAGGACATATGGTGGTGTGGGTGCCTCTGACGTAACCTAACTTAGCGGAATGTAAACAATACAGCTCACTACCTTATTGGTATACAACATCCAGTATAATAACTAACAAAACATACGATGGTAAAATATCCATAAACCTCTAAACCAGATTTAATATCAATATCATAACAGAAAAGACCACTTCAATAATGCCTGTGTAATACATCGTAACTCCCAAAACCGCTTAATATACTGGAATCGCACACTATTGTCAGTGGTAACGATCCCCGGTGAAGGAAAAAACATTGGCTTTCCACTCTTCATTATCACCAACAACATCAACCAGAATAACGGTTTCCACAATTTACCTGAACTTCTTTCCAGAAAACTTTTAAAACGTTCGGAAATCAATGTGACCTGACTTGCAATTCCCCCTTTCTATTCCCCTCACTGCTACTTACTATCACATATTTGCTCACCCTCCCTTACCAGGTTTATCTGTTTGTGGTTGATGTAGCCCACTGCTTGGGCGAAACGTTGTCAGTAAAAGCTTCATGTTACTATATTTGTCACTTTTTTACATAATAATAATAATAATAATAATAATAATAATAATCATGTATGCGCAACATTTTAGGAATATTTAGAAAACTTGAAAACAACTAGTAGCAGGGAAGTTCTTTATTGGTACAAGGTTTCACCCATGAGTGAGCACTTTCAATACATAGCAGATACGAGATGCTTAAAAGACCATCCAGGAACGTAGAAATTAGGTGCAGGCGTCAGGTGCGTCAGGTATAAGATAGAGGTAAAGCATCTGGACTACCGACCCACCTCAGGGTTCCTTTGGTCTAAAATAATGCGAACTGTAAGGGTTGTTAAACTGAACATTTCACAATTTTGTTTTATGGTGTTTGTACGTTTTATTGCAGAAGATTCAATGCATCTATGGTTTACCTTTTCGTTCTGGAACAATAGCTTGGTTTTTGCGCCCCACTCTATTAAGTGTGAGTGCTATTTATGGTGTTGCACTTACACGTTATTGATGTCGTCTGTTCTGTAGGTAAATTTACGCTTCTGTAAATGAAAGAGTAGAATTCAAGCTGTCTCCCTGATGCACTGTAGGTTCGATCACCCTCCAGCAGTGAAAGCTGTAAAAAGTGCATCCTTGAGTCCTGTTTATGATATAGAGATCCTATTTAGGTTTTTGTATCTTATGTTTGTTGTGTGTTTAATAATGCCCATTAAAGGGTAAAACGATGTACCATTAAACATTGATACTGATGCCATCACTAGTCGAGGTTACTCCTCCAGTTTGCGCCAGTGGATATTTAGTTATCGTATATCATAACAACTTAGGGAAAATTACAGTAACTGTTGGCAATTACTCAAATAGATTACTTCAATATCAATGGCTATAAATATGATCCTGGATGACAGCGTCATAGTACGAGGGCAATACTTTACGATGGGATGGTACAAAAGTAATACTTTAATACTTTATGATGGGATACATATATATATATATATATATATATATATATATATATATATATATATATATATATATATGTAGTGTCGAATAAGTAAAACTGGTCAATCAGCAAGAACTCATTTAAAATTAAGTTCTTTCTAAAATTTTCACTTTTACATTTAAATATATTTTTTTCATTTATGTTCATATAAAAATTAAGGATTTTTTACCAAAAGTACCTTAGGAAACTTACCTAACCTTATTATAACAAGCGCAATTTAATTTAGCCTAATCCAACTAAATATATTTTAATTTAATAATAAACAACACAATGAAATATATTTTTTCGTTAGATTCAGAATGTTTTTTTGCGAAATTATTGCCTTATTCGGCAAGAGCGTTGCTATTTAAGCCAAAATAGCAAGTTTTACCTATTCGGCACGACACACACACACACAATAGTGGAGGCGGGAACTATACATAGTTTTAAGACAAGGTATGATAAAGCTCATGGAGCAGGGAGAGCAGAGACCCAGTAGCGGACAGTGAAGAGTCGGGTCCAAGAGCTGAGTCTCGACCCCTGCAACCACAATTAGGTGAGTACAATTAGGTGAGTACACACACACACACACACACACACACACACACACACATACCCAAGGGTAACAGGAGAAGCGAAAAAGCCAGGATGAGCCCATGGTTCACCCAAAGGTGCAGGGAAGCCAAAACCAAGTGTGCCAGGGAATGGAAGAGGTACAGAAGGCAAAGAACCCCGGAGAATAAGGAGAGCAGTCGTAGAGCCAGAAATGATTATGCACAGGTAAGAAGGGAGGCCCAAAGACAGTACGAGATGACATAGCAGCGAAAGCTAAATCTGACCCAAAGCTGCTGTACAGCCACATCAGGAGGAGAACAACAGTCAAGGACCAGGTGATCAGGCTGAGGAAGGAAGGAGGGGAGGTCACAAGAAATGACCGTGAAGTGTGTGAGGAGCTCAACATGAGATTCAAAGAGGTGTTCACAGAGGAGATAGAAGGGCCTCCAGAAAGGCGGAGAGGTAGGGTACACCATCAGGTGCTGGACACAATACACACAACTGAGGAGGAAGTGAAGAGGCTACTAAGCGAGCCTAGATACCTCAAAGGCGATGGGGCCGGATAACATCTCACCATGGGTCGTAAGAGAGGGAGCAGAGGAGCTGTGTGTACCCTTAACAACAATCTTCAACACATCTATCGAAACAGGGCAACTACCTGAGGTATGGAAGACAGCAAATGTAGTTCCAATTTTTAAAAAAAAGAGACAGGAACGTAGCACTAAACTACAGACCAGTGTCACTGACAAGTATAATATGCAAGGTCATGGAAAGATAATCAGGAGAAGAGTGGTTGGAGCACCTAGAAAGGATTGAGCTTATCATCGACGGGCAACACGGTTTCAGGGACGGGAAATCCTGTGTCACAAACCTACTGGAGTTCTACGACAGGATGACAGCAGTAAGACAAGAGAGAGAGGGGTGGGTAGATTGCATATTATTGGACTGTAAGTAGGCGTTTGACACAGTTCCACACAAGAGATTAGTGCAGAAGCTGTTGGACCAGGCAGGGGTAACAGGGAAGGCACTACAATGGATCAGGGAATACCTGTCAGGAAGACAGCAGCGAGTCATGGTACGTGGCGAGGTGTCAGAGTGGGCGCCGGTGACGAGTGGGGATCCACAGGGGTCAGTCCTAGGACCGGTGCTGTTTCTGGTATTTGTGAACATGACGGAAGGAATAGACTCCGAAATGTCCCTGTTTGCAGATGATGTGAAGTTGATGAGAAGAATTCAATCGGACGAGGACCAGGCAGAACTACAAAGGTATCTGGACAGGCTGCAAGCCTGGTCCAGCAATTGGCTCCTGGAGTTCAACTCCACCAAGTGCAAACTCATGAAGATTGGGGAAGGGCAAAGAAGACCGCAGACGGAGTACAGTCTAGGGGGCTAGAGACTACAAACCTCAATCAAGGAAAAAGATCTTGGGGTGAGTATAACACCAGGCACATCTCCTGAAGCGCACATCAACCAAAGAACTGCTGCAGCATATGGGCGCCTAGCAAACCTAAGAACAGCATTCCGACATCTTAATAAAGAATCGTTCAGGACCCTGTACACTGTGTACGTTAGGCCCATACTGAAGTATGCAGCACCAGTTTGGAACCCACACCTAGCCAAGCACGTAAAGAATCTAGAGAAAGTGCAAAGGTTTGCAACGAGACTAGTCCCGGAGCTAAGGGGTATGTCCTAGGAGCAGAGGTTAAGGGAAATCGACCTGACGACACTGGAGGACAGGAGAGATAGGGAGGACATTATAACGACATATAAGATACTGAGAGGAATTGACAAGGTGGACAAAGACAGAATGTTCCAGAGATGGGACACAGCAACAAGGGGACACAGTTGGAAGTTGAAGACTCAGATGAATCACAGAGATGTTAGGAAGTAGTATTTCTTCAGTCACAGAGTGGTCGGGAAGTGGAATAGTTTGGGAAGCGATGTAGTGGAGGCAGGTTCCATACATAGCTTTAAGAAGAGGTATGATAAAGCTCATGGCGCTGGGAGAGTGACCCAGTGAAGAGACAGGGCCAGGAGCTGTGACTCGACCCCTGCAACCACAACTAGGTGAGTACACACACACACACACACACACAAAATATATATATATATATATATATATATATATATATATATATATATATATATATATATATATATATATATATATATATGTGTGTGTGTGTGTGTATATAAGGACCCCAATGGAAATAAGTCACTTTGTCTGACTTTTTGGGTTATCCTAGGTTCTCTACACATATGCTGCTATGTGTGATAATCTATGTAACTGTATTTGTGTATACCTGAATAAACTTACTTATTTACTTATTTACTTACTATGCAAACAATCGCAGATATTATATTTAGTGAAGTTATGGGTGAAATAGTATTACAGAATAAAAAATGGGGAACTCCTGTTGGTTGAGCATTGACTAGAGAAAACCATGTTAGGTTAGAACTGAGGAGTGTCAACATTATTTCATGTTCCAGTTGGAAACAACCAGAAGTAAGACGGCTTCATTTAGATGAGTAACTACGCAGATTTAATAATGGAGGTTAAAGCAGAAAATCAAGGATTGTGGCTTATCTCACATGGAGGCCTTAGGTTCTTCTGTAAAATATGACCCACAAAAGCCGACCATCTCTTGTTTTTCTATTTATTAATAAGTAAGTTTATTTATGTACAGTTACACATATTTAGGTGGCTACAATTTTCATAAATAGTAACATATGTGTCAATTCCCTATCATAACTAAAAAAATACAAGAAAATTATCTATTTCAAATGGGGTCCTTGTAAAGAACGGGAGCAGTATGCCTCTCTGGGGCCATTAGACATCAAAATTTTAGGTCCCTTGTCTTATAGGCTGAGTGTCGGATAAAAACAAATGTGGTACACAGTACTAGAAACCTTTAATTTTTGAAAATCCCACTGAAAATGCATTTTCCTAACAACTCGATAACTTTCTCATATTCGCCTTCCGAACCTTTAAGACAGCAATTTCTATATTTACAAAGAAAAATATATTTTCATAATGTGCTCTACGCCTATTAGACTATGTTTTCAGACGTAGTTGATGCATCGATGTTGTTTTCTCACTTTTGTCACAATATAGATTTAAAAATGATCATTCTTCTTCAGAGTATTGGCGTCACTGGGAGAAAATATTTCCAATGAAGTTGCTGTGATGTCGACAACTTTCATGATTTCATTTGTCACTTGACTAGGAAATCATAATAACACGATTGTAGAGAAATCACATAACTGTTAGAGTTCGATCCCATAGAAAGGGCGTCTTAAAACTCTCAGGCTAGAGTGTTGTGCACGCTAGATATATTTCTGTACACCACTGGGAAGTTAGTATGGGTCACCACTGAAACCACAAATGCAAGTTTTTACAGACGAATCCCACACCAGCATGGCTGTGGTGTACTCTAGTTCAGGTCCTCTCAAAGCCTCCATCATGACTCATGACATACGATTTCGTAAGTCAAAGTGGCGGCTTTGAGGGGACTTGAGCTAGAGCACGCTACAGCCACGCTGGTGCGGAATTCGTTTGTGATAATCTGCTTCTGTGGTCACAGTGGTGGCCATTTCTATGGTTTATAGAAATATACCTCGTAGGATGACTTTTCTTAGGCCAGAATGGTCCAGTGGTAAGTAATCTGCCCTGTGTGTTGTAGGAGTCACATGCCATGGATTCAGATAATTTTTCCCAAAGTTCTGTGATTCATTCGTAATGCAGTGGACCCCCGCCTAACGATCAAAATTCATTCCAGAAGCCTGCTCAAGTGCCATTACCGAACGAATTTACTTCCTTAAGAAATAATGTCACGTAAGTTAGTCTATTTCAGACCCCCCAAAATACACTTCCACAAGCACTTACAATATTATACTTACATAATTGTACGATTTCCGGGGTGCTCGTTAGGCGGGGGTCCACTGTATGTTCATACAAATGGATTAATTCTTTTTCTGGATCTCTTCTCTTACGTCATTTTGATATTTGTCAATGAGAGTTTCAATGCTTTCGTTTCGAGATATTCATTCCTTAAGTCAAAACAAGGAAGATTGAAGAATCTTTGAGCACTCAAGACACAGGGAGATCTGAAAAGCATCAGGTACGGCCTTGATTCCTCAAAGATCCCTCACTCCCTCAACATATTACCCACTCCAGGGCCTGAATTTCCATAACAATTCATTATGCTGTTATTGTGTTGATTGTGTGTTTCCAGTGAGACAGGGACTGTGTGTGAGAGAGAGCAAGCTCCTCGCCACCTCTATGGATCACAAGCCATAAGATAAAACGAACATAAAACATAAAAACCAGCATAAAAGTACACAGCTTTGAAAACAATAAAGATGTAAACAAGTAATAGACTGATAGAATAGCGTCCCTTTATACTATTTTACTTGAGCAAAACATGTGTAAGAGGATAGCTAGTATGTCGAGTGACAGTAAAAGTATGTCAAGTTGTAAATCATACTTGTTATTATATGGGTGAATCTATGAGTAGTTGCAAGGGTCTGGTTGTTAGTAGTAAGCGTCATGTGAGCAGTAACGCTAAAGTTTGTGAGTAGCAAAGAAAGGTTTGCTCGCGTGGATAATATTAAGCTACAACATACAGAAAACTGGCCAAACATATTATCACTGAATATTAATATTCTCGGAGAAGTTTCGCTCTAGGTAAATTAATTCCATATTTCGTCTACAAATCAGAGGCAGGTGTCTCGAGTATTATATATATATATATATATATATATATATATATATATATATATATATATATATATATATATATATATATATATATATATATATATATATATATAAATCTTCTTCTTTGAACAAACCGGCCGTATCCCACCGAAGCAGTGTGACCCAAAAGGAAAAACAAAAGCGTCTTTTAAATTTAGTAATATATACAGGAGAAAGGGTTACTAGCCCCTTGCTCCCGGCGTTTTAGTCCCGCAAACATCTTGTTTACTCTCTAGCACTGCTAACTTAAATTTACCTCATACCTCTTCAACCCCCTCCTCCTCTTAGCCCACCTTTCTCCCACTAGTTACTTATAGCTTCTCCTTAATCTCTTTTTAGCTCATTTACATATATTTCTCTCTTATCAGCTGATGCCATTCTCATTGCACTACTGTCTCTAACCTTTACTGTAGCTACCACTAAATAATGTAGCATCTGTTGACCCTTCTAAAAATATACACATCCAGAAGACTACCAAAGATTCTTTTATATACTAATACATTGTCTGGCAAATTGCTTTCATTACACCCTATATCATATCTCATATATTTATCACCCGTTTTTTTTAATAAATTTATAATTAAATTAGAGGCCCCAATAATCTGCTCCTGGCTCTCTAAACTTACCTACTATGTCATGTACTACAGACACTCCTTTAGAATGTAGATCCTGGTTTCGAGGTCGCTTCTTTCCAAATAACGAAATCCCAATTCCGGCTTGTTGAGATTATAAATTATCAGATTAATAACTATCAGTATCAATATTCTTGATACCAGCAAGATTTTCAATTCAGAAACAAAGAAATCAGGTAAGAAAGCAGTCATAAGAGTTCACTTATTTAAGTACTTCTCAAGAACACAGTCAGGGATAAGAAAATTCAATGATAATAAAATTATAAAGAAAAATGATCTATTCGAACCGTCAAAGGTATTTATTTATATATAAATGCCCTGAACGGGTACTTATTTATAAATAAATTAAGTGTTCATTAAATTACAGTTTATTTAGTAATTACATTCAGTGCAGATATATTTCACAAATGAATTAATTTTACTTGAGGGAAATTCTCATTACACAGAAACATTAAATTAGCAGCAGAAACATCCATGGCTACATACGAGCCTTTAAGGGAGGAGCTATGACATAAGTAATCTTTGTCAGCTAATTCAGTGGATTAATCCTGTAGAGAAGAGCAACAGAAAAAGCGTACACATCCAGCCAGCTATACAAGACTAGAGGCAACCCACTAATTAACTACGTTAAACAATTCTGCACAGTGAACTGCTTAAAATGACCCAGTGTCAGAACAACCTGGAGGTACACCAGTAGGTAAGTGTGTATATATATATATAGATATTCATGTACTCACCTAATTGTGGTTGCAGGGGTCGAGACTCAGTTCCTGGCCCCGCCTCTTCACTGATCGCTACTGGGTTCTCTCTCTCCCTGCTCCATAAGCTTTATCATACTTATCATGTGTGTATGTGTGTGTGTGCGTATGTAAATACGTGTGCTTACACCACAACCGGTTAAGATAAGATTTGTTAGGATTTTTAATCCGAATGGTTAGTCACCCCAGCAACGACCCACAATAGTCTACTAATACCCAGGTACCTACTTACTGGTATGTAAACAGGGACAGTAGGTATAAAGAAACATGCTCAACATTTCCATCAATGCCGGGGACTCAACCACAGACACTCAGGCGAGTGTGTTGTCAACCGAGGCCGACCTCCCTTTGTACGATGACATCTTAGTACCTGTCCCCATTTTACTGTTATAAAAGTGTATTATTGTTTTCCACTTAATTATGATAACAACTCTTGATTGGTTATTAGAACTATCTGCATAATAATCCTCTTATTCTCGTATTACAAAAGCAAACGTTGCTAGAATAAAGGCTGTTTCTTTATCATTACCTAGATACCAGAGGAGGTTTAGTAAATAGTTGAGAACCTCAGGCTGCTTCATCTGCCATCTTCTTGATTAACAGATATATAAAGAGTAATATAAATTATCACAAGCTAAGGCAGCATGCAAATTGGCTAGGCTGTTTTTGAGAGCCTATGGCCTACAGCAGGGATACGGGTATCCCTTGAGGTACGCATAGGAATTTTCCTAGGGTACGCTAGTGAGTTTATGCAGTTTGTTGTGTCGCTACTTTTATTATTTACTTTTTTAAGTTTATTAATTTATAATCATTATTTAACAGAGAAAAGCGAAATTTACTTTTTTAAGTTTATTAATTTATTATCATTATTTAACAGAAAAAACGAAATTCCAAAACACGGAGACAACCGTCTTTTTTTTTAAAGTAGTTTTGTGCTATATTTACACAAAAGTACATTTAAGCATAGTCTTTTTATGTAAAAATATTAGTAGTCCATGTGTCTGTTAGCACCGTAATGGCGCTGCTCTGCCTGGCTGAGTCGCCTGACACATCCTTCGCACTAAATTTCCCAGAGGCTGAAACAAGAGCAAATATTTCATGACCTAATTAACTGTTACAGGTTTTTGCCTAAATTAGCATCTTTATTTTAAAATTGTTTTTATTTTTTTATATGAAGATAGTGAGTTCTTTTAACAAGTATCTCTACCGCCATGTGGTACATCATTGATAATATAAACAATTTATGAATGAGTAAACAATTATTATTTTATCATGGTTGAGTTTTTCCTAAAGGAAGTTATACGACCTTAAAATTTAGGAAATTTTTTATTATCTTTACATCAAACTTTATTTATGTGGTTCGCTGTACTAAAGCATTACTGTACTAATCCATCTAGCCTACATTTTTTTGGTCATATAATCTCAAAACCTATGTAAAACTAGTTTTTGGTTACGGTCTTCCATTATCAACTAAGAAAGGTGAAAATTGTACACTCGATCACTTCTTTTCTCTAGTTAAGTCAAATATAAACAATGCTATTAGCACAGCTATTCTAAGTGCTAGTCTAATCAGCACCTTAAATAACAAAATCTCAGTAATTTAAATTGCCATGAAACAGCTAAAAACAGAGAAAGAATAAATAGTAATTGTAGACAAATCGAGTTACAATGAGAAGCTGCGGAGATGCATGAACATTTTAACTGCAGGTATGGTCTAAAAAATAAAAAAAATATTTAAACAAGATTCAAAGGCAAACTCGTAATGTTTAAAGAATTTTAAGTGGTAAAAAAAAAATACTGATATGTGAATAAGACAAAACGTGCAGTTTATGGAATTTATTGAGAAGACGTTTCTCTCAATAAATTCCGTAAAAGAATTTCATACTATGAATGCGTCTCTCCCCAACATGTATGGTTTTCTGAAAAGACGAAGGAATCTAGATAAGAACCTAAAATGTGAAATAACTTTCTGGACGAAATAAGAAAAAATCCTTAATGAAGTTAAAAACTTAAAAAAAATATGTTTAATGTATTTCCCATAAATAATTTTTGAGATAAGTCCTTAAACGGCCAGTTCACTTTTATGTCCAAAGACTACAGTACACCATGAAAGTTTTCTCATAGATTGAATCGTATCTCTAAAACATTATTACACCTTTACCTCCATATTTTATTTCTTTATTCTCTTGAAGTTAACCTTAGCTTTAAGGTCAATGGGGTTTAAAGTCTATCGACTACACGAGGGTCATTAAGACTGCAACTAACCTGCTCACCCCTAGTCAAGAACACTGTAATAAATAAATCAGGGATTAAAGTTAACTTTCGGCATATATACTCTACGAGTAATACACCTTCCGGTGTGTATATACCCTTTGTATACATCAATTTAACTTTTTCCACAACATTCACAATTCTCACTAAAACTTGTATAACTGTACAATATTATGAAATTTCACAAATAGTCCAATACATATGATATATACTAATTGTATTAGTCCAGGATTTAGTGTCTCAAATTCTATGAATGAATGATGGATTTTTCTTCTGAATTTTACTCGTTATGATGCATCTGTTATTTCAAATTTATCCCGTGTTTACCTATGCAAAATTATGCTCTCCTGTATGCAACTATGTGCATGCACATAGTTATGTGCACATGTATGCCACTATGTTTACTTAAACAACTATGCACAGCTGTATACAAATATGTCTGCCTGTATATAAAAAAAATGTCCCTATATATTGATTTGTGCTCTACTACACGATGAAGTGCATTGGTAAACAACTATGTACACCTGTACACATGTGCATAATTATGCATACTTATATGCATATGTCAGCCCAGTACGACCTTGGTGGGTCGTACTGGTGTACAAGTGTACTATTATGTACACTTGTGCACCATTATGTACACCTGAACACAATTATCAGTGGTATACTTAACCTTGGTATGAGTTTATACATATAATTTTAGGAGGAATGCTCACCTGGTCTCTCTGGCCTAATTTAATGCAACATTATGGTAATTTATCCGCCACCAG
The DNA here is from genome assembly GCA_009830355.1 of Cherax destructor. Lineage (NCBI taxonomy): Eukaryota > Metazoa > Arthropoda > Malacostraca > Decapoda > Parastacidae > Cherax > Cherax destructor. The sequence continues at coordinate 175,442 of WNWK01002819.1, forward strand.
CTGAACTGAGCCGGTCTCTGAACTCTGAAAGTTCACTGATATTAATAAGAGTTGTTGAACTGGTTGAACGACCCAGCAGGGGCTTAGTAATAGAAATATGAGCATGTTAAATTGTCACGAGATGCAAGGAGATATTAAATATTTTTCTAAATCAAATTATTTTTTTCAGTAAATCTAACCATCAAATGTGCAATACTATTTTTTGTTCAATATTTTAGCAAAATTCTCACCAGCTGACTATTTTTTCTTGTTTTTTTTCTCATGATTCCCACTAAGGCTGTGACTATTGTAAATGAATTCGTCAACATTGTCCCTACCTGGAGTCTACCTGGATGTCGTTCCGAGGGTCAACGCCTGGACCAGGCCTCCCGATGGATAAGGGCCTGATCAACCACCCTGTTATTGTTGGCCGCATGCAATCCAACGTACCAAGCACTGCACTGCTTCTAGACTTTCTCCTTGTTGGCTGTGGAGAAACTGGGGTCAAAGGAGAGTGCAATGACCACAACAGACTGACACATGTAGGGGCGACCAGCATCACTGTGTGAGACTTGTCAGTTCGAGTTGACTTGGAATTCCTGAGAAAATCGTGAAATCCCAAATGTCGTACAAATAAAGGGGCCCCCAGAGGATGCTACAAATTCGTTGCTATAGGATCTGACAAATTAGTCAGGGAAATCAAAAACCCGTAGGCAACCACATTTGTTTTTCAGAGACACGGTATACTGGGTTCCCAACTTACGATGTTAATATTTTTCAGACTATTCATCCGAAGTTCGGTACTCGGAAACTATATTAACGTAAGAAACAATGTAAAATGGTATGAGAGTGGGAAGATGTGAAGAAGGTTGAAAGTTTGAGGGTTGGTGGAAATAAAAACAATAATTGAGGAGCACGTGCATCAAGCCTACTGGTCAGTGCTAGGCAGGTCAAAGATATCCTCTGGCGATTCAATCGTAAAACTCCTGGTCAGTGTGTAAGCCACGCAGCCGGCTGGTCTAGTAGCTTACACACTGGTCTAGTAGCTTACACACTGGTCGAGCAGCTTACACACTGGTCAAGTAGCTTACACACTGGTCAAGTAGCTTACACACTGGTCAAGTAGCTTACACACTGGTCAAGTAGCTTACACACTGGTCAAGTAGCTTACACACTGGTCAAGTATCTTACACACTGGTCAAGTAGTTTGTACATCTTTCTCCTAATAGCTTCATATATCTTATCTCCTATAGGTTAGGTTAGGTAAGCTTCGTCAGGAAACAGGGCAAGTGTTTCCTAACTCGTGTCTTAGTCAAGTGACGACACGTCGTTGGAGCTTTTGGTCATCTGACCGAGGCCTTCAGCTGGCTTATCGGTCCACCCCTTAATCTTTCCTTGTACCCCATCTATCTCTTGGTCTCACTATGTACCACTAACTTGTTAGGAAAAAAAGTATCTGATATGACTAATTCTTTTTTCTTCTGGTTTCTCTAAATGTACAGTAATGTGCTGGCTACAGTTTTTAGGGTTATTTTTGTCTACCTCGCCTGCCAGCGCCATCTGTAGGCCTGAGATATGCACGTTCAATTTATTTTATTTTATTAACACATCGGCCGTTTCCCACCGAGGGAGGGTGGCCCGACAAAGAAAAACTTTCATCATCATTCACTCCATCACTGTCTTGCCAGAGGCATGCTTACACTACAGCTACAAAACTGCAACATTAAGTAACGTTCAATTTAGTTCCTGCTTATTTCATCCTAATATCTCCTATTTCTACTTTCCACTGTGTTGCCAGGAGAGCCTCGTCCCTCACCTCTCTCTCTGAGGTCCTCCTGTTCACGCATGTACCTTCGTGTTGCACTTTCTTTCATTATTGTTATTAGTGTGTCTAGTTTTGTCTGCTATTATAGGGTGTGTAAATGTTTGTCTCTATTTGTAAAAGTGTTAGCCTAGAGGTGAGGCCGGCCTTTACTTGATTCTACAATCTTCGGTTACACTCACCTTTTACTTCGCTCAAGCCCATCTATAAGGAGCAGCCCCTCAAAGCTTACTGGCACTGGTCTACTCCCAAACAATGGCTCTTGACTCCCCCTTCCCCGTTTCTCGGGAGCTGCAAGGTAGTCGACACTTGTCTATACGGTGATCTAGACACCGTCCTCACCTGCCGTCTTGTTACTGTCGTGCCGAATAGGTGGTGGTGGTGGTGTTGATTCACCGGGAATTCTCCCGGCCCGGGTCTTTACCAGATGGCGACCCGGCTCCGGCTCCCTGGCGTGGGAGTGTCAGAGACCTATGTCTCCCATGAGATGGGATACCCCTCATCGGCGGGACCAACTGGCCCCAGGCCTAGCCACATTCCCCACCAGCACGAGGCATGGAGGTAGATAGATGCTAGGCCTCTCTGGTCTGCCACCTTCCCTAACGGGAAGGGCAGGCTTACGAGCTGCAGATGGTAGCAAGCTCCAGCCTTGGCACCTACCCTGCCCTAGAAGGGCTGGGCATGGTGATCGACCGCCGAATAGGTAAAACTATCGATTTTAGCTTAAACAGCAACGGTTTTTCTTGGGAAGTAAAAATTTGTGTATGCAATAATTTCGCAAAAATAATTCTGAACCTAACGAAAAAATATATTTCATTTGTTTGTTTATCATTAAATTATTGTAAACTTATCTAAAATATATTTTGTCGGATTAGGCTAAATTAAATTGTTTTCTAAGGTTCTTGTGGTATAAAAGTATTAATTTTTACATTAAAATAAATGAACAAAATTATTTTTAAACGTATAAGAGAAATTTTTAGAAAAGACTTAATTTTAAACGAGTTCTTGGTAATTGACCAATTTTTACCTGTTCGGCACGACATTACCACCACCATCACCTCCTCCCTCCCTCCACTTCTCCGTTTTACTGGATCATACATTAGTTCATGTTTGTATACATCTGGTTGTTTTCGCAGCATATATAAGTAACTAAACTTGGATTCTTGATATTTCTGTGTTGTTACTTGGTTAAAGTGACTTATTTTTTGTGCTTATTCATACTTTTTATTCTATTTTTCTTTGCGAAATAAAGTTGTGTGCATTTATTCGATATATGTATCCTGTTTGTCTCACGATATTTATTTTTCCATTTTCTTTTATTTTCCTGAGTAAGAGAGGTGACATGCCCGCCCTTTACATCAATGGCGACCTTACCAGACCTAAGAAGAATACAGGATGTAACGGGATAAGTCATTGTCTCTTGCTATTCTAGGAAGGATGTGTTACACTGTTAAATGGGCGAGTCATGTTACCGTTTGCTTCACTCGTTTGTGAGAGGTCACTATTTTTCTCCACCTTTTTAATTTTATGGTTCAGATTAACTTAGTCTTTCTGGTTAATTTAAGGTTTCCATTGTTGGATCAGGTGAATACCTAAGATAAACTATATTATATTAGCCTTTTGTATAACCAATGCTGTTGAGATTGTTTATTTGAATGCAATTGAGAATTCATTGGGTGTCTCTTATCTTCGCTGCTATTATGATAGAAGAAGATTTTTGCCTTGACTTTAAATAGGTGTGTGAAGCGTTATTTCCATACTGAATATGTGTATAATTTGCCAGTTATTTAAGCACGAAATCATACGCATTTTAGATGAATGTGCGTAAAATATTGGGAAACTTAGGTAGTAATATAAGAAATTTCATATCTGTTAAGAGCAATAAGAGAAGAAATAAAAAGAAAATTATAGTATAAAAAGAAAGAAGAAAGAGCTAGGTTATAGAATGAAGAAGAGGAAAGAGAGAGAGAGAGAGAGAGAGAGAGAGAGCGACTGGAGCGTGAGGCTTAAGCTGCAGAGCGTGATACTAAAGCTGCAAAGCAGGAACACGTAGTGAGACTTAAAGAATTAGAAGATTTAGCTGAACAGAAGAAGCAGCAACAAGAGCGTAAACAACAACGTTGAGAGTTGAAGCATAAGAAATTAGAACTTGTTAATAAGAAAGTTGATGAGTCAACCAGTGAGTATGCGCCTAAAAATGTATAAAATACCCATTTATACTGAGGAGAATGACATAACATAAATGAAAAAAATTACTTTAAATGTATAAGAATTTTTTTTTTAAATGGACTTAATTTTAAATGATTTCTTGCTAATTGACCAGTTTTACCTATTCAGCACGACATATATACATATGTGTACTTTACCAAGTAATGTAATTTCTTATTATTCCCATCTTAAAAGAACTTTACTTAAAGAAATTAAGGAAGCTACTTACAGGAATTGAAGTTTCAGAACTATAAGAAAAAATCACGAAATCAAAACTATATACAATTTCTAATCTACCTCTCCAGGTTAGTTGATTATTGGATCTAGAGTGGAGACATTGATCTAGACGGACTCCCTTCGTGACTTCATGGTGGGTCATCAGTTCCTGTCTTCACTTCCTAATGAAATCAGAGTTTTATCTGAGAGAAAAAGTTTTTGCTGTTGAGATGACCGAAGCCACAGGTTTGTATGCCTTGGCTTTTAATTGTTTTTCTTAAGAGAGTGTAACAACGCTGTATAACCCTTATAGGTTTAGTGCTCACGTTTGATTATAATAATTAAGAGGGTGTAAAATCTAATCCTAATCAGCATAAGCCTTCTTAATCTCTTAAGCAACCCAGAAGTGTTTTCTTGTGGTTAGACAGAATGCACAAAAAAAAAAATACTTTCGAAAACGGAAAGCCGAAACTGTTGACAGATGTTTTGCTGATGTTGACAGAATTACTTCTTTTTAGTGAAGGAACAATAATTGGTATGCACATGTTTATAATCCATAGGGATACAGATTATTCATGTGTAGTTGTTGCAGATAAGGTGTTTCGTAACCTATATCCCTCTAAATTCAATTCTGTAACTTCATCTGATTACCATAGCAGATCTGACAGTTTCCCTTGCTGCCAGTTTCTATGTTGACTGTGAATGGTAGTCTGGCTGGACTGATGTAGTCATCGATGGTAGTCTGGCTGGACTGATGTAGTCATCGACTCTATAGCTTCGTGCTCGATCCTGGTAGGAAATATCAAAGAAGCTGATTTTCTTACTTTGCTTGTAAAGTCAGAGTCCCAGAATTCATTTCTTTATCATTTTTTTTCCCAGACGTTCCTGATTCTAAGAAACATGAGAGAGACAGGTCTTTGTGACTGTATTCTTACAGAAATAAGTCCGCCGAAGATCGATGATGACACCAGTGTTATCATCGATAACACTACCTTCACCACCTCTTGTTCCCACATCTATAAATATGGTTACATGAGCCACGTCTATGGCAAAAAAAATTACATCCTCTCGTATTCAATGATATAAAACCACTTAACATCTTAACTCTTGGGTGACGTAATGGAGCTAACAGTGGTGAAGTGTTTCAAAGGAAACATTGCTCCTATAAATTCATTAAGAATCATATTTTTGATGCTGATGAGGGGCTCTTGGAACTTGGAATTTTATCTGGTTAAAGATTTCATAGAGTACTGATATTGAGTTAATCTAGATTCCAATGATACAGACACACTGCGTCTATGTCACGGGCTGCCATGCCTCAGAGAATTTCTCCTCCAATCTGTTGCGGTCTTGCAACATTGCATAACTCCAGACGAAGCATGAGGGTGCGAAAGATCAAAATCTAAGGATTTCCATCACCATATGACTTGCTCTGCATTGTTAAGTATATATATATATATATATATATATATATATATATATATATATATATATATATATATATATATATATATATAGTCCTTTCTAAAATTTTCTCTTGTACACAATGATTTTTGTGTAAATTATGGCATACACAAATTTTCGTTTGTCTTACTCGGCAAGAAGAGCGTTGCAATTGAAGCCAAAATCGCAAGTTTTATTCGGCACGACATAAATATATTTATACACACACACACAGTAGCGGGAAGTGAAGAGGTGGGGCCAGGAGCTGTGAATTGACCCCTGCAACCACAACTAGGTGATTACACGAGAGAGAGAGAGAGAGAGAGAGAGAGAGAGAGAGAGAGAGAGAGAGAGAGAGAGAGAGAGAGAGAGAGAGAGAGAGAGAGAGAGAGAGAGAGAAAGAGAGAGGGAGAAAAAAAAGAGAGAGCAATTTCTGCGTCAAGCACTTCGGTCACCAGTACTGGCTGGTTCTTGATGGATCCCCAAATTCGATTTCCCAGATGGAGGTGAGTTTGTAGTTCAAAGCTTCAAGGGATATATCTTTTTTGCCTTTATTTCTTATTCACTGTTTACTTACTAAATATTTTTCTTGTTTAATTTAGGCGTTTTCAATTACTTCCAAGTTACTTCTTCTTATAGATTCGCCGGTACATCCGGCCCGGGTCTTCTCCAAATGGTGACCCGTTACGCGCATCATTTCGGTAACGTATTTACGAAATATTCTGGTGTTATGAGAGTTTACAAGTATTTGCATATATATGTTTATTTTATTAACAAATCGGCCGATTCCCACCAATGCAGGGTGGCCCGAAAAAGAAAAACTTTCATCATCATTCACTCCATCACTGTCTTGCCAGAGAGGTGCTTTACACTACAGTTATAAAACTGCAACATTAACACCCCTCCTTCAAAGTGCAGACACTGTACTTCCCATCTCCAGGACTCAAGTCCGGCCTGCCGGTTTCCCTGAAACCCTTCATAAATGTTACTTTGCTCACACTCCAACAGCACGTCAAGTATTAAAAACCATTTGTCTCCATTCACTCCTATCAAATACGCTCACACATGCTTGCTGGAAGTCCAAGCCCCTCGCACACAAATCCTCCTTTACCCCCTCCCTCCAACCTTTCCTAGGCCGACCCCTATCCCGCCTTCCCTCCACTACAGATTTATACACTCTCGAAGTCATTCTGTCTCGTTCCATTCTCTCTACATGTCCGAACCACCTCAACAACCCCTCCTCAGCTTTCTGGATAATAGTTTTGGTAATCCCACACCTCCTCCTAATTTCCAAACTCAGAATTCTCTGCATTATATTCACACCACACATTGACCTCAGACATGACATCTCCACTGCCTCCAGCCTTCTCCTCGTTGCAACATTCATCACCCATGCTTCACACCCATATAAGAGTGTTGGTATAACTATACTCTCATACATTCCCCTCTTTACTTCCATGGACAAAGTTCTTTGTCTCCACAGACTCCGAAGTGCTCAACTCACCCTTTTTCCCTCATCAATTCTACGATTCACCTCATCCTTCATAGACCCATCTGCTAACATGTCCACTCCCAAATATCTGAATACATTCACCTCCTCCATACTCTCTCCCTCCAATCTGATATCCAATCTTTCGTCACCTAATCTTTTTGTTATCCTCATCACCTTACTCTTTCCTATATTCACTTTCAATTTTCTTCTTTTACACACCCTACCAAATTCATCCACCAACCTCTGCAACTTCTCTTCAGAATCTCCCAAAAGCACAGTGTCATCAGCAAAAAGCAACTGTGACAACTCCCACTTTTGTATTTTATTCTTTATCTTTTAACCCCACACCTCTTGCCAAGACCCTCGCATTCACTTCTCTTACAACCCCATCTATAAATATATTGAACAACCACGGTGACATCACACATCCTTGTCTAAGGCCCACTTTTACTGGGAAATAGTCCCCTCCCTCCTATACACTCTAACCTGAGCCTCACTATCCTCATAAAAAACTCTTCACTGCATTTCAGTAACCTACCTCCTATTCCATACACCTGCAACATCTGCCACATTGCCCCCCTATCCACCCTATCATACGCCTTTTCCAAATCCATAAATGCCAAAAAAAACTCTTTACCCTTATCCAAATACTGTTCACCTATATGTTTCACTGTAAACACTTGGTCCACACACCCCCTACCTTTCCTAAAGCCTTCTTGTTCATCTGATATCCTGCTTTCTGTCTTACTCTTAATTCTTTCAATAATAACTCTACCATACACTTTACCAGGTACACTCAACAGACTTATTTCCCTATATTTTTTGCACTCTCTTTTGTCCCCTTTGCCTTTATACAAAGGAACAATACACGCTCTCTGCCAATCCCTATGTATCTTACCCTCTTTCATACATTTATTAAATAATAGCACCAACCACTCCAAAACTATATCCCTACCTGATTTTAACATTTCTATCTTTATCCCATCAATCCCAGCTGCCTTATCCCCTTTCATTCTACCCACTGCCTCACGAACTTCCCCCACACTCACAACTGGCTCTTCCACACTCCTACAAGATGTTATTCGTCCTTGCCCTATACACGAAATCACAGCTTCCCTGTCTTCATCAACATTTAACAACTCCTCAAAATATTCCCTCAATCTTCCCGATACCTCTAACTCTCCATTTAATAACTCTCCTCTTCTATTTTTAACTGTCAAATCCATTTGTTCCCTAGGCTTCCTCAACTTGTTAATCTCACTCCAAAACTTTTTCTTATTTTCAACAAAATTTGTTGATAACATCTCACCCACTCTCTCATTTGCTCTCTTTTTACATTGCTTCACCACTCTCTTAACCTCTCTTTTCTCTCCATGTACTCTTCCCTCCTTGCATCATTTCTACTTTGTAAAAACCTCTCATATGCTAACTTTTTCTCCCTTACTACTCTCTTTACATCATCCTTCCACCAATCGCTCTTCTTCCCTCCCGCACCCACTCGCCTGTAACCACAAACTTCTGCTGAACACGCTAACACTACATTTTTAAATCTACCCCATACATCTTCGACCCCATTGCCTACACTCTCACTAGCCCATCTATCCTCCAATAGTTGTTTATATCTTATTCTAACTGCCTCCTCTTTTAGTTTATAAACCTTCACCTCTCATAAATTTGATGACAAACCCTGAAAAACAGAAAAAACATACATTATTGTAATATCTGAAGTTTAAAAATTAACGCATATACATTAATAGCTAAAATTAATTACATGTATTTCGGTGGCTGTACGATCAGAGGAAGGTATACCCGTATTTCGTATTGTATAATCCTAGTCTCCAATACACGGGACTGGAATCGTGCAGATGATAATGAATTTAAATATTTGTGTTGAAGATCTGAAGGGACTCTGAAGCGACAATCATAAGTCATCATATAGAAACTAATATCCAAATTTCATTATTAAAATTGTAAAGTAGGACATGTACGGTTCAAATCGAATTCAAATCTTTCAAAAACCAAACACTAAAATGTACAAGCCGATAGCAGCTCAGAAGTTTCATTATCATGTTATTTGTGTAGTGTTCCAGTAACGGCATTGTGCCATTTTAGTCTAAGTCTCCTAATTCGACGGAGCGGAGACACTGGTGTGTAATCAACCAATATTCAAACGGTGTTGCTGTTGATCAGTTCATTGCACTTCGCTTTATGAATTGAAAGATTTGCCTTCTTCCTCAACCCCATACAAGATAAAAGTAGCAGACACGTGCAAGATTTGCTAGACGGTCAGCACAGCTACGCGACAGGATTATTCTAGCTGGTTGAACTCCACAGCATTTCCTTTGGCACTGAAAATAAAGCGATGGAACTCAACTTGTTTCAGTGCAAACCACCTACTCTCATTCACTCTTTTCCTCCGTAACTCCTCGCTGAATGTCGCCTCGGTGTTCTACAACCATTTTCATGTGTATAAAACAGCGCATTCTCTATCTTTCTCTAACTGTTTTACAGCGCCTCTCTCGCCCCTCACCACAGCTAAGTAACATTACCTCTCAACACTTCCTCACAATTTGTCAGGACAAAGAGTACGAAAGAAACACACAGACAAAGATGTAAACAGTGGGAGCTGACCCATGGGACCACGCTCTTGCCTGCTTCACCAAGAAGTAACTAAAATTACTTTCTGCCTGGAGAAAAAGAGCATACCTCTTCGGTATGTTGAAATACACTTTTTAAGTGGAGTTTTCCAGCCTTTTGAGAACAATTTTTATTAATTGGCCTAGTTAAGATGGAGGAAAGCTTTAAGGCAGTTTAAATACAATAAATGGTGGAGGAGGTGACATTTCATGTCAGGGTGAAGATTAGACATGTAATTTTGCAGTGCTATTGCACAGTATACATGAGATGTTTTTTCCTCCAAGTTGATTCAAAGATAGACCTACTGAAAGATGAGAGTGCAAGCAACACCCAGAAAAAAAAATAGAAGAAAAAACTGGAAGAAGAGGTTTGAATAAACGTGTGCGAGATCAAAAACGGAATAATAGAATAACAGAATATCATGTATTCGATTGCGAGCACAACGTAGATTCTGACAATTGTAAATAGGTGCTTAAATATGATTATCATGTAAAGATGTGTATTGTAGAATTAAAACTTATTTCATAGCTTCCAAGCTTTATTTTTTTCTAAAGAATTATTTGAGTGCTTGCACTTTGAAGGAAGGGTGTTAATGTTGCAGTTTTATAACTGTAGTGTAAGCGCGCGCCTAGCAAGACAGTGTTGGAGTGAATGATGAAAGTTTTTCTTCTTCGGGCCTTGGTGGGAAGCGGCCCATATGTTAATAAAAAAAATTAAAACTTATTCTAATTATTGAACATCTAAACAAAATAATTAGAAAGCATCTTTCTAAAGAATAAAGAGGCACAATACCGTCAACAGAACAATACACAAATAACCAGCACGAAGGAGACTGAAATTCATGATGACGTTTCGTTATAAATTTAATTTGTAGTAATAGTGGAGGTAGTCTGCAAGAACAAGGCAACATAGAGCATTTCAACTGAATTATTGGCCCGCGGTGGTAGGACAAATTCCCTGCAAGACAAATCCTCCATAGGACAGAATCCATTTAGGCCAAAAACAGGAAAGGTAATGAAAATATAAGAAACGTGAAGAGGTCAGGAGATAAAGATCAGGTAAATTCACGAGTTTTCTGAAGTTTAGGGCATTTGATAATGTAATGGAAAAGGAAGATAACTACAGAGACAAAGGCAGGACTAAAATTCATATTAGGAAAGTTGTGTATAAGAAAGGTTTCAGCAACACGAGGCCTTCGGAGACTAGAAGAAGGGCAGACAGTTTTGGCAGAGGACCAGTTAATAGGATGACTGTTAGTGTCGGTAGTGCTAACATTACTTTTGTGCTCTTTAAGTATTGGAAGTAATGGAGAGAACAGGAACAACAGGAAATGTAGAAGTCTATGAAACATCAATTCGTAATTCTCTTCTTGTCACTGGTGTTTCCGACGCCAACTCCATTTCCTGCTCATCTTGTCCTCTCCAAAACTTTGGAGAAACTGGCCTCTCTTTTTCAGACAGAACAAAAAAGAAGTGCAAGATTTGCCACCATTAGCAATGCTCTTTTCTGTCATCATGTTAGACATCACAGTCATGCTATTAACTGGTCCTCTGCTAAAACTGTCTACCCTTCTAGTCGTCACAGACGCCGTCTAGTTGAAGTATTCCTTATACACAACATATCTAACGAAACCATACCACGGGTGGGGTTAGAACCCGCGATCAAAGAGTTTTAAAACTCCAGACCGTCGCGTTAGCCACTGTCTGGATTTTGGAGAGACTGATCGCGGGTTCTAACCCCACCCGTGGTATGGTTTGTTTGCAATCGTGTCATTACGATTTCGTGAGTCAGACAACATATCAAATATGAATGTTAGTTCTGGCATTGTCCTTGTCGATTAATTATTTTCTCATTGCATTGTCAAATTGTCATGATTTCACCTGATCCTTAACTCTTCTCCTCATCTCTTCACCTTTCTCATATTTTCACTGACTTTCCTGACTTCTGCTGACTTTCTTGATTTCTGCCCAGAGCCCCTCGGCCATGGAGGGGCTCTGGGCCTATGGGAATGAATATATAATGAGGGAAAGTTCACTATATTTTCTAGACTTCAGGGAATCCCTGAAGCTGGCGGCTGCCCCTCCTTCCTCGCTGTTGTATTGCAGATAGGTATCAGCCAGTGTGGATGAACACTTGTAGTCCTACACCACCTAATTGCCGTGTGTTCAGGGTTGCAAGGTAATTCCATCTGGACCCATTTGCTTCCCAATGGCTCTGCATAGTTGATGCGACATCCGGCAGTTGCAAGGCTCTTCTTGAAGTTGCTATTAACCTCTGCACGCCTTGTAATATTTCCATTGGTTCTAAGGGAAACAAGTCCATTGTACCTGAATTTGTCTGCCGAGTCACTGCCGCAGATATAACTGTCTTCGGCGAGGATAAAGGCGGCAAGGTGAAGAACAACACTAATGTGTATGGTCATTGGGACGAGGCATGTCACAAGGAGGAACCGGGGGCATCCAACTCAAAATACCCTTCATGAGGAGCTCTCACACTGCGAGGATGCATGCTCCGTCCTGTACTCACTCTCATATGAGGAAGCTCATCTCAGGAAATATGTTAGCTCAGGCAGACTAAAGCCCGTTGTCAGAACTTGGTTCTGGCAAGCAAGGAAACCCTTGTTAATAATTTAGAAATTACAGAGGAACTCGGCTCAAGCGACCACAAGTCAATTACCTTTAGCATTGAATGGATGTATGATAGTAGGGATAATTCAGTAATGGTCCCAGATTTTCGCTTAGCAGATTATAATGGACTTAGAGAACACTTATCAACTGTGGACTGGGGTGAAGAAGAGAGGTATCAATATGACAGTTTTCTTAACACTATACAGGCTGCCCAAAGAACATTTATCCCGTATAAAGAAATTAGATCAAGTAGAAATGACCCAAAATGGATGAATAATAGGCTCAAATATCTTTTAGGGCAGAAGAAAGGAATTTATAGGCGCATAAAAGAGGTGAGGGTCATCTTATAAATCAGTACACTGACATTAAGAGGGACGTTAAAAAGGGAATAAGAAAAGCTAAACGGGACTATGAAATTAAAGTTGCTAGGATTCAAAAACTAACCCAAAAGTTTTTCCAGGTTTATAGAACAAAAGTTAGGGATAAGATAGGTCCCCTTAAAAATAACTTTGGGCATCTTACTGACAAGGAGAATGATATGTGCTCTATTTTTAATAATTATTTTCTCTCGGTTTTCACACAGGAAGACATTAATAATATCCCAGTAATTAATTTTTACAGAGGCCCAGAAGAAGATAAATTATGTAATATCACAGTCACTAGCGAAATGATTATGAAACAGCTGGACCGACTGAAACAAAATAAATCGCCGGGTCCTGATGAGCTTTTTGCAAGGGTTCTTAAGGAATGCAAATGGAACTCTGTGAACCAATATCTAACATTTTTAATTTATCTCTTCAAACAGGTGTAGTGTCTGATATGTGGAAGATGGCTAATGTAATTCCTATTTTTAAAGCAGGGGACAAGTCACTACCGTCAAACTACCGCCCAATAAGCCTGACCTCAATTGTAGGCAAATTACTTGAGTCAATTATAGCTGATATTATTAGAAGCCATCTAGATAACCATAATTTGATTAATGATACCCAGCATGGATTCACGAGGGGCCGTTCCTGCCTATCTAATTTATTAACCTTCTTCAGTAAAGCTTTTGAGGCTGTTGATCACGATAAAGAATTCGATATTGTTTATTTAGACTTTAGTAAGGCTTTTGATAGAGTACCGCACCAGAGACTGTTAAAGAAAGTGGCAGCTCATGGCATTGGGGGAAAAGTGCTGTCATGGATCGAGTCATGGCTCACCAATAGGAAGCAGAGAGTGTGCATAAATGGGGTTAAATCCGAATGGGGACTTGTAACAAGTGGTGTTCCACAGGGATCAGTCTTAGGCCCATTGTTATTTATAATATATATCAATGACCTTGATGAGGGAATTACTAGTGATATGAGCAAATTCGCCGACGACACGAAGATAGGTAGAATAATTGATTCAAACATAGATGTCATAGAACTTCAGGAAGATTTAGACAAACTTAATTCGTGGTCAGAAAAGTGGCAGATGCAGTTCAATGTAGACAAATGCAAGGTTCTGAAGCTCGGGAGTGTCCATAACCCAAGCACTTATAAGTTAAATAACGTAGAACTTAGCCATACAGATTGCGAGAAGGACTTGGGGGTGATGGTAAGCAGCAACCTTAAACCAAGACAGCAATGCCTAAGCGTACGTAATAAGGCAAATAGATTACTGGATTTATATCAAGAAGTGTTAGCAACAGAAGTCAAGAGGTTATATTACAGCTTTATACATCATTAGTAAGGCCTCACCTAGATTACGCAGCTCAGTTCTGGTCTCCATATTACAGAATGGACATAAATTCGTTAGAAAACATTCAGCGTAGAATGACTAAATTAATACATAGCATTAGAAATCTTCCTTACGAAGAAAGATTGAAGACCTAAAATTACATTCACTTGTAAGACGTAGAATGAGGGGAGACATGATCGAGGTATACAAGTGGAAAATGGGTATAAACAAAGGGGATATAAATAAGGTCTTGAGGATATCTCTCCAAGAGAGAACCCGCAATAATGGATTCAAGTTAGATAAGTTTAGATTTAAAAAGGATATAGGAAAGTATTGGTTTGGAAATAGGGTAGTTGATGAGTGGAACAGTCTGCCTAGTAGGGTTATTGAAGCTAGGACCTTGAGTAGTTTCAAATTTAGGTTGGATAAATACATGAGTGAGAGGGGTTGGATTTGAGTGGGACTCGCGCATGAGTGGGTAGAATTGTCAAAGATTATTTCTTGGGTAGCATTGAAAATTGGGTTGAGCAAATATTCTGTTAGTGGGACGGATTGTGAAGGACCTGCCTAGTATGGGCCAACGGGCCTGCTGCAGTGTTCCTCCTTTCTTATGTTCTTATGTTCTTAAGTTACAAGGCATCGTGGGTGTCTAGATTACCTATTAGTTCTTCCATCCTCCTTAAATCATCCAGCTGGCTCTCGAATTCCGTCAATGGCACCAGTTCCAAGAGTTGCTCCAAGTAATGGTTGATGCATCTGGTAGTCTACCTGGAGGATGTTCCGAAGGTCAACGCCCCCGCAACCCGGTCCATGACCAGGCTGCGCGGTGGATCAGGGCCTGATCAACCAGGCTGTTACTGCTGGTCGCACGCAATTCACTGCATGAACCACAGCCGACCGGTCAGGCACTGACTCTAGGTATCTGTCCAGTTCCCATTTGAAGACAATTATGGGTCCATTAGTAATTTCCTTTATGTATGTTGGGAAGTCGTTGAACGGTCTTGGACACTTGACACTTATTGTATAAAGGTGGTATGTTGCACCGTTCTCCTAGTCTTTTGCTTTTGTAGGGAGTAATGTTTGTGAACAGACTGAGGACCAGACCCTATGTGTTTTCCAGGTGTAAATTATTATGAATTTTACTCGCCTACGTTCCAAGCAGTACAGGTCACGGGACTTAAAGTAGTCCTAGTAATTGATCAATGGTGCTTGACTGTACTTATATGCACAGCAAATATTATCTGTACATTATTTATATCTGCAACTTATCCTGCCTTGAAAGGGGCTGTTAGTGAATAGCAAAGATTTCAGCCTAGAGAGAGCAACTGACTTTAAGAGGATCACCATTGGCTTGGGATCTCTTAAGAACATAAGAACATAAGAAAGGAGGAACACTGCAGCAGGCCTGTTGGCCCATACTAGGCAGGTCCTTCACAATCCGTCCCACTAACAGAATATTTGCTCAACCCAATTTTCAATGCTACCCAAGAAATAAGCTTTGACAATTCTACCCACTCATACGCGAGTCCCACTCAAATCCAACCCTCTCACTCATGAATTTATCCAACCTAAATTTGAAACTACCCAAGGTCCTAGCTTCAATAACCCTACTAGGCAGACTGTTCCACTCATCAACTACCCTATTTCCAAACCAATACTTTCCTATATCCTTTCTAAATCTAAACTTATCTAACTTGAATCCATTATTGCGGGTTCTCTCTTGGAGAGATATCCTCAAGACCTTATTTATATCCCCTTTGTTAATACTCCATTTTCCACTTGTATACCTCGATCATGTCTCCCTCATTCTACGTCTTACAAGTGAATGTAATTTTAGGGTCTTCAATATTTCTTCGTAAGAAAGATTTCTAATGCTATGTATTAATTTAGTCATTCTACGCTGAATGTTTTCTAACGAATTTATGTCCATTCTGTAATATGGAGACCAGAACTGAGCTGCGTAATCTAGGTGAGGCCTTACTAATGATGTATAAAGCTGTAATATAACCTCTGGACTTCTGTTGCTAACACTTCTTGATATAAATCCCAGTAATCTATTTGCCTTATTACGTACGCTTAGGCATTGCTGTCTTGGTTTAAGGTTGCTGCTTACCATCACCCCCAAGTCCTTCTCGCAATCTGTATGGCTAAGTTCTACGTTATTTAACTTATAAGTGCTTGGGTTATGGACACTCCCGAGCTTCAGAACCTTGCATTTATCTACATTGAACTGCATCTGCCACTTTTCTGACCACGAATTAAGTTTGTCTAAATCTTCCTGAAGTTCTATGACATCTATGTTTGAATCAATTATCCTACCTATCTTCGTGTCGTCGGCGAATTTACTCATATCACTAGTAATTCCCTCATCAAGGTCATTGATATATATTATAAATAACAATGGGCCTAAGACTGATCCCTGTGGAACACCACTTGTTACAAGTCCCCATTCGGATTTAACCCCATTTATGCACACTCTCTGCTTCCTATTGGTGAGCCATGACTCGATCCATGACAGCACTTTTCCCCAATGCCATGAGCTGCCACTTTCTTTATTAGTCTCTGGTGCGGTACTCTATCAAAAGCCTTACTAAAGTCTAAATAAACAATATCGAATTCTTTATCGTGATCAACAGCCTCAAAAGCTTTACTGAAGAAGGTTAATAAATTAGATAGGCAGGAACGGCCCTCGTGAATCCATGCTGGGTATCATTAATCAAATTATGGTTATCTAGATGGCTTCTAATAATATCAGCTATAATTGACTCTAGTAATTTGCCTACAATTGAGGTCAGGCTTATTGGGCGGTAGTTTGACGGTAGTGACTTGTCCCCTGCTTTAAAAATAGGAATTACATTAGCCATCTTCCACATATCAGACACTACACCTGTTTGAAGAGATAAATTAAAAATGTTATGAAGGTTCTCATTATCCATCCTATTATTTTCCTCACAGTTGTGATAATAGCACCGTTGTAATCTTTCAAATTGAGATCTCACTGGCTTTTCGCTCTGTTGTCTGGTTAAGAATCCAAGTGGTTGGCGATCATGTTTTTTAAAGCCCTCTCAAAGATTTTTATGATGGGTCTCACTGCGTCGATCACCTGCTGATTGGCTGAGATGATTTTAAGAACATAAGAACATAAGAATGGAGGAACACTGCAGAAGGCCTACTGGCCCATACAAGGCAGGTCCTTATCAAAACCACCACTACCTAAAAATTTATTCCCGTACTCACGACACAAATCAAACCCAGCCCCTCCCACTCATATATTTGTCCAATCTCTTTTTAAAGCCACCCAAGGTCCTAGCCTCTATCACAGTACTCGGAAGATTGTTCCACGCATCTACAACTCTGTTCGAAAACCAGTACTTGCCTATGTCCTTTCTAAATCTAAATTTATCCAATTTAAA
>WNWK01002820.1:0-95154 GCA_009830355.1 Cherax destructor
GGCATTTTGTTTAATAAATGTATGAAAGAGGGAAGGTACCTAGGGATTGGCAGAGAGCATGTATAGTTCCTTTATATAAAGGGAAGGGGGATAAAAGAGTGTGTAAAAATTATAGGGGAATAAGTTTACTGAGTATACCAGGTAAAGTGTATAGCAGGGTTATTATTGAAAGAATTAGAGGTAAGACAGAGAGTAGGATTGCAGATGAGCAAGGAGGCTTTAGAGTGGGTAGGGGATGTGTAGATCAAGTGTTTACAGTGAAGCATATATGTGAACAGTATTTAGATAAAGGTAGAGAAGTTTTTATTGCATTTATGGATTTAGAAAAGGCATATGATAGAGTGGATAGGGAGCAATGTGGCAAATGTTGCAAGTGTATGGAATAGGTAGTAAGTTACTGAAGGCTGTAAAGAGTTTTTATGAGGATAGTGAGGCTCAGGTTAAGGTGTGTAGGAGAGAGGAGATTACTTCCCGGTAAAAGTAGGTCTTAGACAGGGATGTGTAATGTCACCATGGTTGTTTAATATATTTATAGATGGGGTTGTAAAAGAAGTAAATGCTAGGGTGTTGGGGGAGGGGTGGGATTAAATTATGGAGAATTAAATGCAAAATGGGAGTTGACACAGTTAATTTTTGCTGATGATACTGGCTTATGGGAGATTCTAAAGAAAAGTTGCAAAGGTTAGTGGACGAGTTTGGGAGAGTGTGTAAAGGTAGAAAGTTAAAAGTGAACATAGATAAGAGTAAGGTGATGAGGGTATCAAACGATTTAAATAAAGAAAAATTGGATATCACATTGGAGAGAGGGATTATGGAAGAAGTAAATGTTTTCAGATATTTGGGAGTTGACGTGTCAGCGGATGGGTTTATGAAGGATGAGGTTAACCATAGAATTGATGAAGGAAAAAAGGTGAGTGGTGCATTGAGGTATCTGTGGAGACAAAAAACGTTATCCATGGAGGCAAAGAAGGGAATGTACGAAAGTATAGTGGTACCAACACTCTTATACGTATGGGTGTGAAGCATGGGTTGCAAGGAGGAGGAGGCTGGAGGCAGTGGAGATGTCCTGTCTAAGGGCAATGTGTGGTGTAAATATTATGCAGAAAATTCGGAATGTGGAAATTAGGAGAAGGTGTGGAGTTACTAAAAGTATTTGTCAGAGGGCTGAAGAGGGGTTGTTGAGGTGGTTTGGTCATTTAGAGAGAATGGATCAAAGTAGAATGACTTGGAGAGCGTATAAATCTGTAGGGGAAGGCGGGGTACGGATCGTCCTAGAAAAGGTTGGAGGGAAGGGGTATAGGAGGTTTTGTGGGCGAGGGGCTTGGACTTCCAGCAAGAATGTGAGAGCGTGTTAGATAGGAGTGAATGGAGACGAATGGTTTTTGGGACATGACGATCTGTTGGTGTGAGAGCAGGGTAACATTTTGTGAAGGGATTCAGGGAAACCAGTTAATTGATTTAGTTGTACTTGAGTCCTGGAAATGGGAAGTACAATGCCTGCACTTTAAAGGAGGGGTCTGAGATAGTGACAGCTGGGAGGGACTATTCTCAGCTGTCGTATCTGAGCTCCTCTGTAAAGACAGTGATTATGTATGAGTGTGGTGAAAGTGTTGAATGATGATGAAAGTATTTTCTTTTTGGGGATTTTCTTTCTTTTTGGGTCACCCTGCCTCGGTGGGAAACGGCCGACTTGTTGAAAAAAAAAAAAAAAAAAAAAAAAAAGGCAAAATACAGTGGTACCTCGACTTACGTTTTTAATCCGTCAGAGAGGTCATTTCTTAAGACGAAACAAACGTAACACGAATCAATTTTCCCCATAAGAAATAATGGAAATAAATTTAATCCGTCCAAGACTTCCAAAAGTAGTTAAATAAAATATTTTTAGAACTTTTGGACATTAAATAATACAGAATTGAATAAAGAATACATAAATACATGCAAATATTTTACAATAACATGTCACTTACATTTATTGAAGAGTTGTTGATGTGTGGAGGAAGTGAGGAGGAGAAGGTGGAGTAGTATGCTAGTGTTTGGAAGGGGAATCCTTCCATTAACACTGCAGGTGGTAAGTTCTTTTCTGGGGTTACTTCCTTTTTCTTTGAATGCCACTAGGACCAGCTTGAGAGTCACTGGACCTCTTTCTAACAACAAATTTGTCCAGGGAGATCTGTGTCTGGCGATTCTTTAAAACATCCCTGAAGTGGGACACCACAGTGTCATTGTACAGGTTGCCAGCACGGCCTGCAACAGCATGGTTAGGGTGATATTCATCCATAAATGCTTGCACATCACTCCATTTGGCACAGATCTCCTAATCCTTGAAGAAGGCACATTCTTCCATTTTTGTTCCACCTCCACCTCCTCCTCTGAACCATTGTCCTGACCTCTGCTCTCTTGTTCCAGTTGCTGTTGAAGCTCTTGCAGATCTTCAGTGGTTAGCTCTTCCTTGTGCTCCTCCACCAACTGTTCCACATCGTCACCACTCACCTCTAACCCCAAAGACTTGCCCAATTCCACAATTTCTTCCAAAACAGGCTCAGGCTCAGGCTCAGGCTCAGGGTTCTGAGGCTCAGCCCCAAAACCTTCAAAATCCCTCCCTAGGACACAGTCTGGCCACAATTTTCTCCAGGCAGAGTTCAAAGTCCTGGTAGTCACTCCCTCCCAAGCCTTACCTATAAGGTGTACACAATGCAGCATATGGAAATGGTTTTCCAAAATTCTCTTAGGGTTATGTTCATGTCTGTGGTCACATCAAAGCACTTTTGAAACATTGCTTTGGTATAGAGTTTTTAAAGTTGGAAATGACCTGCTGGTCCATGGGCTGGAGGAGAGGAGTGGTATTAGGGGCAAGAACTTCACTTTGATGAATTTAAACTCCTCCACAATTTTCTCTACCAAGTTTGGAGGATGACAAGGAGCATTGTCCATTATCAGGAGGCACTTAAGTGGCAAATTATTGTCCAATAGATATTTCTTCACACTGGGGCCAAACACTTCATTGAACCAATCTAAGAAAATGTCCTTTGTGACCCAAGCCTTTTGTTAGACTTCCACATCACACACAAGTTAGACTTGCTGACACCGCATCTGCCAAACACTGGGATTTTCAAAAGATACACCAGTAAAGGCTTCACTTTGCAATCACCACTGGCATTGGCACACAGCATCAAAGTTAGCCTGTCTTTCATAGGCTTATGTCCTGGCTGTGCCTTTTCCTCCTGAGTAATGTAGGTCCTGTTGGGCATTTTCTTCCAAAACAGGCCTGTTTCATCACAATTAAACACTTGTTGGGGGAGGAATTGTTCAGCCTCTAGGTACTCCTGGAATTCAGGCACATATTTTTCAGCCGCACTTTGTCACAACTGGCTCCCTCACCATGCCTCACAACACTATGTATGCCAGTACGCTTCTTAAATTTTTGAAACCAGCCTCTGCTGGCTTTAAATCGCTCACTTCACTCGTTGCAGGCATTTTCTTAAGGAGATCATCATGCAACTGCCTTGCTTTTCACATATTATTCCCTCCGAAACAGTATCTCCTGCTAACTGTTTCTCGTTGATCCACACCAACAACAACCTTTCCACATTTTCCAGCACTTGTGGTCTGTGTTTTGTGATCACAGATGCACCTTTTGCAACAACTGCTTCCTTGATTTTACTTAAATATTTCTTATCCACAATGGTAGAGATCGTAGAATAGGGTTTACCATACAGCCTGGCCAGCTCACTGATACGCACTCCACTTTCATATTTTTCTATTATCTCCTTCTTCATTTCTATCGTAAATATATTTCTGTTCCTCTTTGCCACAGGCTTAGCACTAGGATCTTTCCTTGGACCCATGGTAGCTTATTTAGCAGTTGCAAGCACTAAAAACAGTGGAATAATGACAATATACTGGTATGAATGCGTGGGTGTGGGTGGGTGGTCGCTCTCGCTTGTAAACACTAGCACACTGACGCTCCCTGGAGTGCGCGCTCAGCTGGGCTCCAAGCGAACAGGTCCGGTACGAAAGGCGTAAGACGAATCAAACAACGGATGTCGCATACAAATTTCTTACGTTATAAGTAACGGATATCGAATATAACGTAAGGTGATAACAACGTAAGTCGAGGTACCACTGTACTAGTTTTTTATATACTTTATCTACATAGAGTACACAGAAAAATAGTGGATTACAGTAGAGCATTTCCAAAGAAAGCATCTGAGAATTTCACAGATTATCTTAATTTATGCAAAATAATTATTCAAAGTGAAAAAAAAAAAATTGCAATTGGT
This sequence comes from Cherax destructor, assembly GCA_009830355.1. NCBI lineage: Eukaryota > Metazoa > Arthropoda > Malacostraca > Decapoda > Parastacidae > Cherax > Cherax destructor. Next base: position 4,281 of record WNWK01002820.1, read on the forward strand.
TTTCCTCAGCACTTTATTTCAACAAAACTTAGTCACTCTAGGTAGTAGGTTGGTAGACAGCAACCGCCTAGGAAGGTACTACTGTCCTGCCAAGTGAGTGTAAAACGGAAGCTTGTAATTGTTTTATATGATGGTAGGATTGCTGGTGTCTTTTTTCTGTCTCATAAACATGCAAGATTTCAGGTATATCTTGTTACTTCTACTTACACTTAGGTCATACTACACATTCATGTACAAGCATATATACACAAACCCCTCTGGGTTTTCTTCTATTTTCTTACTAGTTCTTGTTCTTATTTCCTCTTATCTCCATGGGGAAGTGGCACAGAATTCTTCCTCCGTAAGCCATGCGTGTCGTAAGAGGTGACTAAAATGCCGGGAGCAAGGGGCTAGAGTAACCCCTTCTCTTGTATACAGTGGTACCCCGACTTACGATGGTCCCCAAACACACCCTTTTATGTAAGTTTATTTTTTTAAATGCTTTTGTAAGTGTAATTTTGGGGGTCTAAAAGGACTAGTCTATTTTACATCATTTCTTATGGAGATAAATTCGTTTGGTAATGGCACTTGAACAGCATTCTGGAATGAAAAAATATCGTAAGTCGGGGTACCACTGTATATTACTAAATGTAAAAGTTGAAACTTTTGTTTTTTACTTTTGGGCCACCCTGCCTCGGTGGGAAACGGCCGACGTGTTGAAAGAAAGAAAGAAGGATTACTAGTGTCTTTTTTCTGTCTCATAAACATGCAAGATTTCAGGTACATCTTGCTACTTCTACTTACACTTAGGTCACACTACACTTGCATGTATAAGCATATATGTACACACCCCTCTGGGTTTTCATCTATTTTCTTACTAGTTCTTGTTTATTTCTTCTCATCTTATCTCCATGAGGAAGTGGAATAGAATTCACCCTCCATAAACCATGCGTGTCGTAAGAGGCGAGTAAAATGCCGGGAACAAGGGGCTAGTAACCCCTTCTCCTGTATACATTACTAAAGTTAAAAAGAGAAGCTTTTGTCTTTCTTTTTGGGTCACCCTGCCTCGGTGGGATACGGCCGTTTTGTTGAAAGAAGAAGAACTTAGTCGCTGTGTCTGTCCTGTATACGTGACAGCATTTTTTTTTCTATGTATTACAGCTGTGCTAGATTACAGTGCCAACACTAACAGTCTGATTGATCAGGGCTACATTCCTTTCAAACATGGCCTATAAATTGGTTGTATTATCAACAGTAGCATTAGAGCTTGACAAATCAACAGTAGCATTAGGGCTTGACAAAGCTCCTGGAGAGCAAAACGTTGCCACAATAAAATGTCACATTAACATTAATTGCATCTGTGTCCATTTACCTCCATAAATTTCTTTTAAAGAATCACCACAGTAAATCATTGCCACAAGATAAAATTCATTTAGATCACAACACACAATTGATTATTAGGTTTAGGTTAATGAAATTTAGCTATGATGGACTCAATGCAATATTAATAGGGTAATTTAGTAACCTCCATTAACCCTTTGACTGTCGCAACCCCTAATCCTGAGTGCTCTCCTGTTGTCACAAAATTTAAAAAAAAAAAAAAATTATTTTTCTTATGAAATGATAGAGAATCTTTTCCTGATGGTAATGACACCAAAAGTATGAAATTTGATTGAAAACTTACGGAGTTACGCTCTCGCGAAGTTAGTGATCTCGGCGATATATACGCATCGGCAATTTCGCCGACTTTGAGCCCTATTTTCGGCCAATTCCATTGTTCCAGTCAACGAAACTCATAGCCATTTCTTTAGAACTCCATTTGTTCTATCGATTGAGTTCAAGAAACCACCAATTTACCGATTTCAACTACCCAATAAAATGGTCAGAATTTGGCAATTTGGCCAATTTCATGCAAAATAAAAAAGTTGTCAATTTCAAAATAGGGTCCAGAATAAACAATGCAGACATTCCTGGCACTAAAATAAGATGTTATCTGTTCATTAGTCACGTCTTTAGGCCCCTCTTATATTACTCTTGCTTTCTATTTTGATTTTTTATTCACAAAAAATAGAAGATTTACCGTTATGCAGACTATTGCATTATTGTAAAAATGGTATAAATAATATCAGTGCACTTGTGAAAGAATATTAGACTAACCAATTGATGTGTATTGGACATGTGGCGTGATTTGTTTACTCTTGAACATTTGCAAAAATCGAACATTTTCCCTACTTTGAGCTCAATTTCAAGGATGTTTTCATCATGAAACTAATCAAAATCATCTATATTTCTGTAGTATGTTTTCCATTCTATCAAATGAGACCATAAAAAAGAGAATACAACCATAAATACTATACGAAAATACACCTCAAAGACGGCGTTTTAATCCAAAAAAACGGTAGGAGTTTTTTCTCTCTCATTATGCACTGCGTGCTGCAGGATTTTTTTTATACAGCGCACACTGACACCACAGACCCATTCTCTCATATGTGGGCCTACCAGCTTTCTCCTACTTGATTTGAAGCCGCTAGAATTTGTGAGAATATATATATGTCCGAAACTGGCTTGTAAGACATATATGTACGACCGAAACAGTCAAAGGGTTAAGCAAGTCACTTTAGCTTTTAAAGTGCAATAAATGTATTAGTTCTTACCTTCATCCCTGGCTCCTTCTCCATAAGTGGACGACAGTATACAGGTACAGGAACAGGCACATGTGTTGAAGAAGAGCTCTTGGGTTGAGCCTGAGGTCCCTCAATGGCCTTTTGACCTGTTTTAGCAGGCAAACTCCACCCATAGGCTTGCATGCGGCCATCGTCTTTCTTAACATGTGCACGAACTTGCTTGTATTGTTCTCGTCTCTCCGTGGCACGACGCTGTTGCAGCTTCTCTGAGGAACTAATGGTGGGGGAGAGGAAGTTGAGGGGGGATGGTTCCCGGCTCACGTCTTCGGGACTGTCACTGTGCAATGTGATGGAGGTGCAAGGAAGAATTTGCAGTGCAAGGTAGGTGGTGTGCCATGAAGTGTATGTTGTGTAATAGGTTTGGGCAGGTGAAGGACAAAGGATGGGGAGGAGAAAACAAATACCAAAATGATTCATTTGTACATGTCACCAAGTGCAATGCCTCAGATAGTGGGATAGAGAGCGGGGCTTAAAGGAGCGCTTACAAAAAGGATTCTAATTTTGTCCAAAAAAAGGGAAAATAAAAATAAAAAGAAGCAGTGCTATTGTATGGCTTTTCTATCTGCCAACTGATCTAATTAAAATACTGTCTTGGCTAGTTATATCCACTAAAAGACAAAGCTCATGTTTGACATGTTTTATAAAAAATAATTTTTTAACAGACTGGCCATCTCCCAACAAGGTAGGGTAACCTGAAAAAGAAGAAACATTTTCAGCATCATTCACCCTATTACTGTCTTGCCAGAGGCAAGCATATACAGTGGACCCTCGGTCAGCGGCCGTTCCTGTTAGCGGCCAACTCGGTTAGCGGCCGTTTTTTCGGTTAGCGGCCATATGGGACGCGTCAACCCGCCGGGGACACCACTTCCTCACTCATATCAAACTCAGTCTGCATCTCTCTCTCTCGTTGAGTAAGGAATACTCTGCATGTTCATCCATTCATCCGTTCATTTTGGTGCTTGTTTATTGACTGTGACTGTGAAATAAGCCACCATGGGGCCAAAGAAAGTTCAGAGTGCCAGCCCTTTGGTAAAGGGCTGAGAGGGGAGAATGTGCCTTCTTTAGTGATTCTATGATACGTATGTATGATACTAAAGCAGCATGAGTCGATAAAGGCTATAGCGCCAGCCAGCGATAAAGTGTAGCATTAACAGTGTAGCAAGTAAGTTGAACGATTAAGAGACAGAAAAATGACAAGAATCTTAACTTCTCCATTGTTGTTTTAGGTACTATATAGGGGCACTGAGAACAACGCCGCCCTCTGCCAGCTCCTCCAAGGTAAGTGTAAATACGTATTTCTTTTTTTTCAACAAGTCGGCCGTCTCCCACCGAGGCAGGGTGACCCAAAAAGAAAGAAAATCCAAAAAAAGAAAATACTTTCATCATCATTCAACACTTTCACCACACTCATACATAATCACTGTCTTTGCAGAGGAGCTCAGATACGACAGCTGAGAATAAGTCCCTCCCAGCTGTCACTATCCCAGACTCCTCCTTTAAAGTGCAGGCATTGTACTTCCCATTTCCAGGAATCAAGTCCAACTAAATCAATTAACTGGTTTCCCTGAATCCCTTCACAAAATGTTACCCTGCTCACACTCCAACAGCTCGTCAGGTCCCAAAAACCATTTCTTATTTAAAAAGTGTAAATATTTCTTATTTATAAATTAAAGTGTAAATATTTCTTATTTATAAATTAAAGTGTAAATATTTCTTATTTATAAATTAAAGTGTAAATATTTCTTATTTATAAATTAAAGTGTAAATATTTCTTATTTATAAATTACGTACACTGTTTCAGTGTGAATATTGTTGAGGGCTTATGCTGCCACCCACCACTACCACTATATGTACGGCTTATGGTCAGTGGCCCTTATAAACCCAACAACACAAACACACTACCACCAGTCCTCACATTCGTAGACATATTTTATTCATTCTAGAGTATATGTCATGTTTCTAAGTTATTAATATTGTTTATTATGTCATATTAGATGAATTTTGATAGATAAATTAGCCGAAGTGTTGATATTACTGTCATTGAAGGACTATCTTGTCCTGTCTCCAAACTCCTGCCACCACCACCACCACTAGCCACATATGTAATGACATTTTATTCATTCTAGAGTGTATATGAGGTTTCTGTGTTATTTATATTGTTTATTATGTCATATTAGATGAATTTTGATAGATAAATAAGCCAAAGTGTTGACATTAGTGTCATTGAAGGACTATCTTGTCCTGTCTCCAAACTCCTGCCACTGCCACCACTAGCCACATATGTAATGACATTTTATTCATTTTAGAGTGTATATAAGGTTTCTGTTATTTATATTGTTTATTATGTCATATTAGATGAATTGTGATAGATAAATAAGCCGTAAAGAGTTGATATTAGCATCATGTTGAAGGAGTATTTGTCCTGTCTCCAAACAATACTCTCCTCCTGCCTTCAATAAAGGTATGTAATAGTGATTTAAACGTTCATTTACCCATTTCTTTAGTCATTTTATTTAGTTCTCACTGCTTTGTGAATGTAAAACTATAGTTAATCTTAAAAAAAAATATTTTTTTTTGTGAATATTTTTGTCTGGAACGGATTAATTGTATTTACATTAGTTCTTATGGGGAATATTATTTCGGTTAAAGGCCTAGCTCCTGGAACGGATTACGGCCTTTAACCGAGGGTCCACTGTACTACAGTTCAGATTTCCCTCCAAACTGCAAATATTTCCACCCCTCCTGCAGAGTGCAAGCACTGTACTTCCCAGTTCCAGGACTCAACTCCGGCTAACGAGTTTCTCTGAATTCCTTCACAAAATGTTACCTTGCTCACACTCCAACAACTAATCAAATTTCAAAAACTATTTGCCTCCATTCACTCCTATCTAACATGCTCACACACACTTGATGGATGTCCAACCCTCTCCCTACAACCTTTCCTAGGGTGACCCCTACCCATCTTTCTTCCAATCTTATATCCAATCTTCCATTACCTAAATTGTTTGTTATAAGTTCACTTTTAATTTCCTTCTTTTACATTCCCTCCCAAATTTGTACATCAACCTTTGTACCATCTCTTCAGAATCTTTCAAAAGCATAATGTCATCAGGAAAATGCAACTTTTTGCTTTTCATTATTAGCTGCATTCATTCAGTTGATTTATCAATTACGTAGTCTAAATCTTCAGTTGCTCTCATCCTCTACTGTAGAGTAAAACACTTCTCTTGTCACAGTTTTCTAACACCCTTTTAACAACTCATTTATTAAATTTACCTATTTCTTGATTTACTCACCTGGTATTTGTTTCCATATGGTCTTCTAATCATGACAAACTTTAATAATTTTCTTTCAACCTTTTCTCATCAACATTTCCTTTGCCCCTTGACTTCCTCATCACATATTATCTAACATTTTCACTTTAAAGTTACAGTGGAGCCTCGGTTTTCATGATTAATTCATTCCAGAAAGTCTGACAAAAACTGAATTGTACGAAAATTGAAGCAATATTTCCCATAAGAAATACATAATGTAAAACCAATCTGTTCCAGACACCCAAAAATATTAACAAAAAATACATTTTATAGAGAATAACCATAGTTTTACATTAAAAAAATAATGAGAAATAAATATAAATGACTAATGAAATGGATAAATGAACATTTAACATCACTTTTGCTTTTATTGAAGACTCTTGTTGGCGTATGGAAGACAGCGAGGAGGGAAGAGGGAGGAGGAGAGGTTACTGTTTGGAAGGGGAATCCCCTTCCATAAGGACTTCAGGTATCAAGGCCTTATCCGGGGTTACTTTGCTTTTTTGTCTTTTACTGGCACTAGGACCAGCTTGAGAGTCAGTGTACCTCTGTCGTACAAAAATCTGTACAGAGAGCTCTGTTTCTGGCGTCTCTTTAAGATTTGCCTAAAATGGAACAAGGCATTGTCATTGAACATGTTGCAGACATGGCTTGCAACACCTTTGTTAGGGTGATATTTCTCCACAAAACTTTGCAACTCACTCCACATTGCACACGTCCTTAATCACTGAAGAAGGCACATTCTCCCCTCTCTCTTCCTCCTCCTCTGAAGCAATTTCCTCAGCTGCAATCTGTTGCTGTTCCAGTTGAAGGTGTTGCAGCTCTTCAGTGGTTAGCTCTTCCCTGTGGTCGTCCACTAACTCTTCCACATCCTGGCCACTCACATCCAACGCCATGGACTTCCCCAAAGACATAATAGATTCCGTACTTAGCTACAACTTCTTTTTTGAATTCTATAGTGTTTCTCGCCTTCTTTATCAAAGGGCTGGCACTTGAAACTTTCTTTGGCCCCATGGTGGCTTATTTAGCAGTCACACTCAATAAACAAACACAAAAAAACAATGGATTATAATGAAATCTTTCGGATGAATGTGCGGGGTGATGCTCACTCAATGATAAACAAAGGCAGACCGTGTCACTTGGCCGAGTGATGCGGGCGGGCAGGCGGACGCGTTTGGAACGGACCATTTTTAACTCTATGAAAACGGAGGTGATGTACGAAAGCTGGGACAAAATTTTGATGGAAAAAGTCGTCGAAAACCAAATTCTATGAAAACTGGGGCGCACGAAAACCAAGGTTCCACTGTATACATTCTTTTGATATCCTGTACATTTTACATGTAATTTCTTTTTGTTACTCAAGGGTTTCGAAAGCCTCTGTTGATTCTCTTTCTTGATTTATTCCAATTTAAATTTCTGCTTTCTACTGACATCCTTACTAAACATTACTCTAGGGTCTCTGCACACATTAACAACTTTCAGTTTTTCTTCACAAATTAAATATTATGCAGTGAATAGCTGTCTCTATCAATCCCATATGTAATGCTCTTGTTTTTATTTACTCTCAGCATCCTCCTCCATTAAAATTTTCCAAAATTGTGCACATTTCGATTTCTAGGTCAACTAACAAGACAGCAAAGAGGATTTCTAAGACAGCAACAAAAAAAATTCTAAGGATGCCTCTTAGCACTGAGTTAAATTTGTGTGAGCAAAGTAACATTTATGAAGGGATTCAGGGAAACCGGCAGGCCGGACTTGAGTCCTGGAGATGGGAAGTACAGTGTCTACACTCTGAAGGAGGGGTGTTAATGTTGCAGTTTTATAACTGTAGTGTAAAGCACCCCTCTGGCAAGACAGTGATGGAGTGAATGATGATGAAAGTTTTTCTTTTTCGGGCCACCCTGCCTTGGTGGGAATCGGCCGATGTGTTAATAAATAAAAAAAGGATGCTCGCAAAAGTTTGCTGGCTATGTAATCAAGAGTCTAAACCAAGTTACACTTAGATAATGATAAAATGTGTTCCATGTCAAAGACTGACATCATTGCAAAAAGCATGTAGGTGGAAAAGGATTTAATGAAAAAATTACCCTGAGGTGGTAAGTACAGTGCCTGCACTCTGAAGGAACAGTGGATATATATGCAGTTTGGAGGGGATCTGGATTGTAGTCTTGGCATGCCTCTGGCAAGATAGTGATAAGAGCAAATGATGGTGAATATTTCTTTTTTGGGTCACCCAACCTCAGTGGGAGTTTACCTGGAGAGAGTTCCGGGGGTCAATGTCCCCGCGGCCCGGTCTGTGACCAAGCCTCAGCCAGTATTAAAAAAAAAATCCCCTAAGATGAATGGCTGAATAGCAGTGGAGGCAGTGTGATGCATTGGCACCTCAACAATACCCAAAATATCTTAGCACAACCCCTTCACCATACTTTACTTCCTATACAGTGGTACCTCGAGTTACGATATTTTTTCGTTCGAGAATGCTGTTCAAGTGCCATTACCAAACGAATTTATCCCCATAAGGAATAATGTAAAATAGACTAGTCCTTTTACACCCCCAAAAATATACTTACAAAAGCATTTAAAAAAATAAACTTACATAAAAGGGCGATTTTGTGGACCATCGTAACTCGAGGTACCACTGTATATGTTTTGTCTAACATGAGCTTCAAGTTAACATTATATAATAAGAATAAGCAGATAATATTTGTTTTAATAAGAGATCCATAAACTTACTAAAAAACATAAACTTAAAATCCTTTTCCAAACACCCTTAGTCTACAAAATAAGGCCACATGCTTGAACCAATATAAAAACATATAAAGGAAACTATTTTGGGACAGAATTAAAAAAAATGGCAAATAATGGTAACACACATAACTAACAAAGTACCACATTTAAAATAACAGTGCATTTATACAAGAGGAAAATACTGTGCATTATTCTACATTGCAATAACAGAACAAACAATCCCAAACAGATCAGTGGTATAGCCACAAAGTTATCATTGCAAAAGTTAATAAGTTTGTCATTAAAAAACAAACAAAAACAATCAGAGAGCAGCTTGTCTGTATTGAACATCATGCTAACAAAAACAATTGCATATGTACTTTATCACTGCTAAAATATTATATGCATGCTGTGAAGGAGGCACACTAAGCTAGATACTAAAATATTAATAACCAGTAATACATTAAATTTTCTTATAGTAACTAAAATGAATCAAGTCTTATAATGTTAAGAAACAATGAGTCTGAGGACTTCCACACCACTTGAACACATTACATCCATTCACTTTTCTTATCTACTTATCTTTTTCTGAATCTGACTGCATTTAGGATTGCGCTTCAATAATGCATGGTCTCCAGTCAATTTAAAATGATTCCACTGAAATACCCTTTAGCTTTGCATCCCTTTCTGACTTCTTCAACTCTCACCTCTTCCTCACATTTTCTTTCTTTAAACCATAAATTCTATTACAGACTCATGAAATCATAATAACACGATTGCAAACAAACCACGGTATGAGTGGAGCTCGAACTCGCACCAAGCGATTCTTAAAACTCCAGGCCAGTGCGTAAGCCACTGGGCCAGTTGGCTATGATAAGATTCATCCACTGTGTGAGGCCTGTGCTAACCTTCCTATGGTGTATAAATATACCTAGTTGGATGAATCTTATCATAACTCATGAAATCGTAATGACACGATTGCAAACAAACCATACCACGGGTGGGGTTCAAACCCGCGGTCAGAGAGTCTCAAAACTCCAGACCGCGGGTTTGAACCCCACCCGTGGTATGGAATCTTATCGTAGCCAGCTGGGCCAGTGGCTTACACACTGGCCTGGAGTTTTACTACTCACTTACCATGAGTTTGAGCCCCACCCCTACTGTGGTTTGCTTTTTCTATTACAGTATTGTTAAAGCTTAAAATAAAACAATCAATTATACGTTTAGGTTTTCTCTCCCTCTCTACTTCCTAAGATTTGAGCTTCACAAAGAAAGTAATTATTCATCATTCCTGATCAACTGGGATTTATGTGTTTATAGTTTTAGCAAGTTTTATAATGTCACTCTCCATCTAATACAACAATGCCAATGAAGCTAATCATTAACTACAACAAAACTGGAATTGTATTGATAACTTAAGGAATTTTTCTTTCTAGGATATTCTGTTGATGTTAAACCTTTTTCAAATTTATCCTTACTTTCAACTCCAATCATATACAGTGGACCCTCGCTATTCAAACACTCCAGAACTCACCCTCATTGCAGAATGCTGTTCAAGTGCTGTTACCAAACAAATATATTCCCATAAGGACTGGTGTAATTAGATTAGTCCATTTCAGACCCCCAAAAATACACTTATAAAAGCACTTACAATAATAAACCTACATAAAAGGGTGAGTTTTGGAGTGTTCGAATAGCGAGGGTCCACTGTACTTCACTAAAACAATCTACCTAAATTTAAAATCAGCAATATAGAAGAACAAGCTAAAAAACAGAAACACTCAATGCATTTATTACAAGCTTACTTGCTAGTTTATTGTAATATTTGCCCTTCCTAAAGCATACCAAGGACATATTACACAACTTTTGCCTAATTTTGTATGTATTAAAGAGAAACAGATAAACTGTGTGTGATTATTTGCATGTGTGTGTGTGTACTCGCCTATTTGTGGTTGCAAGGGTCTAGTCATAGCTCCTGGCCCCACCTCTTCACTAATCGCTACTAGGTCCTCTCTCTCCCTGTTCCATGAGCTTTATCAAACTTCGTCTTAAAACTATGTATGGTTCCTGCCTTCACTACGTCACTTGCCAGACTATTCCACTTCCTGACAACTCTATGACTGAAGAAATACTTCTTAACAGCCCTTTGACTCATCTGAGTCATCAACTTCCAATTGTGACCCCTTGTTTGTGTGTCCCATCTCTGGAACATCCTGTCTTTGACCACCTTGTCAATTCCTCACAGTATTTTAAATGCTGTTATCATGTCTCCCCTAACCCTCCTGTCCTCCAGTGTTGTCAGGCCGATTTCCCTTAACCTTTTTTCATAGAACATTCCCTTTAGCTCTGGGACTAGTCTTGTTGCAAACCTTTGAACTTTCTCTAATTTCTTGAAGTGCTTGATCAGGTGTGGGTTCCAAGAGAGAACAAGAGAAAGAAGAGAGAACAAGAGAAAGAAGAGAGAACAAGAGAAAGAAGAGAGAACAAGAAAAAGAAGAGAGAACAAGAGAAAGAAGAGAGAACAAGAGAAAGAAGAGAGAACAAGAGAAAGAAGAGAGAACAAGAGAAAGAAGTGAGAACAAGAGAAAGAAGAGAGAACAAGAGAAAGAGAACAAGAGAAAGAAGAGAGAACAAGAGAAAGATGATAGAACAAGAGAAAGAAGTGAGAACAAGAGAAAGAAGAGAGAACAAGAGAAAGAGAGAACAAGAGAAAGAAAAGAGAACAAGAGAAAGAAGAGAGAACAAGAGAAATAAGAGAGAACAAGAGAGAGAGTGAGGAGAGAGCGAGACAGCAAGAGTGAGAACGAGAGTGAAAGCGAGAGAATGAGAGAGTGCGCGTGTGTTAGAGAGAACACATGTATGTACTCACCCAACTGTGGGTGCAGGGGTCGAGTCACAGCTCTTGGCCCCATGCGAGTGCACATTTTTGTGAATGCATGTATGCGTGCATGTGTATGTGCGTGTGCCTGTGCGTAATTACCTACTTGTTATAACAAGTGTTGATACAGGTGAGGCGCTCTTAATCCAAGGAACTTGGTTTGAATCCAATTGCTGTCTATTCCACAGGCACTAAATGACCCCTAAGGGTTTAGTGCTTATCACATTAAAATAAATAATACATTACCTGATCGAGTTTGTAGGGGATGAGCTCCAGCTCTTTGTCCCACCTCTTAACTTCTGGTTAAGATAACAACCACATCCTATGTAATTTTTAAGCCCTGTCTCTTAAAGTTACTATCCAATGTCACTGCTCAGCACATTCCACTTGTTTACCCTTTTACACTAATGAAATGCTGCCTGATATCCCTGTGGCTCATTTGAGTGTATAATTCACAAGAAAGATATCTTATTCTTGTTTCATCCCTGGTAAAGAGCCTATCAGTGTTTATCTTGTCTATACCTCACAGCATTTTGTCTGTCCTGATCATACTGTATCCCATCTAGTTCTTCATTCCTCCAGTGACAAAACCTAGTTAAAACATCCATTCTTCACAACTTATTGCCCTCCACTCAAACACCATTCTTGATGCACTCCTCTATTGTTCCTTGAGCTTCACTTTTACTAGATGTAGGTTTCATACAGGTGCAGCATACTCAAAAATGGGTTCCATGTACGAGGTAGTGTTATGAACATTTATTTAAGTTCCTAAAGGTCACCCTTATGTTTTCGAGCTTAGTTTATGCTTTTGATGTTATTTTGTGTAAGCAAGTTTAAGTTGGTCTTTTTCTTTAAATGTATCTGTGAACTTGTTTTTATTTTAAGATGATACTCTGTATTCTGTCTCCTTACCCAGCTTCCAAGTATTATAATTTTGTTTTGCTTGGATTTCACCCCAGTAACTTATTTATTTTGCTATCTCTGGAGTCTGTCCAGTACCTAATTATCCTATTCCATTTGTGCTCTCACTATTTTGGCATTTCTGCAAACAGGAATATATAGACGTTTATACCCTATTTATTTTTTTTTTTTTTATTAACACATCGGCCGATTCCCACCAAGGCAGGGTGACCCGAAAAAGAAAAACTTTCATCATCATTCACTCCATCACTGTCTTGCCAGAGGGGTGCTTTACACTACAGTTATAAAACTGCAACATTAACACCCCTCCTTCAGAGTGCAGACACTGTACTTCCCATCTCCAGGACTCAAGTCCGGCCTGCCGGTTTCCCTGAATCCCTTCATAAATGTTACTTTGCTCACACTCCAACAGCACGTCAAGTATTAAAAACCATTTGTCTCCATTCACTCCTATCAAATACGCTCACACATGCTTGCTGGAAATCCAAGCCCTCGCACACAAAACTTCCTTTACCCTCCCTCCAACCTTTCCTAGGCCGACCCCTACCCCGCCTTCCCTCCACTACAGATTTATACACTCTCGAAGTCACTCTGTCTCGTTCCATTCTCTCTACATGTCCAAACCACCTCAACAACCCCTCCTCAGCTCTCTGGACAATCGTTTTGGTAATCCCGCACCTCCTCCTAATTTCCAAACTCCGAATTCTCTGCATTATATTCACACCACACATTGACCTCAGACATGACATCTCCACTGCCTCCAGCCTTCTCCTCGTTGCAACATTCATCACCCATGCTTCACACCCATATAAGAGCGTTGGTATAACTATACTCTCATACATTCCCCTCTTTACTTCCATGGACAAGGTTCTTTGTCTCCACAGACTCCGAAGTGCTCCACTCACCTTTTTCCCCTCATCAATTCTATGATTCACCTCATCCTTCATAGACCCATCCGCCGACATGTCCACTCCCAAATATCTGAATACATTCACCTCCTCCATACTCTCTCCCTCCAATCTGATATCCAATCTTTCGTCACCTATTCTTTTTGTTATCCTCATCACCTTACTCTTTCCTATATTCACTTTCAATTTTCTTCTTTTACACACCCTACCAAATTCATCCACCAACCTCTGCAACTTCTCTTCAGAATCTCCCAAAAGCACAGTGTCATCAGCAAAAAGCAACTGTGACAACTCCCACTTTGTATTTAATTCTTTATCTTTTAACCCCACACCTCTTGCCAAGACCCACACATTCACTTCTCTTACAACCCCATCTATAAATATATTGAACAACCACGGTGACATCACACATCCTTGTCTAAGGCCCACTTTTACTGGGAAATAGTCCCTTCCCTCCTACACACTCTAACTTGAGCCTCACTATCCTCATAAAAGTCTTCACTGCTTTCAGTAACCTACCTCCTATTCCATACACCTGCAACATCTGCCACATTGCCCCCTATCCACCCTATCATATGCCTTTTCCAAATCCATAAATGCCACAAAACCTCTTTACCCTTATCCAAATACTGTTCACCTATATGTTTCACTGTAAACACTTGGTCTACACACCCCTACCTTTCCTAAAGCCACCTTGTTCATCTGCTATCCTGCTTTCTGTCTTACTCTTAATTCTTTCAATAATAACTCTACCATACACTTTACCAGGTACACTCAACAGACTTATTCCCCTATAATTTTTGCACTCTCTTTGTCCCCTTTGCCTTTATACAAAGGAACAATACACGCTCTCTGCCAATCCTAGGTACCTTACCCTCTTCCATACATTTATTAAATAATAGCACTAACCACTCCAAAATTATATCCCCACCTGCTTTTAACATTTCTATCTTTATCCCATCAATCCCAGCTGCCTTACCCCTTTCATTCTACCCACTGCCTCACGAACTTCCCCACACTCACAACTGGCTCTTCCACACTCCTACAAGATGTTATTCCTCCTTGCCCTATACACGAAATCACAGCTTCCCTGTCTTCATCAACATTTAACAACTCCTCAAAATATTCCCTCCATCTTCCCGATACCTCTAACTCTCCATTTAATAACTCTCCTCCCTATTTTTAACTCTCAAATACATTTGTTCCCTAGGCTTCCTCAACTTATTAATCTCACTCCAAAACTTTTTCTTATTTTCAACAAAATTTGTTGATAACATCTCACCCACTCTCTCATTTGCTCTCTTTTTACATTGCTTCACCACTCTCTTAACCTCTCTTTTTCTCTCCATATACTCTTCCCTCCTTGCATCACTTCTACTTTGTAAAAACCTCTCATATGCTAACTTTTTCTCCCTTACTACTCTCTTTACATCATCATTCCACCAATCGCTCTTCTTCCCTCCTGCACCCACTCGCCTGTAACCACAAACTTCTGCTGAACACTCTAACACTACATTTTTAAATCTACCCCATACATCTTCGACCCCATTGCCTACACTCTCACTAGCCCATCTATCCTCCAATAGTTGTTTATATCTTACCCTAACTGCCTCCTCTTTTAGTTTATAAACCTATTTCAGACCATTAATAAGAGGATTAAGCTGTCGCAAATGTTTGTGCTTAAAATGTGTGTGATATACTGTAAAGCAGATTGGCTGCTCTGACTTGCTTGTTGAAATACTAAAAAATGGAACTAAAGCATTTGTCTTGGGCAAAGAAATTTCAGCCTTTATTATGTGATTCAGGTAAAAAAGAATAAATTATAATCAAAATATTTACACAACACAATAATTAATACTTGGAATAACTTACAATCCTGTATCAAAGATCTCGAGACCCTTGCGTCTGTGGTCAGAGAGGTTCTTGCGACGCATTGTGTCTAGTGCTGGAGTGACTTGATGGGCTGGAGCACTGTAGCGAACATTACCATAGGGAAGAGGCTTTCTTTGAGGTTTTTCAGATGTACTAAACAGGTTACTAAAGCTGAAATACCCATAAATATATAAATTTTTCATGTTAATCACTAGAAATAAAATATACATTAGTACAATTAAAAACAAAGTTTGTAAAGTATTAACTGAAAGATGCTGCCATCCTTTACTGTATACAAGTCTTTTACTTTATACGCAATTCTAAATTTTGTTTGGAGAACACAATGAATTTAGTTTAGCAAATGAATATCAATGTACACAGCTGTATCTTCCATACAAAGCAAGAAACTACATGGTCAGGAAAATAAAATGCAGATAAGAAAGATCTGTATATTTCAGCCTTAGTCCTGAGGCCAAAAAATACATCTCATTTTTTTTTACACATTTTATCTTTCTGCCCACCTGTTTTCTCACTTTTCATTGATCATTACTTATGAAAATTTAATCTAAGCATATCTTCCATGTCTCAGCTATGTGTCTAATAGATCACATCAATCCATCTGATGGCTACATAAAAATTATATTTGTAAACAAGAGAAGTGCAAAGTTGGTACGACTGACACACTTTCAAAACATTTTTTTTTAGTCACTGCTAGCCAAAGTGAATGAACTATCATTAACACACCATAAAATGCCTTTACTATAATAATCTGATAATCATTAATAACTACATTAATATCATGTAAGAGGGCAAATTCCTAGGCTCACATGCTGAATTTTGTTTTATAAGACTGACTATGTAATGCTCCCATATCTACTATTGCTTAATGTTATAACACTGTCTAGCCATATCTCAACCAAATGTCTGCACAGGAATCAACATAAGCTATGCTACTTTATGACATTACCTAATCTATCCATACCTTATAAAGAACAATTAGGCACAACACTGTGACTGGAACAATACACAAATAACCCTCACATAAGAGAAACTTATGACAACATTTTGGTCCAACTTGAACCATTTACAAGTCACCTTTGTGTGTTAGTGTGACTTGTAAATGGGCCAAGTTGGACCGAAAAGTTGTGTGTTTCTCTCTCCTATGTGCGGGTTATTTGTGCAACATACCTTATACCCAAGATATCTGCATAAAAATCACCAAAACACAACTTTCTCAAGCTAATTTCATTATTACACAACAAAAAATCTGCTCTCAGTACCTTAACAAACTCTAACTGTTTATAACCATTACAGTAGGGCCCCATTTATATGGCAGGTTAGGTTCTAGGCTACCGCCGCAAAGCAGAATGCCATTTTATTCCACTTGAAATTCTGAAACTCAAGCATTTAACAAAAATTTTCACTTACAATTTCCATATAGTTTGCTTGTTTTTCTTATCTACGCTTGGATCATTCCTGGAGGCTCGAATCATTTCTGTCCAGCGTACTGCTTCCTGAAGCTCCATAAACCGCTCCTTATACTGATTGCGCTCCATTAACACCCGTGCCATTTCAACTCTAGTAAACCTCTTGCGCTGAGCCATTGGTACATCCTCCTGGGGGAAAAGTCCATCTCTGAACTTGTGTTGAATATGAAACAATATAATTCGTCAATTATAAAGTTAAGAGCTTTTAAAGAAGAGCTGGTAATTATTTCAGTACTATACCTTCTTCAATCTCACATCCTCTCACACCACCAAGATTTTCAAATATTCTCTCTCTTTTTTTTTTTTTTTTTTTACTCAATAGCCCTTTCTCACTAAGGAAGAGAGACTCAGAGAAAAAAAACATTCACCATTGTTCACTCAATCCCCATCTTTCAAGAAATGTGCTAGCATCCCAATCAGATTACCCTAACATTGCAATATCTCCACCCCTCCTTCAGAGTGCATGACACCCACACCTCTGGTACCATCCACCCCAGATTTATACTCAATACAATACAATACAAATACATATTTTATTTCATTGCAAGTTTACATTGAGATTATGTAATTACAATAATGAGTTGCAGTGCAAAGAGAGCCACTATCATGCCATGGCATTATGGGCAGACTAAATTTAATGGCTTACAGACTACTTAATACTAGAGAAATTGATCATAGTTTGTTTAAGTTGTACATCTGTTTTTATTTATAGCAAACAGTAAGTTTACTCAAATTAACAATCTGGGGATATTACTTTGCGACAAGTTGAAAGTATTTTGCAGGTTATTTTTTTTTTTCAACAAGTCGGCCGTCTCCCACCAAGGCAGGGTGACCCAAAAAGAAAATACTGTCATCATCATTCAACACTTTCACCTCACTCATACATAATCACTGTCTTTGCAGAGGCACTCAGATACGACAGTTTAGAATAGTTCCTCCAAACTGTCACTATTCCAGACCCCTCCTTTAACCCTTTCGGGGTCGGTGCCGTACTAGTACATTTTACGAGCAGGGGTTGGTGCCGTACTAGTACGCCCAAATTCTAGCGGCCTCAATTTAAGCAGAAAACGTCTGGTAGGCATACATATGAAAGAATGGGTCTGTGTGGTCAGTGTGCGCAGTATAAAAAAAATCCTGCAGTACACACTGCATAATGAGAGAAAAAAAACTCTTGACCATTTTTTTCGATTAAAACAGCGACTTTGCAGTCGATTTTCGTATGGTATTTATTGATGTACAGTGGACCCCCGAGTTTCGTAAAAACTTCACTCCTGAAGTCTGCTCAAGCTCCATTACCGAACGAATTTACTCCCTTAAGGAAAAATGTCACGTAGGTTAGTCTATTTCAGACCCCCAAAAATACACTTCCACAAGTACTTACAATATTATACTTACATAATTGTACGATTTCTGGGGTTTACGAAACTCGGGGGTCCACTGTATTCTCATTTTCTTGGTCTTATTTGATAGAATGGAATATATATTACAGAAATAGAGATGGTTTTGATTGGTATGACAATGAAAAGTACCTTGAAATTGAGCTCAAAGTAGCAAAAATGTTCGATTTTTGACGATGTTCACGAGTAAACAAATCACACCATGCGTCCAATACACATCAACTGGCGAGTCTTATATTCATGCACAAGTGCTCTGATATTATTTATACCATTTTTACAATAATGCAGTTGTATACATAACAGTAAATCTTCTATTTTTGTGAGAATAAAAATTCAAAATGGAAAGCAAAAGTAATGGAACAGGGGCCTGGAGACGTAGCTAATGAACAGAGAACATGTTATTTTAGTGCCAGGAATGTCTGCCTTGTTTACTCTGGACCCTATTTTGAAATTGGCATCGTTTGAAATTTGTGAGAAATTGGAAAATTGCCATTTTCTGACCACTATTTTGGGTAGATAAAATTGGTAAATAGGCAGTTTCTTCTACTCATTCGATAGAAGAAATGGAATTCTAGCGAAATAGCTATAATTTTAAGAGACTGAAACATTGGAATTTGTCGAAAATAGGGCTCAAAATGGGTGAAATCGCCGATGCGTCAGTGTCATAGATACCGATAACTTCGCAAAAGCATAATTTCGTTAGTTTTCGATCAAATTTCATAATTTTGGTGGCGTTATGATCGAAAAAACGATTCTCTATCATTTCATAAGAATTTTTTTTTTTTCCAAAAAATTTTCGACCCCAGGAACACTTTCTTGAGAAGGCCTGTCGACCCCCAAAGGGTTAAAGTGCAGGCATTGTACTTCCCATTTCCAGGAGTCAACTCCAACTAAATCAATTAACTGGTTTCCCTGAATCCCTTCACAAAATATTACCCTGCTCACACTCCAACAGATCGTCAGATCCCAAAAACCATTCGTCTCCATTCACTCCTATCTAACACACTCACACATGCTTGCTGGAAGTCCAAGCCCCTCGCCCACAAAACCTCCTTTGCCTCCTCCCTCCAACGTTTTTGAGGACGACCCCTACCCCGCCTTCCTTCCCCTACAGATTTATACGCTCTCCAAGTCATTCTACTTTGATCCATTCTTTTTAAATGACCAAACCACCTCAACAACCCCTCTTCAGCCCTCTGACAAATACTTTTAGTAACTCCACACCTCCTCCTAATTTCCACACTCCGAATTTTCTGCATAATCTTTAGACAGGACATTTCCACTGCCTC
Organism: Cherax destructor; assembly: GCA_009830355.1. Taxonomy (NCBI): domain Eukaryota; kingdom Metazoa; phylum Arthropoda; class Malacostraca; order Decapoda; family Parastacidae; genus Cherax; species Cherax destructor. The sequence goes on from WNWK01002820.1 coordinate 23,737, forward strand.
CAGCCACCTTCTCGCTGCAGCATTTGCAACCCATGCTTCACACCCATATAAGAGTGTTGGTACCACTATACTTTCATACATTCCCTTCTTTGCCTCCATGGATAACGTTTTTTGTCTCCACAGATACCTCAACAGACCACTCACCTTTTTTCCTTCATCAATTCTATGGTTAACCTCATCCTTCATAAACCCATCCGCTGACAAGTCAACTCCCAAATATCTGAAAACATTCACTTCTTCCATAATCCCTCTCTCCAATGTGACATCCAATTTTTCTTTATTTAAATCGTTTGATACCCTCATCACCTTACTCTTATCTATGTTCACTTTCAACTTTCTACCTTTACACCTTTATAACCTTTATAACATTGTGTATTGTTGAAAGTAGTTTATAGTATGAGAATGCTACAATTGGGTGTAAGGCAGTATTGTTTTGGGCAAGTATTTATACTACCATGTAGCATTAAGTAATGTATGAACTTTGGACATCTAATTTTGAGGTTTTAAGGTATAGGGAATTGGGAGATTTTTTGGTAAAGTTAAGTATTGAGTTTTTAGTTTAGGGCGAGTAGGTGATTTTTGAGAAGAGTCTTAAATTGATGTTCAGATCGGGTTACTTTAGTATTTACTGGTAATGAATTCCAAATTTTGGGGCCCTTTATGTGCAGAGTTTTTACACAGTGTGATATGGACACGGGGTACATCAAAAAGTGATGTGTCTTGTGTTATGGTCGTGCGTCCTGTTAAGGTTGGTGAAGAGAAGTTTGAGTGGAGGGTTTATGTTTGAGTGTAGTGTTCTATGTACAGTGGTACCTCGAGTTACGATGGTCCCCAAAATATATTTTTGGGGGTGTAAAAGGACTAGTCTATTTTACATTATTCCTTATGGGGATAAATTCGTTTGGTAATGGCACTTGAACAGCATTCTCGAACGAAAAAATATCGTAACTCGAGGTACCACTGTATGTAGTAGGCACAAGAATATGCATGGATGTTCTTTACGGTGAGTAGTTTTAGACTTTTGAATATTGGTGGAGTATGCTGTCTGGAGTGGGAATTTGTTATCATTCTGACTGCAGCCTTTTGCTGGGTTATTAGTGGTCTTAGGTGATTGAATGTTGCTGATCCCCATGCACAAATTCCATAGGTGAGATAAGGGTAGATGAGTGAATGATACAGTGAAAGGAGAGCTGATTGTGGAACATAGTAACATATCTTTGATAGTATGCATACTGTCTTAGAGATTTTCTTGGAAATTTGTTGTATATGTGTCTGGAATTTGAGGGTACTGTCAAGGTGGATTCCTAGGAATTTTCCCTCTGTGAGTCATGTGATGGGTGAACTGTTTAGCGTTATGTTAAGTGGAACATTTGTAGGTCTGTTTCCAAACTGAATGAAATAGGTTTTGTCAGTATTGAGAGTAAGCTTATTAGTCATCATCGAGGTAGATATTTTCTGCAATTCAGCATTAACAGTGTCGGCCAGTATAGCTGGGTTTGGGTGAGAGAAGACGTATGTAGTGTCATCTGCAAATAATACGGGTTTGAGTAGTTGTGATGCATTCGGTAGGTCATTGATATTAATTAGAAAGAGGAGTGGGCCAAGGACACTTCCTTGTGGGACCCTGACTGTAACTGGTTGTGTGGAAGAGTTAGCTCCATTTGTGTACACATATTGGCTTCTGTTACTAAGGTATGACTTTAGGTAGTAGAGGAAGTGCCCTCTTATACCATAGTGTGTTAATTTAATGTGCAGCAAATCATGGTCGACTGTATCAAAAGTTTTACGTAAATCAACGAAGATTCCCAGTGGGACTTCATTCTTCTCGAGAGCGGTGTATATTAGTTCTATCATGTGTATAATAGCATCATTTGTGCTTTTGTTAGTCCTGAATCCAAACTGACAAGGTTTGAGTATGTTGTGTGAGACGAGATAGGTATAGATCTGCCTTTTCCATCTTCTCTACATGCCCACACCATCTCAACAACCCTTCCTCAGCCCTCTAAATTATACCCTGGGTGATCCCATATTTCCTTAATATCACCTTTAACTACTCCTTGATGTTGCATTAGGTAAATGTTCATTAGCTTCAATACTCAATCAGGTAAACATTTACCAAATATAAAGAAGCTGGATGTCCTGGCTTTGAGTGAGACAAAGCTGAAGGGGGTAGGAGAGTTTCAGTGGGGAGAAATAAATGGGATTAGGTCAGGGGTTTCAAATAGAGTTAGAGCTAAAGAAGGAGTGGCAATAATGTTGAATAATCAGTTATGGCAGGTAAAGAAGGAATATAAATGTATAAATTCAAGGATTATGTGGAGTAAAATAAAGGTTGGATGTGAAAAGTGGGTTATAGTAAGTGTTTATGCACCTGGAGAAGAGAGAAGTGTAGAGGAGAGAGAGAGATTTTGGGAAATGTTGAGTGAGTGTGTGGGGAGTTTTGAACCAAGTGAGAGAGTAATTGTGGTTGGGGATCTTAATGCTAAAGTTGGTAAAAATGTTGTGGAGGGAGTAGTAGGTAAATTTGGGGTGCCAGGGGTAAATGTAAATGGGGAACCATTAATTGAGCTATGTGTAGAAAGAGGTTTGGTAATAAGTAATACATATTTTATGAAAAAGAGGATAAATAAATATACAAGGTATGATATAGCACGTAAGGAAAGTAGTTTGTTGGATTATGTATTGGTGGATAAAAGGTTGATGGGTAGGCTTCAGGATGTACATGTTTATAGAGGGGCAATGGATATATCAGATCATTATTTGGTCGTAGCTACAGTTAGAGTGAAAGGTAGATGGGACAAAAAGAAAATGGCAACAACAAGTAAGAGAGAGGTAAAAGTGTATAAACTAAGGGAGGAGGAAGTTAGGGCGAGAAATAAGCAACTATTGGCAGAAAGGTGGGCTAGTGCAAGTATGAGTAGTGGGGGATTGAAGAGAGTTGGGATAGTTTTAAAAATGCAGTATTAGAATGTGGGGCAGAAGTTTCTGGCTATAGGAGGGTGGGTGCAGGAGGAAAGAGGAGTGAGTGGTGGAATGAAGAAGTAAAGGGTGTGATAAAAGAGAAAACGGTAGCTTATAAGAGGTTTTTACAAAACAGAAGTGTTAATAGAAGAGCAGAGTATATGGACAGTAAAAGAAAGGTGAAGAGAGTGGTGAGAGAGTGCAAAATAAGAGCAGATGAAAGAATGGGAGAGGCTCTGTCAAGAAATTTTGCTGAAAACAAGAAAAAATTTTGGAGTGAGATAAACAAGGTAAGAAAGCCTAGGGAACGAATGGATTTGTCAGTTAAAAACAGAGTAGGGAAGATAGTAGATGGGGAGCTGGAGGTATTGGGTAGATGGCAGGAATATTTTGAGGAACTTTTAAATGTCGATGAAAAAAAGGGAGGCGGTAATTTCATGTACTGGCCAGGGAGGTACAACATCGTTTAGGAGTGAAGAAGAGCAGGATGTGAGTGTGGGGGAGGTGTGTGAGGCATTACGTAGAATGAAAGGGGGTAAAGCAGCTGGAATTGACGGAATCATGACAGAAATGTTAAAAGCAGGGGGGATATAGTGCTGGAGTGGTTGGTATTTTTGTTTAATAACTGTATGAAAGAGGGAAAGGTACCTAGGGATTTGCAGAGAGCATGTATAGTTCCTTTATATAAAGGGAAGGGGGATAAAAGAGTGTAAAAATTATAGGGGAATAAGTTTACTGAGTTCTCCATGGGGAAGTGGAACAGAATTCTTCCTCCGTAAGCCATGCGTGTCGTAAGAGGCGACTAAAATGCCGGGAGCAAGGGGCTAGTAACCCCTTCTCCTGTATATATTACTAAATGTAAAAGGAGAAAGTTTCGTTTTTCCTTTTGGGCCACCCCGCTTCAGTGGGAAACGGCAGACGTGTTGAAAGAAGAAGAAAGTTTACTGAATATACCAGGTAAAGTGTATGGCAGGGTTATTATTGAAAGAATTAGAGGTAAGACAGAGAGTAGGATTGCAGATGAGCAAGGAGGCTTTAGAGTGGGTAGGGGATGTATAGATCAAGTGTTTACAGTGAAGCATATATGTGAACAGTATTTAGATAAAGGTAGAGAAGTTTTTATTGCATTTATGGATTTAGAAAGCCATGCGTGTCGTAAGAGTCGACTAAAATGCCGGGAGCAAGGGGCTAGTAACCCCTTCTCCTGTATACATTACTAAAGTTAAAAAGAGAAACTTTTGTTTTTCTTTTTGGGCCACCCCGCCTTGGTGGGAAGCGGCCGATTTGTTGAAAGAAGAAGAATATGATAGAGTGGATAGCGGAGCAATGTGGCAAATGTTGCAAGTGTATGGAATAGGTAGTAAGTTACTGAAGGCTGTAAAGAGTTTTTATGAGGATAGTGAGGCTCAGGTTAGGGTGTGTAGGAGAGAGGGAGATTACTTCCCGGTAAAAGTAGGTCTTAGACAGGGATGTGTAATGTCACCATGGTTGTTTAATATATTTATAGATGGGGTTGTAAAAGAAGTAAATGCTAGGGTGTTGGCGAGAGGGGTGGGATTAAATTCTGGAGAATTAAATGCAAAATGGAAGTTGACACAGTTACTTTTTGCTGATGATACTGTGCTTATGGGAGATTCTAAAGAAAAGTTGCAAAGGTTAGTGGACAAGTTTGGGAGGGTGTGTAAAGGTAGAAAGTTGAAAGTGAACATAGATAAGATTAAGGTGATGAAGGTATCAAACGATTTAAATAAAGAAAAATTGGATATCACATTGGAGGGATTATGGAAAAAGTAAATGTTTTCAGATATTTGGGAGTTGACGTGTCAGCGGATGGGTTTATGAAGGATGAGGTTAACCATAGAATTGATGAAGGAAAAAAGGTGAGTGGTGCGTTGAGGTATCTGTGGAGACAAAAAACGTTATCCATGGAGGCAAAGAAGGGAATGTACGAAAGTATAGTGGTACCAACACTCTTATATGGGTGTGAAGCATGGGTTGCAAATGATGCAGCGAGGAGGAGGCTGGAGGCAGTGGAGATGTCCTGTCTAAGGGCAATGTGTGGTGTAAATATTATGCAGAAAATTCGGAATGTGGAAATTCGGAGAAGGTGTGGAGTTACTAAAAGTATTTGTCAGAGGGCTGAAGAGGGGTTGTTGAGGTGGTTTGGTCATTTAGAGAGAATGGATCAAAGTAGAATGACTTAGAGAGCGTATAAATCTGTAGGGAAAGGAAGGCGGGACGGGTCGTCCTAGAAAAGGTTGGAGGAAGGGTAAAGGAGGTATTGTGGGCGAGGGCTTGGACTTCCAGCAAGCATGTGTGAGCATGTTAGATAGGAGTGAATGGAGACGAATGGTTTTTGGGAAATGACGATCTGTTGGAGTGAAGGGATTCAGGGAAACCAGTTAATTGATTTAGTTGAACTTGAGTCCTGGAAATGGGAAGTACAATGCCTACACTTTAAAGGAGGGGTCTGGGATAGTGACAGCTGGGAGGGACAATTCTCAGCTGTCGTATCTGAGCTCCTCTGCAAAGACAGTGATTATGTATGAGTGTGGTGAAAGTGTTGAATGATGATGAAAGTATTTTCTTTTTGGGGATTTTCTTTCTTTTTGGGTCACCCTGCCTCGGTGGGAGATGGCCGACTTGTTGAAAAAAAAAAAAAAAAATAGTCACGTACAGTGGTACCTCAGTATATGTCCTTAATCTGTTCCATGACCTTGGACTTATACCAAACAGGACGTATACCAAGCGAATTTTCTCATAAGAATTATTGGGAAAATGATTAATCCATTCCCATGAAAAAAAATCCTATTGTTATTGGCATATTATACATTGATGGGGTTGTATAAAATAATTTAAACACTGCTTAATACTAAAATATGTAATTTAAACACTTCTTAATACTAAAATACATACAGTGGACCCCTGCCATTTGAACACTCCAAAACTCACCCTCATTCCAGAATGCTGTTTAAGTGCTGTTACCAAACGAATTTATTCCCATAAGGAATGATGTAAATTAGAGTAGTCCACGTCAGACCCCCAAAAATACACTTATAAAAGCATTTAAAAAATAAACACTTACATAAATGGGTGAGTTTTGGAGTGTTCAAATGGCGGGGGGTCCACTGTACATAAATACAAAAGAATTAGATGAAATAAATGCAAATTTAGCCTCACTTTACTTTGCTGAAAAGAGTCAAGTGCCTATTAGGATAGTGCTGATATGGGAGGAGGAGGAAATGTTATTGTCTGGAAGGAGAGTCCCCTTCTCTTTTCTATCTCTTTTCCTTATTTGGATCTGGTTGAAGCTCACCAGGTTTGACTTTTACTAAAAATCTGTCCAAAGAACTTTGCTTCTGCCTTCTCCTCAGGATGTTTTGGAAATGTGACATTGTCTGGTCATTCCAGACAATGCTTCCTCTATTTCCTCTTCCGAGCCTGAAGAGAGTGCACCCATCTTAGTCTTGTGCTCCTCCTTCTCAAGTTCCTGCAGCTCCTCAGTGGTCAGCTCTTCCCTGTGCCCTTCCACTAACTCCTCCACATCACCATCACTCACATCTAGACCCATGGACCTGCCTAGAGAGACAATATCCTCCACTATAGACACAGCCTTAAAGCCCTCAAAGTCCCTTTCAGCCACTGCTTCTGGCCACAAATTCCTCCAAGCAGAGTTCATTGTTTTGTAAGAAACTTCCTGCCAGGCTTTGTCAATGAGAGAGAGGTAAACAAGGGTAGCACACGGTGTTGTGACTCATTTTGACCCATACAAGTTCTAGCATGTGAGTCGTATTCCAAAGGTCGTATACCAAGCAAAAATTTTCATGTCCAAACAGAACGTATACCAAGTTGGACTTATTCCAAAGCGGATGTATACCGAGGTACCACTTTATATATTTACCAGCTTCAATGCTCAGTTCATGGGGAATGCATGTGCTAACCTTACTATTCACTTCATGGGGTAAACATGTACTAGATTCAATACTCACTTCATCGTCAGACTTGTTAGCTTTAGCATTTTTCTCAGCCTCCTCCTTGATCTTCTTCACCTCATCCTCCAACTCCGTGATTCGTAGTTTTAATCTTGATTTCACAGCATTCAGGGACTTTATTTCTTCTCGTAATATCTCCTGCTCACTAAAACAAGTTAAGATTGTGTGTGAGAATGGCTACTAGCAATCAAGTTTGAATAATGAACAGTACAGTACTGTTCTTTATAAAGAGTAGCACTGTAAAATATTATCTATCTAAGAATAAACTTTAGTTTCCTAATATAGCACTGTACTTGAGGGGAAAAAATCCATAAATGGAAAAATCAGGATGACTGTTTCCATTAGATATATAATCAGAAACAAGAACTTAATTAGAGAAGATTTATAACTTTAGTGTTTCCTAAAGTGAAGCAAATAATGTTATCAGTGCCTTAACAATTATGCAAGTGAGAGAAGAGATAAGACAAGACACTACAATTAAAAGAAAATGTTAGTATTTTACTTTCGGAATCTTAAATGCAATTTATTAAATATTGGCTATATTTTGAATACTGCTGAGTGTGTCTGTGAAAGATAGTAATTGGTTCCAGAAGAGTCTTGGTAAGTATTATTTAGAGTTATTTAAACAGCACATTCATCAAAGTAAATGTAAAATGTATTTAAATGCTTTATACTTCATGTGTAGATCAAGTGTTTACAGTGAAGCATGTATGTGAACAGTATTTAGATAAAGGTAGAGAAGTTTTCATTGCATTTATGGATTTAGAAAAGGCATATGATAGAGTGGATAGGGGAGCAATGTGGCAAATGTTGCAAGTGTATGGAATAGGTAGTAAGTTACTGAAGGCTGTAAAGAGTTTTTATGAGGATAGTGAGGCTCAGGTTAGGGTGTGTAGGAGAGAGGGAGATTACTTCCCGGTAAAAGTAGGTCTTAAACAGGGATGTGTAATGTCACCATTGTTGTTTAATATATTTATAGATGGGGTTGTAAAAGAAGCAAATGCTAGGGTGTTGGGGAGAGGGGTGGGATTAAATTATGGGGAATTAAATGCAAAATGGGAGTTGACACAGTTACTTTTTGCTGATGATACTGTGCTTATGGGAGATTCTAAAGAAAAGTTGCAAAGGTTAGTGGACAAGTTTGGGAGGGTGTGTAAAGGTAGAAAGTTGAAAGTGAACATAGATAAGAGTAAGGTGATGAGGGTATCAAACGATTTAAATAAAGAAAAATTGGATATCACATTGGAGAGAGGGATTATGGAAAAAGTAAATGTTTTCAGATATTTGGGAGTTGACGTGTCAGCGGATGGGTTTATGAAGGATGAGGTTAACCATAGAATTGATGAAGGAAAAAAGGTGAGTGGTGCGTTGAGGTATCTGTGGAGACAAAAAACGTTATCCATGGAGGCAAAGAAGGGAATGTACGAAAGTATAGTGGTACCAACACTCTTATATGGGTGTGAAGCATGGGTTGCAAATGCTGCAGCGAGGAGGTGGCTGGAGGCAGTGGAGATGTCCTGTCTAAGGGCAATGTGTGGTGTAAATATTATGCAGAAAGTTCAGAATGTGGAAATTAGAAGGTGTGGAGTTACTAAAAGTATTTGTCAGAGGGCTGAAGAGGGGTTGTTGAGGTGGTTTGGTCATTTAGAAAGAATGGATCAAAGTAGAATGACTTGGAGAGCGTATAAATCTGTAAGGGAAGGAAGGCGGGGTAGGGGTCGTCCTAGAAAAGGTTGGAGGGAGGGGGTAAAGGAGGTTTTGTGGGCGAGGGGCTTGGACTTCCAGCAAGCATGTGTGAGCGTGTTAGATAGGAGTGAATGGAGACGAATGATTTTTGGGACCTGACGAGCTGTTGGAGTGTGAGCAGGGTAACATTTTGTGAAGGGATTCAGGGAAACCAGTTAATTGATTTAGTTGGACTTGAGTCCTGGAAATGGGAAGTACAATGCCTGCAGTTTAAAGGAAGGGTCTGGGATAGTGACAGCTGGGAGGGACTATTCTCAGCTGTCGTATCTGAGCGCCTCTGCAAAGACAGTGATTATGTATTAGTGTGGTGAAAGTGTTGAATGATGATGAAAGTATTTTCTTTTTGGGGATTTTCTTTCTTTTTGGGTCACCCTGCCTCGGTAGGAGAAGGCCGACTTGTTGAGGAAAAAAAAACAAAAAAACTTATAAATGTTTTTCCAGAATTCAATATATGTATATATAATACATGTACGTATGTGTGAATATATGTGTATACAATACAAATATATAAAAACAGGCATTTTCTTTGTACACATAAGTACAGTACAACGAGCTGATGTTTTTTAGACTACAGTATTATTATAAGGGATGCTTGTAGTACTAAATAAGGTATTCTCAGAGCTACTCTTCTTGCTTACTTTCTTCTACATCATAAAAATACATTTTTTTTTATTTTGTGAGGCTAGCTGATACTGAAGTGGGATGACACTTATATATTTTGTCATGCTGGGAGCTTTTAGCTCTCAAGCCACTTTATTAGATTTTTATGAATGTTATTTTTATTTATCAGATGCTAGGAGAGACAATTTATCAATTCTTTAAAAAGTGCACTTCACATAAAAACCAACAAAATCATTGAATGATAGGTTCACTGGCCATTAATGCAAACTGCCAATCACAAACCATTAGGAGAGAAACCACAAAACACTTTACCTTGTTAGTTCATCTAATTTGGCAATAAGGTCATCTTTCACTATGTTTAGGGCATTCCTGCAAAACAAAACATTCTGTGAGTGCCTCAATCAGCCATGAAAGGCATGAATGTTATTGCTTTATATGCCACATTCTATAAGGTAGCCAAAGCTATCTTGTTGAAACCATTCATAAATTTACTACAAAGCATGTCTAGCTTCATTTAATTCTGAGTCAGGCTGAGGTGGAAAGGAGTACGTGCACAACACGTATACCTTAACTCTGACATGTATGTGTCAGAGTTCAAAACTCAAGCAAGGGTAAAGCCAGACAAAGTACATCACTCGAGAATGATATTACGAACTAACAAAACAAGCATCTGCTATTTTACTTACTTGGTAGCCAGTAGCTCATTATTTTCCATGATGAGGTTTTCTACTTCTTTACCCATTCCTGTAAAAGAAACATAATAACTAAGACAATATCTATAATTCTTTGTAATTACATTTCTATAATAAAGTATCCTCAATTAATCACTTCAAATCCTTTTTACAGGACAAAATTCCAGACAGTAAAATTAATAATTGTCTCATTAAAAGAAAAACTGAGATTAATAAAATGCTAACAAACAGGAAATGAAGACTCGCAAAAATTGCTGACAAAAAAAAAAAGTGTTATTATACACAATGGATCTAGATTTTAAATCATTGCTACTGATAACTTTTTACAAATCAAAACCTTACCAAAGAAGTTGTCTGTGACTGTTGTTGCAAAATGTTCCAAGTCCATTTATGGTCCATTTAGGGTGCAGACAAGTGGTGTTGGTGATGTAGAGAGAAGATGAGGTGGGTCAGTGGGAGGAAAACCACACGTGTTAGTCTCGCAAGTGACAAACAAAACACAAAAGCTATCATGCTCTAGTTAAAGCCATGTTTCATCTAATACATAATGAAACTTGCCATTTAAATCTTACTGATAAAACAAATCAACAAAATATGATTACTAATTTGTGATATTTAAAACCATATTTCTAGTTTAATAACATAGAATTTATAAATTTAGTCAGATAATATATTAGCATCACTCGTAAAAGATAACATTCTGGTTATTAACTCACAAATTACTAACCAATTTGCTATACTAACATGAATGCCCAACTTTGCATCATACTATTAGGCTGAAACTTTGAAACTCAAATTTTTTTATTTAAGCTGCACTCAGTGTAAGCTTTCTTTAACGTAACCTGAGAAAATGCACTGCTGGAATGTGCCGAGGATTGATTCGCATACTGCACATTTAAATATAGCAAAAAGCCATTTATTTGTTTCTACTAGCATAACTATGTGCAGAGAATACTTAAACAGCAAATATGAATAACTTTCAACTGATTAATCCAAATATTAATCTCAGCCTCTTGATCTAAATATTAATATCAACCTATTAATCCAAATATCAACCTCAACCTATTAATCTAAATATTAATCTTAGCCGATGAATCCAAATATTAATCACAACCATTTAATCCAAGTATTAATCTCAATCTATTGATCCAAATATGTACTATGGATCTTACGGAGCGTCACATGCAGAGAGAGAGAGAGAGAGAAAGAGAAACCTGCATGCTTAAATCCTTAATCACAAAAGCTTTATCCAATACTGTACTAACATTCTTCTCTCTATATTGTACTGTATACAGCAGAGGTCAATACTTCAAGTTTGAAATTAGAATTGCATACCATAACTTATAATACACTGTACTACCTAGCTACCTGGAAAACTAGCTTTTGCACTGGTTACGTATAATCATTATAATCAAAAGATACTCTACATAAGTGTGGGTCTATCCTATAGAAATAAATGACCATAATATCCATTTACTGGCAGAATGGAATGTTATTTCTAAATACATAAAGTTTTTATCAGTAGTGTATGTCTTAAAAGTAAAGAATTATGAAGAATCATTTTATAATATTGCAATATAATGAAGTGCAACAAATGATTTCAAAACCGAGACTTTTTTTTTTTCCCGACCCGAAATATGAGAAAACCCCTGGAATACAGGGATGAAATTTCTGGGACTCGCTACTTGAGGCTTACTGCAACTATTATTTTATTGTTTCACTGATTTTTTCATCAAATGCGTTGATTTTTTGTATGAATCTTAACACACGAATGTAATATTCTTTTACCATAATCAGAAGCATTAAATTTTTGTGCACGGTTGTTTAGCACGTGTGAGGAGCTCATATTTAATTATAAATTGGCCAACAAATCTGAAGTTTTCAAATCATGACACATTAGTAATAAAGATTAAATTTCACTACTTTAGAAATCAAATTCATTTTTTTTTTTAAATGAATGTTTATTTGGTGCACTCAAGATTTTTTGGTAAATTTGGTTATGAAATATGATTTTTCTTTCTTAATTTTGGCAAGTTTTATGTTGCTTAATTAGGGCAAAAGATACTTGAAGAATTCAATGGTATAGCTTTAGCAGTGACCATACCAAATTTGCAGTCCCTGCTATAATAGGAAATGGTGACTTAGGGGAAACCATATTTAAAAAAAAATATATAAAATGCCACTAAATGACATACATTACTAATGGTGCTATAGTAACCACAGATAATTATACTGTACTACAAAAATTTAGTTTACTTAAGACTCTTACATAATGGTGAATCTGTTTCACATAAAGCAAGGCCTCCCCTCTGTATAAGAATATTCAAAGAATCTAGTTACGGTTGAAGCTCAGAAGGTGGCAGCAATAAAAAATGAAAATCTTGGAGCAAAACTGCATTACAGCAAACTAAAGGAATACAGTGGAACCTCAGTTTTTGTATGCCCTAGTTTGTATGTAAAACTATAGTTCTTCTCTATAAAATGCATTTTTTGTTAATATTTCCCATAAAAAATGTAAATCCAATTAATCTGTTCCAGACACCCAAAAATATTAACAAAAAATACATTTTATAGAGAATAATTATAGTTTTACATACAAACTAGGGCATATGAAAACTGACGTTCCACTGTAACATTAAAGCAATGCCCAAAAATCATTGCACATAATAATTTGTTTATATTTTTTTTCACTGCCACATCCTTGCAGGCAAAGCTGTAAGGCACACTTGTCATACCAGAGTACGTGGGAGAGTTCCCACCTTCCTCACTCCCACTGTCTGTTGTGTGCACAGCACCATTCGTCAGTGATGTGCAAACGTACACCCAAGGGCCATGTGCACGTGCCATACATCAGGTGGTTGTGCGGTCAGACGTGTGCCGAGTGTACGGTAAGTGACCACAGTCAGAACCATAGCACAGGAGGAGCAAGAATGTAACAACTAGCATGAGTAAAAAAGCCATGCAAAATAAATATAACTTTGCTGGAAAAGAAGAGCTTAGAAAACTATCAAGTAAACTGCATATAAAAATGAAAATAAGAAACATGTACTGTACTATGTTGTAGCCTGCCACTCAACAGGATGCTACGAGCACCTAAAAGCATGCAGCTCTCTTTACTTTGCATCTTCCTTCAAAGCCAAGAATAATTTTGTACCATCTACCCCTATATTTATGCCATATATCAACTGACCTGTAATAACCTCTTTAAACAAAAAAATATAGCAGGTGTAACTAATTTTTCAAAAAGACAATGCCTAATTCAATTATACTTTTACTTAGAGTAGTGTACCACAGCTCAACACCATCTAATATGAAGTCAAACACTTCAATTAAATTCTACTGCAGCATTACCTAAGCCATGAATGCCAAAGACAGTGAAGTACACTGATGCATAATTTATCTAAGACCTATTTCACCAGTATCATTCATATCTATGGCATACACAGTTCTCTTTAATTCATAGTTTAAAAATAATAATAATATGAATTGGAGTATACATACCACAGATAACTGTAACAGGTTGAAATGGGTGTCAGATTTATATTTTTAATATATAATAAACTGCAGTGGGATCATGTAATAACAATGATCTTACTCATGCATATTAATCCCTAACATGCGATAAACTACAGGTCCTTTGATGCAAGCTATAGTATTCTAATAACAGACAAACTGATGTGGGCAATACCAACCAGACGATGCATATTCTCCTGGGTGCACCCAGCCACCTGATGTGTCCGGGGGTTTCAAACAAAGAATGAAAGTTAATTGATTTTAAGGGTCACAAGCATATAATTTTTTTTTTTCTGACTGCAGTTATAGGATTGTAATGCCCAATCTGCTACTAATGGGTTTCATCTATGAAACATTCACCCTTTATTATACCCTCTCTTTCATGACGGACAACCCAACAAGTTTATGTTACAAGTCCATATTTCAAGCCTTGCTCCAGGGTTTTCCCCATATAAGGATAGGCTTTCTAACAGAGAAAGAACTAGGAACCCAACAAAACTGCAGAGATATCCAAAAACCTTCTTTAATGTCTGAGTGCCAAAACAAAAGAAATACATCTACACAACGATTGTGAAAGTTGAATCCATACATGAGTTAAAGTAAATACAGTGGACCCCCAAGTAACGAGCAAAATTCATTCCAGAAGCCTGCTCAAGTGCCATTACCGAACGAATTTACTCCCTTAAGAAATAATGTCAAATAGGTTAGTCCATTTCAGACCCCCAAAAATACACTTACAAAAGCACTTACAATATTATACTTACATAATTGTACGATAATTGTATGTTTTGATTTAGTTGGACTTGAGTCCTGGAAATGGGAAGTACAATGCCTGCACTTTAAAGGAGGGGTCTGAGATAGTGACAGCTGGGAGGGACTATTCTCAGCTGTCGTATCTGAGCTCCTCTGCAAAGACAGTGATTATGCATGAGTGTGGTGAAAGTGTTGAATGATGATGAAAGTACAGTGGTACCTCGAGTTACGATGGTCCCCAAAATCGCCCTTTTATGTAAGTTTATTTTTTTAAATGCTTTTGTAAGTATATTTTTGGGGGTGTAAAAGGACTAGTCTATTTTACATTATTCCTTATGGGGATAAATTCGTTTGGTAATGGCACTTGAACAGCATTCTCGAACGAAAAAATATCGTAACTCGAGGTACCACTGTATTTTCTTTTTGGGGATTTTCTTTCTTTTTGGGTCACCCTGCCTCGGTGGGAGACGGCCGACTTGTTGAAAAAAAAAAAAAAAATTGTACGATTTCCGGGGTGCTCGTTACTCGGGGGTCCACTGTATAACAAAGCTAATCAGTCATTCAAAATTTGTGAAAATGCAAAATTTTTGTATATTTTGTTTATACTTATCCCTTGTAGAAAAAAAAAGAAAGACAAATGTAATATAATGTGATCCTTTACTGACAACATTTCACCCCTCACAGCAGGCTTTATCAAGTCACAAACAGATCTGCTTATGACCTGATAATGTTCCATCACATTGGCATTTTATGCCATTTATCCCTACTTATCCTTTGCAATGATATTTGCATATCAGCCCAGGCAAATTTAAACTGGTAATTACAATTTATCTCCATGGGGAAGTGGAACAGAATTCTTCCTCCGTAAGCCATGCGTGTCGTAAGAGGCGACTAAATTGCCGGGAGCAAGGGGCTAGTAACCCCTTCTCCTGTATATATTACTAAATGTAAAAGGAGAAATTTTCGTTTTTCCTTTTGGGCCACCCCGCTTCGGTGGGAAACGGTCGACGTGTTGAAAGAAGAAAGAATTACAATTTACATAGGACAAATATTAACAAAATATACTCTAAAAAATATTTCTGCAACAGACTTGAAAAAGAAATCAAACAGTTTATGACAATTAAAAAACATGAAAGTAAAGAATGATTCAATAAAAAAACATGAAAAATGAAAGAAAATTGGAACCAATACAGAGTTTCTCCAACCCAAAAATTTACCAGAGATTCAGACAAGCCATATATTATCTTTTAACACACCAGACATCTTTCATCCAGAGTGAAAAAATATTACAAGTACAGTGGTACCTCGAGTTACGATGGTCCCCAAAATCGCCCTTTTATGTAAGTTTATTTTTTTAAATGCTTTTGTAAGTATATTTTTGGGGGTGTAAAAGAACTAGTCTATTTTACATTATTCCTTATGGGGATAAATTCGTTTGGTAATGGCACTTGAACAGCATTCTCGAACGAAAAAATATCGTAACTCGAGGTACCACTGTACTGTTATTGAAAAAAAAATATATAAAATTGTACTTAATACCAAAACTATCAGTTATTTTTCGCACACATCTATTATTCAATTAGAAAGCAGTCTTAATTTCAAAATTTTCCATTATGCTGTTTTATCACCTTGATAAAAGCCTGAACTCGTAAAGTGATAAATATTATCTAATCATTAGGTTTTACAATGCAAATGTTTTACACAAATCTTTTTAATTTAACCATAACATATTTTGAATTATCTTACTTAAACAAGACCATAAACAGTTAGAAAAGCATTTGTGTGTATTAACCCTTTCACTGTTGGGACCCCAGAATTAAAAGTGCTGACAATGTCTCCGTTTTGAAAATGATCAAAGACTCACAAATGACAAGGGAAGGGATAAAACACACTGAACTTCTGTTTCAGATACATAAAAACATTCCTGAATTGTATAACATGTCATTCTTGTCTGGCCTTGTCTTGTCTGATTATTATTATTATTATTATTATTATTATTATAATCAAAACCAAGTGCTAGACCCACAAGGGTTTGTCTTATCTGAGAAATGTAGTATATGTAGTGGTAGGATAAATTTGTTGATGGGGATGCAATCACTGAAGGCTGGAGTGTAAATTAGGTGGTCAGTCGACCAGTATGTATGAAGACTGTGCTTATACACATGTGGCATAAGCAATATTGTGGTAAATAAGAGATACATCTTGGCCACAGTTGTGTCCTTTTACTATAGCCATGATTGTGGTGAAACCATCATGTCTGCCGTTGTATACTGGAAGTATCTATTGGTTTTCGTCACTATAATTATCATTAGCGGCTCATCGTAATACATTTCAAAGAATTCAAGTTCACTGCGTCATTCCTGAGGGCACTGTTAGGCTGGATTCCACTCTGTGTAGTCAAATTGATTGGGACTGGGCACAAAATTTGCAGCTTCCTGCCAATCCCAGATGTGGTCTGGTGGTGGTTGCTGGATACTACCAGCTGGTTGTGGTGGATATGCGTGGGTAGCTGAGGTGGCTGTGGTTCATTGTGGTGCTAGGCATGGGCCATGCCTCCCAGCCTGGGCTGGCAGTGGTGCCATGCACCTTGTTGTGCCACCACCTACTGCTGATGTGGTGGTGGCATTGCTTGTACATTATTACTCATCCCAATTGATGCACCATCATTGTCACTATCACTATATGTCGCCAGTATTGGGTCCTGTGACACCTTATATACTGACACTTCACAGGTGAATAATCTTCATCACTGTCACTACTGGACTAGTCATTGCTAGGAAATTAAAGTCCACATCACTATTATCACCATTACTCACATCTGTGCCCAGGTCATGGAAGAATAAGAGCTTCTGTTTATGGCATGGTGGAGATCAACGCATTTCAGTTGAACCAAGCCAAGACATGGATGGTTGTGGGTCATCAAGATTTTTTGTGTCATTTCCAGCATCCTGAGCATCACTTTCAACCACTAAATGTTTGAAACCAAAGAACTCCTCCTTGGTTCTGTAATCCTCATTGATGGAGCTGTCACTGGGATATAAAACCAAAAATCCATTGAATTTGCCTGGGAACAAGGCCTTTGTGTCTATACAGCATAGTGAATAAGTAGTACTAAAGACGGCATTCCCAAAATGCACTGTATCGGCCCTGATTTTTTGTATACTGTGCATACTGACCACACAGACCCATTCTCTCAAAAATGGGCCTCCTAGGCCTCTTGCGCCAAATGTGAGGCCGCTAAAATTTATGAACAGATATACGTGAGTGATCCCTGGTATTAATAATGTAGATCTATGTAAGAGACAATGAAAAGGTTATATAAGCAAAATAACTTTTTAGCCAAGTCACTTGTTTTGCTTGGGATCTGAGATACAGGCTTGACTATCTCCTAGTTTCTGACCCAGGAGCCACGGTTATGTGTTCAACCATACTTTCCCCAAACTAAGACACACAAAATTATAAGAACTTCAGTTATGAAAGAAATGACAAAGCTGGATCTGTTTCCACAAGGAAGAAATCTCCTACTCTGACCATTTTTCTTGTGGCAGACCGGTCACGACCAAAGACTAATAGAGCAACCTTCCCAGATGAGCAGTGATGGTTGTAGTTTGAAATATTAAATATCAATCACATCAAAATATAAACTATGGCAAAATTATCTGACAGTAAAGCAATGCGAACACACAGGCTGGCATTCAGTCTAACTATTAAAGCAATAAGAAAATTAGATTTATAATGACACAAATTTTTTTTTTAACATTCCAGCCATCACCCTACCTTGGAGGGAGACAGCCAGTGTTAAAAATTATTGAATGATTATAAATCTCATATGCATTTTTCATTAATAATACAAATATGCAGACAATTACACAGCAATGACAAACAATACAGTGAGTATCATAAAAATACAGTTTTCAAAATAGGACAGATGCTGTATTTCACTCAGTGGAAAAATAATTAAAAAATAATTTAAAAATAACCGAATTTTTTAAATAATGCCTCACATGGGCTCAACTATAGATCTGAGTGGTAGCAATCTCAAACCCTACCACTAGGGAACTTAAACAGTAAAACAAGATAAAGGATTGCATTGTTTGAAATATGTAGCAACAGTTGCCCTTTCAGAAACAATGGAGAATTCAACTTCTCATTGACTACATGTGTGTTCTTGTGACCTAGTGGAAGGTGTGGTAATGGTATCATACATTCCAAGTGAGCCCATGTGAAGCCTAAATTACACAATTTGTTATGTTCATGATATTATGGAATCTCAGTTTACAAAGCTCAAAAGAAACAAGTTGTAACACAAAATTTTTTGCTTTCATGGACCAAAGAAGATGCAGCAAATAAGGCCATCTTTTCATAAATTTGTTGAAGTTCTGTATTAATCAGGATAAAGATAAACTGTATTAAAAACTAACCAATTTTCTTTCAGAATATACTGAAAACCCAACCTAATTTATTAAGAACTCCACTGTCTTTATAATAACAAAATTTTAATGCTTCTAAAGCACTGTGAAACAAAATAAATAAGTTGTTCTAGCAACTAAGTAATATGAAAAAAAAAAATAATTCTTGAGATTCTTTAACAAAATCAAACTAAAAAACTCTGAATCTATAATAAATAATAATAATTTTTGTATAAATATACCCTTGCCAAATTTTCATTCAATGAAGACATATGGATCTTGGCAGATAATCTGGTTAAATGTTTAGCATACCAAAAATGTATGAGCAGTCTAAAGTCAAAGGACATTCTTCATGATAAGCTTCACAGAAAGGGCCTTTTATTCATGGGCACTACTGATGATGTGTCAAATTTTGGAAATAAATGGTATAAAATACCGACACAATGGAAAAATAAACGCATAAGCAGTATAATGTGATCCTTTATTGACAACGTTTCACCCACGCAGTGGGCTTTATCGAGTCACAAACAGATCTACCTGGATAAAAGATACAAAGTAGGGTGATAGTTTAAAACCTTGGGTAACTTAAAAAGAGATTGGACAAGTATATGGGTAGACCTTCTGCAGTGTTCCATTCTTAAGTTCTATGTGGGATAGCAATGAAGAAGTTTCTTGGCAATAGGTTCATCTATGTTGTAGAAGCCGTTGTTCTGGTTGAAGTTGTTGGATATACAGATAAGTGATGATTCCAGGATTGTTCGGTATTGAGTGTTGTCTTCTCTGGCGATGAGTCTTGCATTTCTGTAGTTGATTAAATGGTTGTGTGAATTTCGGTGTTGAACACAGGCATTCCTTGGGTCGTCAGATCTGCCTGCGTACTGGTGTTCTGAAATACGTGTTTGGAGGTCTCTGGATGCTTCGTCGACGTATAATTTGCTGCAGTCATTACAAGGGATTGTGTATACCCCTGCAGTGGATTGAAGCTTGTCCTGTCTGTTTCTGGTAATGTCCTTGATGGTGGTGGATGTGGAGGTAGATACTCGGAATGAGGTATTGGAAAAAATGTTGGAAACGTGTTTGGCAATGGAGTTGGTGGGGAGGACTATGTATCTCTTCTTGGCAGTGTCTTCTCTGGGTGTGTTGAAGATGTTTAATGCCCGTTGTCTGCAGTCTCTGATAAAGTGACGAGGATAGTGAAGTTAAGAAAAAACTTGCTCAATAAGGGAGCATTCTTCCTCAAGAAACTCACTGCTGCAGATTCTGAGTGCACGCAGGAAAAAGCCTATAATTACACCACGTTTAGTTTTGGTGTCGTGGTGAGAGTAGAAGTGGAGAAGATCGTGTTGGTTGGTAGGTTTTCGATAGACTTTAAAACGAAGTTCATGGTCAGCTTTGCTGACCATGGGATTGCCACTTAGTGCCGTCCTTGTGAACCTATATATGAAACATCTGGAAGCCGAGCGTTTTTCCACTATTATTCCCTCTTCTGTCATCTGGCTCTGTTATGTTGATGACATTCTCATCATTCTCCCAGACGCTTCAACGTTCAAGCTCTCCAACACAAGCTCAACCAGGTCGAGCCATCAATCCAGTTCACACTAGAAGAAGAAGTCGACAACACTCTTCCTTTCCTTGATGTTCTTCTCTGCAAAGCTGACCATGAACTTCGTTTTAAAGTCTATCGAAAACCTACCAACCAACACGATCTACTCCACTTCTACTCTCACCACGACACCAAGACTAAACGTGGTGTATTTATGGGCTTTTCCCTGCGATCACTCAGAATCTGCAGCAGTGAGTTCCTTGAGGAAGAATGCTCCCTTATTGAGCAAGTTTTTTCTAAACTTCACTATCCTCGTCACTTTATTAGAGACTGCAGACGATGGGCATTAAACATCTTCAACACACCCAGAGAAGACACTGCCGAGAAGAGATACATAGTCCTCCCCACCAACTCCATTGCCAAACACGTTTCCAACATTTTTTCCAATACCTCATTCCGAGTATCTACCTCCACATCCACCACCATCAAGGACATTACCAGTAACAGACAGGACAAGCTTCAATCCACTGCAGGGGTATACACAATCCCTTGTAATGACTGCAGCAAATTATACGTCGGCAAAACATCCAGAGACCTTTAAACGTATTTCAGAACACCAGTACGCAGGCATAAATGACTACCCAAGGAATGCCTGTGTTCAACACCAAAATTCACACAACCATTTAATCAACTACAGAAACACAAGACTCATCGCCAGAGAAGACAACACTCAATACCAAAGAATCCTGGAATCATCACTTATCTGTATATCCAACAACTTCAACCAGAACAACGGCTTCTACAACATAGCTGAACCTATTGCCAAGAAACTTCTTCATCGCTATCCCACATAGAACTTAAGAATGGAACACTGCAGAAGGTCTACCCATATACGTACTTGTCCAATCTCTTTTTAAGTTACCCAAGGTTTTAAACTATCACCCTACTTTGAAGACTGTCACATGCAGCATTCTTCACCTGACCCAGCATTCTCCACCTGACTAAATCCTATAAATACTCATGTATCTTTTATCCAGGTAGATCTGTTTGTGACTCAATAAAGCCCACTGCGTGGGCGAAACATTGTCAATAAAGGATCACATTATACTGCTTATGTGTTTATTTTTCCATGTGTCAAATTTTACTGAACTTGACATCCAAGTAAACTTTCTGATCCACATGGCCTGAATAAATGACTTGGTAAAAAGGTCACAAAAGGTTTAAACATGAAAAGGAAAGTCTACCTATTTACTTCGTGTCAATCATTCAATAGAAAGACAGGTAAAGAAACAGAAAATAAAAATTAGCCTTTCCAAGGAACGATTTTTTTTAACACAATACCCCCACTTTCAAAAGAATAATATTAAAATAAATGAAATAAGAAAAAAAGTAGATGTACATATATAGGTGGTGTGACAGAATCGGTCCTGACTGTTGAAGCAAGAGTAAGTCTTAAGTCATTAATAAAAATGATTTATAAAAACTAGCTACTGTATGCGATATTGAATAGTACAGTGGACCCCCGGCTAATGAACAAAATTCATTCCAGAAGCCTGCTCAAGTGCCATTACCGAACGAATTTACTTCCTTAAGAAATAATGTCACGTAGGTTAGTCTATTTCAGACCCCCAAAAATACACTTCCAAAAGCACTTACAATATTATACTTACATAATTGTACGATTTCCGAGGTGTTTGTTAGCCGGGAGGTCCACTGTATATCGTAAAATGCACATGACCAAATATTTATCCTTGACTAAACATAAGTGGAGGCAATTTGAACTTTATCCTATGAACAATAATTTTTGCAATGCTTCATTATTAAATTTGTAACAGGGAGTTGTCACAGTAAACTACTTTGCTTTGATGTAAAATTTATGATATTTATATATAACAATAGGGCATTTATTACAAGAACAAAGTCTTGAAACACAAATTCAATATTAAAAAATGTAGAAAGGAAGTCAGAAGTTTTACCACTGATGCAACAAAGGAGCCAGGTGTCCAAATTCAATGTTACAAAACTTTGTACTTCAAGCAGAACAGATTAAAGATAAGGTTTCTAAAATGACAGACAATTCAGATTAAAATATCCAGATATCTTTCAAATTACTGTATGGATTTCTTTCACAAAAAATCCTTGTGATCTGGAATTTGCTTAGTCAAATGATGCTAAATGAAGTTTTTATTGTAAAAGGTTTTGGGAAAGTCAGGGGTAAAACATTTCATGCAGACATCTAGCATGCATGTGCAACTCTGCTCCTATTATCTTAGATTTTCCTATCAAGACATGACCTGTAATGCAGCTGAAGGATAACTGTTATAATCATACAAGCATCATAGTTTTTTTTTTTTAATACACCAGTTGTCTCCCACCAATGAAGGGTGACAAAAAGAAAAAAAAGAAAAAAAGAAGAAACACTTTCACTGTCACTCACTCCATTTACTTTCTATGCTCCTAAAGGATTGAATTTCTATTCTTATTTTATATTTTCTCATTTAGTATTTTATATAAATGCATAAATTTATTGTACAAGTTAATTTGGTGCTTGTGTGGTGTCCATATTATTTTGATAAAAAATTGTCAAGAAATACTGAAAGTGCTAAAGTTTTTTGGAAACACATTTTACTTTTTTTGAAAATTAGTTTTATGGATAATTTTTTCCACTGTTTTTGAAATAAACGCACTAATTTTTGATGTCATATATTCCACAATGACTGATTCCTGGGCAGCTACAGTTATGTTACTGAATATTGTAAGTTCCAATAATTATCAAGTTTTCCTGAAGATCAAATATACTCAACGAGGCAAGACAAAGCATGGTGCATTAACTTTAAAATATATAATGAGCATCACATGAAGATGTTAATTAATTTGTCTTAGCAGGACAATTACTAGGGAAAAAAAGAAGAGCTAATGTTCACTTTTTGTCAAGTGCCCTTTATAAATAAGAGATATTGACTAGATATACCATATTAGGTTTGCCAAGTTAATTATCCCTATGGACTATATTAAAGAGTAATACCTGTGATGTCTGCTCCTTCATCCATTTCTGCTAAGGCATCAGGTTCTTGGAACTGTAATTCTTGGTAGAGTGTGTTTCCTGTTCGCTCCTCTCTGAAGACAAGTGATAACATATCTATTAATAATAAATGATCTCATTTTTTATAACAATTACACAAAATTCTTTGACAACATTTTTGAATACACTACTTGGCAATTTCTCATTTTATAAGACACTGGCTGTCTCCTACCAAGGTAGCAACACCCTAACAAGAGGAAACACATTCACTGTCATTCATTCAATCTCTGTCATGACAGAAGTGTGTCAACATAACAGTTCATATAATTCTCTGAACAGCAACATACTCACCCTTCCTTTAGTGCAGGCACTTCTTATTCATCGTATCTTTTATAGGTAGGATGACCCAAAAGAGAGGACATATTCACCGTCATTCTTACCTGAAGTGTGACCAACATCACAGTTCAGATGACTCTCTGAACTGCAACATCCTCACCCCTCATTTAGAGTGGATACTTCTTATCTTTCATATCAGAAGCTCATATCTGCTTAACATAAATGCTGAGGAAACCATGTTACTAGTAACCAACATTTAAATCTAAAATGCAATATTCATAAGTAGTTAATATACAATACAAAGGGTTATATATTAGATAGGAGTGAAGAGAGACATTGTTTTTAATGGCTGGGTTGTTGGAGTGTAAGCAGGGTAATTTTAATGAAGGGATTATGAGAATCTGGTTAGCCAGGATTGAGTCCTGGAGGTGAGAAGGGCAGAGCCTACACTCTGAAAGAGGGGTGGGGATGATGAAGTCGAGAGGGAAATTTGACTGTGATGTAGGCACACTTATAGAAAGATGATAAGTAAGTGAATGAATGTGTTTTCTTTTGGAGTCACACTGCCTTGGTGGGAGACAACCATCAAGTTTAAAAAACAAATATTGTACCCTTTGAGTTTCAGGATATGAAATTTGTAAAATGATAATATTCCAAAACTATATGAAAGCATTTAAACTCACTTATGTTTTGTAGTGGTTGACTTAATTCTGCCAGGTGGTTTACCCTCAGGACCAATACTGGTGTCCATAGATATGTCCTCAAGATCTTCCATCTCTGGTGATGACATAACTTCTGATTCTGGAGTAAATCCATCTACCCATCCTCCTTCTGAAAATGGTCAAGGAAATATCCTAAAGATTTTATCAATTCTTATTCTTGATATGGGTAAGAAAAAAATTTAAGTAGGTATGATATTTCATATTTCAGCCTTAAACTGTTGCCTCTTTGGACCTTGCCACCATCTCCTCTGTGGTCAATTTTTATTATTATATTTTATGTTTCTTTAACACTTTTCTGTAGACCTCAGACGTAAAAAGCTCCTATGGGGCCATAGATCTGTGTGTGAAGCCATTTATGGGTTAATAATTATGGCCTTATCACCATGTACAAGTCTCATTTGCTAATCAACATTTTAGTCACAAAATATACTTCTATTGTCTAAAATCCTATTACCATGCAAGATTTTTCATAGCATAATTTTCATGTGAACTTTACTTTTATGATTTACAACAAACTCTCTTGAAACAAATTTTTATTTCAAATCATTGTACAAATTATACAATACAGTACAGAATCCTTTGTCCAAAATGCTTGGGACCAGAAGTGTTTCAGATTTTTAATTTTTTTTTTTTTTTTTTTTGTGGGGGGGGGGATTTTGGACTATTTATACTTATACTTGCATCTATAAAATGGGACAATTTGGGGATGGGACCCAAGTCTAAACATGGTACTGTACCATACAGGTACTGGACCAAAAAGAAAATGATTACTGCTTACAAAAAGAAGATAAATGTAGGCCAAGACACTACAACTAGGCCTGGTTTGAGAAACTTGAGGGATTGTGTACATCATCAATGACATCATTTTGAGGAGGAACATCAGCAGCAGTTGAGGGACCTGGAAGCAGATGTTCTAGAGATGAGGAAGCACTGTGCTGGATAACTTTTTTGAATGTTTCTTCCAGTGTCATCTGCCTCAATAACAATTGTTTTTGTCGTAGCAATCTCTCTGATTTTTTACACAGATGTGATTTCTTGTTGTTATCAATGCACACTGCTCTAGTCCTTCAACAAGTCTATCACACATTTTCCCCATTTTATCTATTGGAACCTTTTCCACTGTGTTAACCCTCTCAGGGTCCAGACCTCTGATCTTCATGAAACTTGTCCAAAGGGTCCAAGAATTTAACCCTTTGACTGTTTCGGTCGTATATATACGTCTTACGACCCAATGTTTCGGACGTATTTATACGCCTAAATTCTAGCGGCCTCAAATCAAGTGGGAGAAAGCTGGTAGGCCCACATGTGAGAGAATGGGTCTGTGTGGTCAGTGTGCACAGTATAAAAAAAATCGGGCAGCCACTGGTGCATTGTGGGAACACCATTTCAGTAGTCCTTGTTCAGCATGCCTAGTGGTAAGAATTATTTGACTCCTTGGTGCATCTGGGACATTTCTCTTCCCCATTGATAGCTCTAACACAGATGGAAGTGTCTCTGAAGATAAATTTCATGGTTTTGAGGAGTTTGTGACCGAAAGCAATGCCCAGGATACCAGAAGGAAGGAAGTAAGAAAGAAAGAAAGAGAGAAAGGAAGGAAGGAAGAGATGAGAGGAAGGAAGAAACAAAAGAAGTAAGAAAGGAAGGAAGAAATAAAGGAAGGAATGAAGGAAAAAAAGGAAGCTAGGAAGGTAGGTATGAAGGAAAGGAAGGAGGTTGTGGAGAAGAAGACATGGGTCCCCTTTTGTGTTGACAGGTTGACAGCAGTGAGGGTGGTGAGTAATGGTATATGTCATTTTGACAGCTGCCTTACCCTGACTCAGCAAATTTAGATGTCCCCATACACACACACACACACACATTGCTTGGAGCTTTGAAGTGCTAATTGCAGTTGATGGAAAGTGTCTAGTCATTATATATGTGTACAGTGGTACCTCGAGTTACGATATTTTTTCGTTCGAGAATGCTGTTCAAGTGCCATTACCAAACGAATTTATCCCCATAAGGAATAATGTAAAATAGACTAGTCCTTTTACACCCCCAAAAATATACCTACAAAAGCATTTAAAAAAATAAACTTACATAAAAGGGCGATTTTGGGGACCATCGTAACTCGAGGTACCACTGTATATATATTATAGAACAATAGTAATAAACAGTTTTTTTTATTGTTGGTTGGTGTAAACAAGTTTTGTAAACAATATAATGATACTAATGTTTGTGTGATTATTGTGTTGCATACGAGTGTATATATATACATTGCACCTTACTTTGGTCTCACAGGCCACATAAGTTATGTAAAAAAATAAAATAGTGAAAAAAAACAAGAAACCTACGAAAGGAAGTAAACCAAAGTTTACCGGGTGAGCGGCATTTGCCACTTTTGCCATACGCGGCTCATTTTTTGCCAACTTTATGCCTCTATATCTCGGTAAATACTGATCGCAAAAATTTTTTTGGGGGATTTAAACAATCAGAAAAATAATCTTAACATTTTGATAAGAAAAAATATTTTTTTTTTAATATTTCCCGACATAGAATGACAGTTTCAGAGAGGGGCCTCCGACAGTCAAAGGGTTAAAAAAAATTTTTTTTATTTATTCTTATGAAATGGTAAGGAATCTTTTTCTGAAGGTAATAAAACAAAAAACATGAAAATTGATGGAAAATTGATGAAATTATGCTTACGCGAATTCTGCTGCGTCAGCAATATTTATGCATCGGTGATTTTGCCCAATTTGAGTCCTATTTTAGGCCAATTACATTGTTCCAGTCGACCAAATTCTTAGCTACAGTGGACCCCCGAGTTTCGTAAAAACTTCACTCCTGAAGTCTGCTCAAGTGCCATTACCGAACGAATTTACCCCCTTAAGGAAAAATGTCACGTAGGTTAGTCTATTTCAGACCCCCAAAAATACTTTTCCACAAGCACTTACAATATTATACTTACATAAATGTATGATTTCCGGGGTTTACGAAACTCGGGGGTCCACTGTATTTTGTTAGTATGCCTTCCATTTTATTGACTGAGCACAAGAAATCGCCCAATTAACTATTTCAACTACCCAATAAAGTGATCAGAAACTGGTAATTTGGCCAATTTCACACAAATTTCAAAATAATGTCCAGAATAAAGAATGCAGGCATTCCTGGCACTAAAATAATATTTCCTCTGTTCATTAGTTACGTTTCCAGGCTCTACACATTAATTCCATTTTTATTTTTTATTCACATCAAACAACAGAAGATATACTGGTATGCAATACTGTAATAATTGTATAAATAATATCAGCATATTCGTGAATGAATATTAGACCCACCAGTTAACGTGTATTGGACACAGGATGAGATTTGTTTACTCTTGAACATCGGCAAAAAATCGAACATTTCCGCTACTTTGAGCTCAATTTCAAGCTATTTTCAGTTCTAAAACTAAACAAAAATCACATCTGTTTCTGTAATATATCTTCCATTCTATTAAACAAGACCAAGAAACTATGAGTACAACCATAAAAACCATACGAAAATACACCACAAAGTCGCTGTTTTAAACCAAAAACACGGTCGCAGTTTTTTCTCATTATACACTGTTTACTGCAAGATTTTTTGTATATGGTGCATACTTACCACTTAGACCCATTCTTTTATATCTAAACCCAAATTCCCCGCTCACAGCCCATCTGAGTGAGCTGAACTCATGGCGTAGAACTATGGCACTGGCACTGGCTTCAAAGCCGTAGAACTACGGCACGGACCCTAAACGGGTTAACAATGTCATCTTCATCATCACTATTATCATCAGAATCATCTTGATTCAGAACCATATCAGCTATTTCACCATAGGTCACTGAATGAACAACTGGAGTGTCATTATCGATGTTAAGAACTTCATCAATATCAGCTTCCTCCAGGTTACTGACAAACTCTGAAGATATACTTTTTGCATATGTAAGGAGGTCCGACATCTTTTTTCTCACTTGACATATGGAATCCTTCAACCTCATCACTTTGTCCATCATCATTACTCAACATAGTCGCAGGCCAAAGGTTGTGCCAGGCATGTGCAAGGGTGTCTTTAGTTACATGATTCCATGCACTGGCAGCTGCATATACATTATACAGTATCCTTCAGAGTAAATTCCTCCTTGAAGTCATCCACACCCATGCCTCTGATCACTGCTACCAGCATGCTCCTGTTGCTCAAGAAATTGTCCTTATATTTAGTCTTTACTGATCTAAGGATTCCTTGGTCACATGGTTGAATAAATGAAGTCACATTTGGGGAAAGTACATTCAATAAACATTATTTATGATGATAAGTTCAGCTGCAGGATGAGCAGAACAGTTGTCAAGGAATAACAAAATCTTACACTTGGCATCCAGTCCAGCTTCCCTACACTGGGCATGAACAGCTACTACAAAATGTTTGTGAAACTGACCAGAAAAGATGTCCCTGGTGATTCATGCCCTTCTGTTAGCATAATAATGGTACTGGTAAGGTATTCACACTTTTAAAACAGTGAGGGCACAGGATTGCCAACTACAGCAAGTTTACACTTAAACGTGCCTGCTGCCTTAGTACATCCCAGCACAGTTAATCTGTCCGTGACATCCTTAACTACTGTAGGAGCTCTCTCTCATCAGCTGTAGTCAATGTTTTTCTGGAGCAATAACATCAGAACAGCAATATCTCATCAGCGCTGTAGATGTGCTATGCTGTTAGGTTTTCATCAGCAACAATTCTGGCAAACACATCAATGAATTTCTCTGATGCTTTGTGATCAGCAGATGCTTTTTACCACTAATCCTTAAATATTTAATGCTGAGCCTTTTCTTAATTTTTCTTAACCAGTCTTCTGAATATTCACAGATACCTTCAATATTCAGTTCATCACGATAGATTTTTGCTTGTTTCATGATCAGCATTATGTTAAGTGGCATATGCTCACTCCAACGCTGACAAATCCACTCCATCAATATACAATTGAGATCGTCATTTTTCCCTCTATGCAATGTTTTTCTATTTTTCATTAACTTCTGTTCATTACTTTCAGCATAGAACTTCAACATTTTGCCCTTCTGTTTCTTTAACTTGTAAACAGTGGTTGTTCCAACACCAAACTCCTGTCAGATGCTTCACACTTACACTACTCTCAAGCTTTTCCAACAAACTGACTTTCTATGATACAGATAAACATAAATGCTTCCTCTTTTTCTTTTCAATATTACCCATAGGCCTTTTCAACAATATCCTCACACCATAGAGCACAAAACATGTGGTAATCATATTTAATTGGCGCTAGTATAAATATGAAACTTGTCTGTCTCCGCTCAACAGACAGAGGATCGAGCCTCCACCACATCTTGCACTGAATGATCCATTTGTGGCGCATCATGTCAAAAAAAAAAAAAAAAAAAACTTTCAGATTTTGGAATTTTGGATAAAGGATTCCGTATTGTACTTAGAAAGCCCATAAGATGTCCAATCCATCTTATAGTATTCTCATGAAATTTTTATGAATCAAAATAGTCTGTCTAGGAAGAGTAATATGTATTGACAATGTGTTACAAATGAGACACCATATTAAAAAGTTCACTGTCTAATATGTTGTACTAATCTTCAAAAGAAAGTATGCAAGTTATTTCAAGTTTAATTCTTCTTTTAACCTATTCAGTAAAAGATTTTTTGACCAAAAATTATTTGGTGAAAATGATCAGATGAAAAAAATACCTCAGTGAAAATAGGAAATAAAACTTGAGCACTTTCATGTGCTTACACACGAAGATGTGTGTAAACACATGAAAGTGCTCATGTTTTATTTCTGTTTTCACTGTGGTATTTTTTTCATATTTGCAATCACATGTTATATTGTGATTTCTTCCATGATCAGAAGATTTAGGAGTTTTGCTGTTTACAGGAAAGTAATTCGTATAGTGGGACAGTTGAAGGCCCATTATAGTTAATATAATTATGAAGATTGTGAAGAACACTCACAAACATTTACATGTGAAAAAGTACAAATATAATACAAATATCATATATAATTAAAAAAAAAAAAACCTACCCACTGTCAAATACACAAGCAATAAAGCACTGTGGATATCACAGAAAATGATTCCCTAAGTAATACTGTACAAGTGTTCGTTATCTCAGATGTAACCCAGTGGTCATGAGGCTTCCCACAACCCCTGTACCATGTTGGATAAAACTAGGTGTTTCTTGGGAACAACAAAGATCTTTAATTACTAGCAATACTGGTTTTGACTAATAATGTTTTGGGGCAGTAATTTGTGAACTGCATTAAGTATATAGAGTAATTTTCACCGATGACTGAAGTGCACAGTATAATGAATTCTCCAATCAGCTGCTTTTTTTAAATATCCTGTACAGGTAAAAAGCTTTAATTTTTTGCCTTTACAACATCCATAGCAAACTTTTTATTACTTGCTTCTCTCACTGTAATATGAATTTACAAAATGAAATGCCCTAAAAATTACATTTCACAAGCATGCATTTTAATACCTCAACCTACCACCATGCACACTTTATATATTATTCAAAATATTTGTAACATGTGAAGTACCAGCCATAAAAATTCACTACATTCACAATAAATGCTATATTTATATATACACAGTATTCTCTAACACATTACATAATTGTACAAAATTAACATGCCAAGTAATGTTCAGCTCTGCATGATACACTGGAGGAAAACCTTTCATAAAGAATATAGGTCTAATATTGTCAAAGCTCATTAAAAGCAATAAAAAGAAGGGTTATAATTACCTTTTCTGAAGTGCTATAGAATCATGTCTGAAACAGGGACAAACTACACTCTTCATTCTAATATTCAATTCATTCTTACTAAAATGATGATGATTTAATGAAATAGACCAATGGAGGAAAATAATGAGGAAAATGAACCAAACATAAAAGTCTGATAATGCAAAATCATAAAAAAAAAGAGTGAAGGATAGATAAAAGTACAATATATAAGACTGAAAGATGAAAAGGTAAGTAAAATAAATGTAGATCTAAGAATTAAATTTACTAGCTTTGTCTAATCAAGCCCCAAATTGCATAAAATATTATGCATTTAGCAGTCATGTGAGTATTCAACTTTCAATGATATGGAATCAGGGATAACCATCAATTTTAAGGTTCAGCTATTCAATCCTCAATCATAAACACACCAGGGATGGCTTGAATCGGTTAAACACACGATGAAGACAAGTACAGTAGGGCCCCTGCTTTATGGCGTTTCGCCTTACGGTGTTCTGCTAATACAGTGACTTCAAATTATGACCAAAAACTTGCTATACAGCGAGCGGTCTTTCTAATATGGCGCGCCCTACTCGGTTTGTTTACATTCTCCGTGAGCACATCTCCCTATTATGTTTAAAAAAAAATTCAAAATTTCAAGTGTTTTAAAGTTATTGCATATTTTATATGTACTCTGATAATTATACTTATGTGTACCTGTACCTAAATATACTTACACACTGTGCTGGCATGCAGGTACACATTAAAATCACTAAGAGACTCTCTACTCTTGACGCCATATAATAATCTCTTTTTTTTTTTCAACAAGTCGGCCGTCTCCCACCGAGGCAGGGTGACCCAAAAAGAAAGAAAATCTCCAAAAAGAAAAATACTTTCATCATCATTCAACACCTTCACCTCACTCTATATCTGTAAACTGTTGCTGCACACAAACACTGCATTCTTAAATCTACTCCATACCCCCATCTACATCTTACTCTCACTGCAGCTACAACTAATGATCTAATATATCTGTTGCCCCTCTATAAACATGCACATACAGAGGTCTACCCATCAACCTGTTATCCACCAACACTTAACCCAACAATCATTTACCAAGCTGTGTCCAGCCAGAATTGGATCCTGCATCACATTCTCCCGCCTCAAGAGACAGAACAACGTTCATGTAGCCTTAACCACTTAACCAGCGATCCTACAAGAACCATGCACCTACGCGGGATCTAATCCCGGCTGGCCACAGTTTGGTAAATGATTCAATACCATTTGTTTCATGGTTTCATTGCTATATAAACTGCTTGTGGAAGCTGGTATTTAAAACGGGAAGTGGTTGAAATTAGCTTTGAGCTTACAACTACCATGAGTGTCCTCGGACCATGAACAACACCTAGCTGTGCTGGGTGCATGGTTCTGGTAGGATCGCTGGTTAAGTGGTTAAGGCGACACGAACATTGTTCTGTCTCAAGGCGGGAGAATGTGACACGGGATCTAATCCTGGCTGGCCGCAGTTTGGTAAATGATTCAATACCACTTGTTACATGGTTTCATTACTATAGTCCAACAAATTACTGTCATTATGCCCTATATTCTACTTATACTTATTTATGTTCTTTTCCTTAAAATATATATCACCTATTACCAAGCCACTTTCTATACAAAGTTCAAGCTCCCATTATCATTTACCCTTGGCACCCTAAACTTACCTACTACGCCATCTACAACAGTTGCTCCCACTGAAGCATTTAGGTCCCTCTCCATAATTACTCTCTCAGTTGGTTCAAAACTCCCTAAACACTCATTTAACATCTCCCAAAATCTCTCTCCTTTAAACTCCTTTCTTCTCTAGGTGCATGAACACACTCAGTGAACCAACCATATCTCACCAAGTTAGGGTGACCTAAAAAGAAAAACGAAAGTTTTCTTTTTAAATTTAGTAATTCATACAGAAGGGGTTATTAACCCCTTGCTCCCGTCATTTTAGTCGCCTCTTACGACACGCATGGCTTACGGAGGAAGAATTCTTCTCCACTTCCCCATGGAGATGAAAGGAAATAAAGAAGAACAAGAACTATTAAGAAAATAGAAGAAAATTCAAGATGAGTGTGTATGCATATACATGTACATGCATGTGTAGTGTGACGTAAGTGTAAGTAGAAGTAACCAGATGTATTTCTTATCTTGTGTGTTTACGAGACAGAAAGAAAAGGCACTAGCAATTCTACCACTATGTAAAACAATTACAGGTTTCCATTTTACATTTGGCAGGATGGTAGTACCTCCCTAGGTGGTTGCTGTCTACCAACCTACTACTATATATATAAATTTATTTATTCAAACAAACAAAGAGCAGAGCTTAAGAAAGCAACCATGAAAAATGCAGGCATAATAATGATCGGGTAATTACTGGAAGGTATTACATTAAACCATTCATTTTTGGCATTCAACTGAAATGAAAATATAAGCCAAACAAACAAAAAACCTAAACAACAGGCATGTGTGCAATTAAACTCTTTATATTCAGGGAAGAGGTGCATTACAAAAATTAGAACATGGCTAGGACTTGAAAACAAGGTAT
Source organism: Cherax destructor (assembly GCA_009830355.1). NCBI lineage: Eukaryota > Metazoa > Arthropoda > Malacostraca > Decapoda > Parastacidae > Cherax > Cherax destructor. The sequence goes on from WNWK01002820.1 coordinate 57,403, forward strand.
TGTTTCCAAAATTCAAAATACATCCAGTAAGTACATAACCCCCAATGCTTGCTTTTGCTAACACCTACAGGATTCTTGTACATGATTACTACTATATCAAGATCTCCTTTGGCATACTTTGAGCACAGGCAATAATACATCTACTGAAAAGCAATTTCTCACTATATAAGTAATAAAAAATAAAGATATATGTTCTTCTTTGCAAAGCATGGATATATAAGCTATTGTAGGTGTGAGCTGGGCAAGACAACCAGGGTTGCCTGCATTACTCATACTTGTGGCCGTTTCCCGATCAGCCTGTTCAATTGTGTCCGTCAGCTGACCTTTGTCTGTGTGTACAACTGGAGTGTCTGGGCCAACTTGTGCTTCCTGAAAATGGAATATTTTAGTTAATCCAAATGCAAAACTAATTATATTCATGGATATTACTAACACTTATAGCTCCATTGGATTCTATGCATTACCATCAAAATCCTTAAGAGGATTTAATATTAATTTCAGTAATGTATGAAGCCAAAGATAATTTATGACACAAGTACACTGTACAACAACAACAAAAAATTTGCATCCTAAAAAAATAAATACAGTTGTAGTGAATTAAAAATAGTAGGAAAAGGCTCTGTTCTTTAACTATATCAACAGGTACTAAGAAGCACTTGAAAATTATAAAACAGTACATAAAATTAAGTGAGATTACTAGTTACCTATAAATGTAACTTCAATATAAGAAATAGGGGCCATGTTGGAAAAAAAACACTACTTTTTTTTTTTAATTTTCATCATCATTCAACACTTTCACCATCACTCATACATAATCACTGTCTTTGCAGAGGAGCTCAGATACGACAGCTCAGACGTCCAATATCTTAAACCCCTCCTATAAAATGCAGGCATTGTACTTCTCATTTCCAGGACTCAAGTCCGGCTAACCGGTTTCCCTGAATCCCTTCACAAAATATTACCCTGCTCACACTTCAACAGCTTGTCAGGTCCCAAAAACCATTTGTCTCCATTCACTCCTATCTAACAAGCTCACGCACACTTGCTGGAAGTCCAAGCCCCTTGCCCACAAAAACTTTACCTCCTCCCTCCAACCTTTTTGAGGACGACCCCAACCCTGCCTTCCTTTTTCTACAGATTTATATGCTCTCCAAGTCATTCTACTTTGTTCCATTCTCTCTAAATGACCAAACCACCTCAACAGCCCTCTGACTAATACTTTTATTAACTCCACACCTCCAAACTTCCACACTACGAATTCTCTGAATAATATTTACACCACACATTGCCCTTAGACACGACATCTCCACTGCCTCCAGCCGCCTTCGTCACAGCATTTACAACCCATGCTTCACACCCATATAGGAGTGTGGGTACCACTATACTCTCATACATTCCCTTCTTTGCCTCCATGGATAACGTTCTTTGTCTATACAGATACCTCAAAGCACCACTCACCATTTTTCCCTCATCAATCCTATGGCTAACCTTATCCTTCATAAACCCATCTGCTGACAAGTCAACTTCCAAATATCTGAAAACATTCACTTCTTCCATACTCCCTCCCTCTAATGTGATATCCAATTTTCCTTTATCTAAATCATTTGATACCCTCATCACCTTATTCTTATCTATGTTCACTTTCAACTTTCTACCTTTACACACCCTCCCAAGCTCGTCCACTAACCTTTGCAACTTTTCTTTAGAATCCCCCAAAAAGCACAGCATCATCAGCAAAAAGTAACTTGTTTTACAACCCCATCTATAAATAAGTATGTTAAACAACCATGGTGACATTACACATCCCTGTATAAGACCTACTTTTACTGGGAAGTAATCTCCCTCTCTCCTACACACCCTAACCTGAGCCCCACTTCTTCTTTCTTTCAACACGTCGGCCATTTCCCACCGAGGCAGGGTGGCCCAAAAGGAAAAACGAAAGTTTCTCCTTTTACATTTAGTAATATATACAGGAGAAGGGGTTACTAGCCCCTTGCTCCCGGCATTTAGTCGCCTCTTACAACACGCATGGCTTACGGAGGAAGAATTCTGTTCCACTTCCCCATGGAGCTGAGCCTCACTTTTTTTTTTTCTTTCAACAAGTCGGCCGTCTCCCACCGAGGCAGGGTGACCCAAAAAGAAAATACTTTCATCATTATTCAACACTTTCACCACACTCATACATAATCACTGTCTTTGCAGAGGCGCTCAGATACGACAGCTGAGAATAGTCCCTCCCAGCTGTCACTATCCCAGACCCCTCCTTTAAAGTGCAGGCATTGTACTTCCCATTTCCAGGACTCAAGTCCAACTAAATCAATTAACTGGTTTCCCTGAATCCTTTCACAAAATGTTACCTTGCTCACACTCCAACAGATCGTCATGTCCCAAAAACCATTCGTCTCCATTCACTTCTATCTAACACGCTCACACATGCTTGCTGAAGTCCAAGCCCCTCACCCACAAAACCTCCTTCACCCTTTCCCTCAAACCTTTTCTAGGACGACCCATACCCCGCCTTCCTTCCCCTACAGATTTATACGCTCTCCAAGTCATTCTACTTTGATCCATTCTCTCTAAATGACCAAACCACCTCAACAACCCCTCTTCAGCCCTCTGACAAATACTTTTAGTAACTCCACACCTCCTAATTTCCACATTCCGAATTTTCTGCATAATATTTACACCACACATTGCCCTTAGACAGGACATCTCCACTGCCTCCAGCCTCCTCCTTGCTGCAGCATTTGCAACCCATGCTTCATACCCATATAAGAGTGTTGGTACAACTATACTTTCGTACATTCCCTTCTTTGCCTCCTTGGATAACGTTTTTTGTCTCCACAGATTCTTCAACGCACCACTCACCTTTTTTCCTTCATCAATTCTATGGTTAACCTCATCCTTCATAATCCCATCCGCTGACACGTCAACTCCCAAATATCTGAAAACATTTACTTCTTCCATAATCCCTCTCTCCAATGTGATAACCAATTTTTCTTTATTTAAATCGTTTGATACGCTCATCACCTTACTCTTATCTATGAGCCTCACTATCTTCATAAAAACTCTTTACAGCATTTAGTAACTATCTATTTCATACACTTGCAACATCTGCAACATTGCTCCCCTATCCACTCTATCATATCTTCTTTCAACGCACCGGTCAGATCCCACCGAAGCAGGGTGGCCCAAAAAGAAAAACAAAAGTTTCTCTTTATAAATTTAGTAATATATACAAGAGAAAGGGATACTAGCCCCATGCTTCCCGGCATTTTAATCGCCTCTTACAACACGCATGGCTTATGGAGGAAGAATTCTATTCCACTTCCCCATGGAGATAAGAGGAAATAAACAAGAATAAGAACTAGTAAGAAAAGAGAAGAAAACCCAGAGGGGTGTGTGTATACGTATATATGGTTGTACATGCATGTGTAGTGTGACCCAAGTGTAAGCAGAAGTAGCAAGACATACCTGAAATCTTGCATGTTTATGAGACAGAAAAAAGACAACAGCAATCCTACCATTATGTAAAACAAGTACAGGCTTCTGTTTTACACTCAATTGGCAGGACAGTAGTATCTCCATGGGCAGTTGCTGTCTACCAACCTACTACCTAGACTATCATATGACTTTTCTAAATCCATAAAAGCAATGAAAACGTCCCTACCTTTATCTAAATACTGTGATATATGCTTCAATGTAAACACCTGATCTACACATCCCATACCCATTCTAAAGCCTCCTTGCTCATCTGCAGTCCTGCTCTCTGTCTTAACTCTAATTCTTTTAATAATAACCCTACCATACACTTTACCCGGTATACTCAGTAAACTTATTCCCCCCTATAATTTTTACAATCTCTTTTGTCCCCCTTCCCTTTATATAAAGGAATTATACACACTCTCTGGCAATCCCTAGGTACCTTCCCCTCTTTCATACATTTATTAAACAAAAATACCAACCACTCCAACACAATATCTCCCCCTGCTTTTAAAATTTCTGTCATGATCCTGTCAGTTCCAGCTGCTTTACCCCCTTTCATTCTACGTAATGCCTCACGTACCTACCCCATACTCACACTCACAACCTGATCTTCTTCACAGATATTATACCTCCCTGGCCAGTGCATGAAATTACTGCCTCCCTTTCTTCATCGACATTTAAAAGTTCCTCAAAATATTCCCGCCATCTACCCAATGCCTCCAGCTCACCATCTACTAACTCCTCTACTCTGTTTTTAACTGGCAAATCTATTCATTCCCTAGGCTTTCTTAACTTGTTTATCTCACTCCAAAACTTTTTCTTATTTTCAGCAAAATTTCTTGACAGTGCCTCTCCTTTTGTACTCTCTTCACTTTTCTTTTACTCTCCATATACTCTGCCCTTCTTACATTACTTCTACTTTGTAAAAACCTCTCATAAGCTACCTTTTTCTCTCTTATCGCACCCTTTACCTCATCATTCCACCAAACACTCCTCTTTCTTCCTGCACCCACCCTCCTAAAGCCACAAACTTCTGCCCCACATTCTAATACTTCATTTTTAAAACTATCCCATCTCTCTTCAACTTCCCCACTACCCAATAGTTGTTATATTTCACCCTAACTTCCTCCTCCCTTAGTCTATAAACTTTCACCTCTTACTTACTGTTACAATTTTCCTTATGTCCCATACCTCTTACTCTAACTGTAGCTAAAACTAGATAATGATCCGATATATCCGTTGGCCCTCTATAAACATGTACATCCTGAAGCCTATGCATGAACCTTTTATCCACCAATAAATAATCTAACAAACTACTTTCATTACATGCTATATCATATCTTGTATACTTGTATATCCTCTTTTTCATAAAATATGTATTACTTATTACCAAATCTCTTTCTACACATAGTTCAATTAAAGGCTCCCCATTTTCATTTACCCCTGGCACCCCAAATTTATCTACAACTCCCTCTACAACATTTTTACCCACTTTAGCATTGAGATCCCCAACCACTAGCACTCACTCAGTTCAAAACTTCCCACGCACTCACTCAACATTTCCCAAAATCTCTCTCTCTCCTCTACACTTCTCTTTTTTCCAGGTGAATAAATACTTACTATAACCCACGTTTCACATTTAACCCTTATTTTACTCCACAAAATTTTTTAATTTATACATTTATATTCCTTCTTTTCCTGCCATAACTTATCCTTCAACATTATTGATATTCCTTCCTTAGCTCTAACTCTATTAGAAACCCCTGACCTAATCCCATTTATTTCTCCCCACTGAAACTCTCCTACCACCTTCAGCTTTGTTTCACTTAGAGCCAGGACATCCAGCTTCTTTTCATTCATAACATCCACAATCATCTCTTTGTTATCATTCACATGCTAACAACAATTTCCAAAATTTGTCCTAGTCTTATTTAGCCATAAAAAAACAAAGTTAAATCTCATGGAATAAAATAATATTATAGCCTTACTTGCAATTCATTTTTGAGGGACGTGATCTGTACAGTGCCATTTGCAGACCCACTCATATCCACTGGTGAAGTTATAGATTTATTGGGGTCTAATGAGTTGAAGCCAAAGGAAAGTGGACCCGATGATCTGAAAGGTATACTGCCGGTCACGGACAAGAGGGAATCATTAGAAGGGTTGCAACAGCATGCCATACTGATACCCAAGGGTGCAATGCAAGCACACCAAAAATATATATACCCCAGGTTCTTGAGAAACCACAACACCCATGCACATTCTTATAACTACATAACCAGTGAGCAAAGAACAAGGTGCAATCATACAAAAGTAACAGCCTTTAAAAACAAAAAATGTGAGCTAGATGGTAGGAGGAGAAGGAGGATGCATTTGTACTACACAACATAAATTACTGTCACCATTAATTCATAATATTTATGTCTGACAGGCCTAAAAAAATTAATAAAAATGACTAGTGGGAAATGGCCAATGTGTCAAGAAAATAATGTGTGCATGCATGAACACATGTATGTGGGGGATAAAGTGTGAGTTTCTGTGTGGGGAAAAAATGAGTTTTTCCAGATGTGAGTGCGTGCACACATGTATATGGGAGGGATAAAATGAGTGTTCCCTTATTCTCCATGGGAAAGTGGAAAAGAATCTTTCCTCCATAAGCCATGCGTGTTGTAGGAGGCGTACTAAAAACGAGAAAAAGAAAAACTTTATAAAACTGGGATGTTTGAATGTGCGTGGATGCAGTGCGGATGATAAGAAAGAAATGATTACTAATGTTATGAATGAAAAGAAGTTGGATGTCCTAACTGTAAGCGAAACAAAGCTGAAGGGAGTAGGAGAGTTTCAGTGGGGAAAAATACTAAATGGGATTAAGTCAGGAGTATCTGACAGAGTTAAAGCTAAGGAAGGGATAGTAAAAATGTTGAAGGATCACTTATGGAAAGAGAAGAGGGAATATAAATGTAAAAATCCAAGGATTCTGTGGATTAAAATACGAGTCGGATGTGAAAAGTGGGTCATGATAAGTGAGTATGCACCTGGGGAAGAGAGGAGTGTAGAGGAGAGAGAGAGATTTTGGGAATGTTAAGCGAATGTAGAGGAACTTTTGAACTAAGTGATAAGAGTAATTGTGGTAGGGGACCTAAATGCTAAAGTAGGAGAAACGTTTAGAGAGGGTGTGGTGGGTAAGTTTGGGGTGCCAGGTGTAAATAATAATGGGGGGCCTTTGATTGAGCTTTGTATAGAGAGGGGTTTGGTTATAGGTAATACATATTTTAAGAAAAAGAGGATAAATAAGTATACAAGATATGATATAGGGCATAATGACAGTAGTAGTTTGTTGGACTATGTATTGGTGGATAAAAGGTTGATGGGTAGGCTTCAGGATGTACATGTTTATAGAGGGGCCACAGATATATCAGATCACTTTTTAGTTGTGGCTACAGTGAGAGTAAAAGGTAGATGGGATACAAGGAACATGGAAGCAGCAAGTAAGAGAGGTAAAGGTTTCTAAACTAAAGGAGGAGGCAATTATGGTAAGATATAAACAACTACTGGAGGATAGATAGGCTAGTGAGAGTACAGTGGAACCTCGACTTACGAGTGTCCCAACATACAAGTTTTTCGAGATACGAGCCATCGCTCGATCGATTTTTTGCTGTGAGTTACGAGCGAGCTTCCCCAGTTTCCCCCTCATCCCACAACCCACACACCTCGCTTGTTTACCTATGATTTCATGCTTTAATTCCATGGACATCATTCTCTTTTTCTTCTCAGCACTGTCCTTTGCACTTACTTTCTTAGGACCCATAGTTAGAAAAAAGAAATTTGGCAAAATAACTGCACAAAATGCAAGCAAACACGAGAGAAATAGTTCCACAGCGAGGTAAACAGTGCACTGAATTGGCAGCATTCTGAAGCTCCTTTACCTTTGATATACCATGGGCCAGACGAGCCTGGCCCATGGCAGGGCTCGTCTGGTGCTTGCCTGGTCAACCAGGCTGTTGCTGCTGGAGGCTCGTTGCCCCACATATCCATCACAGCCTGGTTGATCTGGCACCAGGTGAAGATACTTGTCCAGTTTTCTCTTGAAGGCTTCTACACTGGTTCCAGCCGTGTTTCGGATATCTTCTGGTAAGATGTTGAATAGTCTGGGACCCCGGATGTTAATACAGTGCTCCTGAATTGTCCCCACTGCACCCCTGCTCCTCACTGGTTTTACTTTATACGTACTTCCTCCTATATCTCTCACTCCAGTATGTTATGGCAGTGTGCAGATTTGGGACCAGGCAATCAAGTACTTTCCAGGTATATATTATCATGTATCTCTCTCTTCTCCGCTCCAATGAGTACATGTTCAAGACTTGAAGGCGTTCCCAATAATTTAGATGTTTCAATGGCTCAATGTGAGCCGTAAACGATCTCTGAATTTGTTCCAGCTCTGATATTTCTCCTGCTTTGAACGGGCCCGTCAGCACTGAGCAATATTCTAAGTGAGGGAGCACTAGCAATTATTATTATTATTATTATTATAATTACAGTGGACCCCCGGAATTCGTCAATAATTCTTTCCAGAAGGCTGTTCGAGTGCCGTTACTGAACGAATTTGTTCCCATAAGGACGAATGTAAATTAGATTAGTCCGTTTCAGACCCCCAAAAATACACTTACAAAAGCACTTACATAATTGTTCGAGTTGGGAGCAGTACGAAATCCGGGGATCCACAGTTCCCTAGATTAATAATAATAATAATAATAATAATAATAATAATGAGGAGCTTCAGAATGCCGCCAACTCAGTGCACTGTTTATCTCGCTGTGGAAGCATTTCTCTCATGTTTGCTTGCATTTTGTGCAGTTATTTTGCCAAATTTCTTTTTTCTAACCATGGGTCCTAAGAAAGTAAGTGCAAAGCACAGTGCTGAGAAGAAAAAGAGGATGACATCCATGGAATTACAGCATGAAATCATAGATAAACAAGCGAAGTAGCAAGTAGCCTATCTTCCACCCTCCACCTCCGCCAGCGTACGTACACTTTATAAAACCAGTTTATTTCTTTACATTCTCTATTACATTTTTATACAATATTTCTTGTTTATAAATACAGTGGACCCCGGTTTTCGTAATTTATTCGTTCCAGAATGCTGTTCAAGTGCCATTACCAAACGAATTTATTCCCATAAGGAATAATGAAAATTAGACTAGTCCTTTTAGACCCCCAAAAATACACTTACAAAAGCACTTACAAAAATACACTTACATAATTGTTCGAGTTTGGAGCATAACGAACACCGGGGATCAACTGTACACTGTTTCAGTGTTTTCCTTATGAAACTAGTGACCTAGTGCAGTTAGCTTCACAAACACTCCATTTTCTCTTATAATAAGAGTATGGGAAGATACAGTCAGAGCGGGAGCAGAAATGGCCGCCGCCACCACTAGTCACAAAATGACATTTTTATTCATTCTTGAGTATATACAGTGGTACCCCGACTTACGATATTTTTTCATTCCAGAATGCTGTTCAAGTGCCATTACCAAACAAATTTATCTCCATAAGAAATGATGTAAAATAGACTAGTCCTTTTAGACCCCCAAAATTACACTTACAAAAGCATTTAAAAAAATCAACTTACATAAAAGGGTGTGTTTGGGGACCATCGTAAGTCGGGGTACCACTGTATCATGTTTCTATGTTATTTATATTGTTTATAATGTCATATTAGATGAATTCTGATAAAAAAATAAGCCAAAGAGTTGATATTAGCGTAATAGTATTGAAGAATTTTGTCCTGCCTACCGAGAGCAGGAATTCCGCTGGAACGGATTAATGGCATTTCAATTAATTTAAATGAGGAAAATTTATTTGATATACGAGCAAATTGAGTTACGAGCTAGGTCATGGAATGGATTAAACTCGTAAGTTGAGGTTCCACTGTATAGGCAATGGGGTAGAAGATGTATGGGGTAAGTTTAAGAATGTAGTGTTAGAGTGTTCAGTAGAAGTTTGTGGTTACAGGAAAGTGAGTGCAGGAGGGAAGAAGTGTGATTGGTGAAATGATGATGTAAAGAGAGTAGTATGAGAGAAAAAGTTAGCATATGAGAGGTTTTTACAAAGTAGAAGTGATGCATGGAGGGAGGAGTATATGGAGAGAAAAACAGGTTAAGAGAGTGGTGAAGCAATGTAAAAAGATTGCATATGCGAGAGTGGGTGAATGTTATTAACAAATTTTGTTGAAAATAAGAAAAAGTTTTGGAGTGAGATTAATAAGTTGAGAAAGCCTAGGGAACAAAAGGAATTGATAGTTAAAAATACGAGAGGAGAGTTATTAAATGGAGAGTTAGAGGTATCAGGAAGATGGAGGGAATATTGAAGAATTGTTAAATGTTGATAAAAATAGGGAAGCTGTGATTTTGTGTATAGGGAAAGGAGGAAAAACATCTTGTAGGAGTGAGGAAAAGCCAGTTGTGAGTGTGGGGAAAGTTCTTGAGGCAGTGGGTAGAATGAAAGGGGGTAAAGCAGCTGGGATTGATGGAATAAAGGTAGAAATGTTAAAAGCAGGTGGGGATATAGTTTTGGATTGGTTAGTGTTTTAATTTAAATGTAAGGAAGAGGGTAAGGTACCTAGGGATTGGCAGAGAGAATGCATAATTTCTTTGTATAAAGGCAAAGGAGACAAAAGTGTGTGTAAAATTATAGGGGAGTAAGTCTGTTGAGTATACCTGGTAAAGTGTATGGTAGAGTTATTATTGAAAGAATTAAGAGTAAGATGGAAAGCAGGATAGCAGATGAACAAGGAGGCTTGAGGAAGGGTAGTGGGTGTATTGACCAAGTGTTTACAGTGAAACATAAGTGAACAGTATTTAGATAAGGGTAAAGAGGTTTTTATGGCATTTATGGATCTGGAAAAGGCGTATGATAGGGTAGAGGGGCAATGTGGTAGATGTTGCAAATGTATTGAATAGGAGGTAGGTTATTGAAAGCAGTGAAGAGTTTTTACGAGAAAAGTGAGGCTCAGGTGAGAGTATGTAGGAGAGAGGGAGATTATTTCCCAGAAAAAGTAGGCCTTAGACAGGGATGTGTGATGTCACCATGTTTGTTCAATATATTTATAGATGGAGTTGTAAGAGAAGTGAATGCTCAGGTGTTGGCAAGAGGTCTGGGGTTAAAAGATAAAGAATCTAACACAAAGTGGGAGTTATCACAGTTGCTCTTTGCTGATGACATTGTGCTTTTGATAATTCTGAAGAGAAGTTGCAGAGGTTGATGAATGAGTTTGGTAGGGTATGTAAAAGAAAGAAATTAAAAGTGAATAGAGGAAAGAGTAAGGTGGTGAGGATAACAAAAAAAAACTAGGTAACGAAAGATTGGATATCAGATTGGAGGGAGAGTGTATGGAGGAGGTGAATGTTTTCAGATACAGTGGACCCCCAAGTTTCGTAAACCCCGGAAATCGTGCAATTATGTAGGTATAATATTGTAAGTGCTTTTGTAAGTGTATTTTTGGGGGTCTGAAATAGACTAACCTACGTGACATTATTTCTTAAGGACGTAAATTCGTTCGGTAATGGCACTTGAGCAGGCTTCTGGAATGAAGTTTTTACGAAACTCGGGGGTCCACTGTATTCAGGAGTGGAAGTGTCAGCAGATGGGTCTATGCAAGATAGGTGAATCATAGAATTGACAAGGGAAAAAAGGTGAGTGGTGCACTGAGGAGTCTGTGGAGACAAAGAACTTTAACCATGGAAGCAATGAGGGAAATGTATGAGAGTATAGTTATACCAAGGCTCTTATATGGGTGTGAAGCATTGGTGGTGAATGTTGCAACAAGGAGAAGGCTGGAGGCAGTGGAGATGTCAAGTCTGAGGGCAATGCGTGGTGTGAATATTATGCAAAGAATCCGTAGTTTGGAGATTAGGAGGAGGTGTGGGATCACCAAAACTATTATCCAGAGGGCTGAGGAGGGGTTATTGAGGTGGTTTGGACATGTAGAGAGGATGGAAGAAAATAGAATGACTTTGAGAGTGCATAAATCTGTAGTGGAGGGAAGGCGGGGTAGGGGTCGGCCTAGGAATAGTTGGAGGAAGGGGGTAAAGGAGGTTTTGTGTGCGAGGGACTTGGACTTCCAGCAAGCATGAGTGAGCGTATTAGATAGGAGCGAATGGAGACAAATGGTTTTTAGGGCTTGACGTGCTATTGGAGTGTGAGCAAGGTAACATTTATGAAGGGATTCAGGGAAACCGGCAGGCTGGACTTGAATCCTGGAGGTGAGAAGTACAGTGCCTGCACTCTGAAGGAGGGGTGTTAAAGTTGCAGTTTTATAACTGTAGAGTAAGCACACCTCTGGCAAGACAGTGATGGAATGAATGATGATGAAAGTTTTTCTTTTTCGGGCCACTCTGCCTTGGTGGGAAACAGCCGATGTGTTTATAAAAAATAAAATGAGTGTTTTTAGGGTTAATAAAATAAGTATCTCAATGTGTGAACAAATGAATGAACGAACGAACTAACGATCACACACACACACGTGAATAGGAGGAATAAAATGAGTGTTTTTGTGTGAAATTGCAAACAGTGTGTGTGATGAAAGTCATTTTTGATCCAGCAAATGTTTAACAAATAAGTGAACAAGTAGAGAGTAATTTGATTTAAACAAAACATCCTTGATGCCAGGCTTGTTTAAAACAGAAATATACCTGATGCCAATTATGTATTATGGGTAAAATTTTACATACAATGTGAGCAAGGCATTCCTGATAAAACAAAAAACTGTAACAAGAGCACTTCATCTGCACTGATGCCAATCTTTGGTAGCTAACAATTTCTCTCTCAATTATAAATAAGGAGTATAAAATGGGAAACTGATCTAATGTTTGACTAAACGATTCTTTAGAAAGCAAGAGAAAAATAAATATAGTAAAGAATTGCCCATGAGGACTATAGTGATAAACAGAGCAAAGTCCAGACACTGAGAGGGGTAGCTGATAGTAGATGCTATTGAAGGCTTAACGAAATGAAAGATAAAATTTACTTATTCACTGCAGGTAAAAGACATGTGAGCATTGATATAGACATTTATTAAGGATTTTCAAGTGATTTCATGTAAAATGAAAACCAACAGCTTTTGTAGTGCATTATTAGGGGATATATATTACAGCGGAAAATCCTTCCTCCGTAAGCCATGCATGTTGTAAGAGGTGACTAAAATGCCAGGAGAAAGGGGGCTAGTAACCCCCCCTTTTTTTATTAACACATCAGCCATTTCTCATCAAGGCAGGGTGACCCGAAAAAGAAGAAACACTTTAATCAATATTCACTCCATCACACTCTTGCCAGAGGCATGCCTACTGTTAAAAAACTGCAACATATCAACACCCCTCCTTCAGAGTGCATGCACTATACTTCCCACCACCAGCTAACCAGTTTCCCTGAATCCCTTCATAAATGTTACTTTGCTCACACTCCAATTGAACATCAAGTCATAAAAACCATTCATCTCCATTCGCTCCTATCTGAGATGCAGGTTACTGTAAGTCCAATCCCCTCACACACAAACCTCCCTCCCTCCAACCTTTCCTAGGCCGACCCCTACCCCGATTTATATGCCCTCCAAGTCATTCTATTTTGTTCTATCCTCTCTAAATGCCCAAATCACCTCGACAACCCCTCCTCTGCCCTCAGGATAATACACCTTCTGATCTCCAAGTTACAGATTCTCTGCATTATATTCACACCACACATTACCCTCAGACATGATATCTCCACTACCTCCAGCCTTCTCCTTGTTGCAACATTCACTACCCATGCTTCACACCCACATAAGAGTGTTTGTACCACTATATGTACTCTCATATATTCCCCTCTTTGCTTCCAAGGATAACGTTCTTTGTCTCCACAGACTTATGAGTGCTCCACTCACCTTTTTCCACTCATCAATTCTTTGATTCACCTCATCTTTCATAGACCCATCTGTGGACAAGTCCACACCCAAATACCTGAATACATTCACTTCCTCCATACTCCCTACCTCCAACTTGATGTCCAATCTATCACTATACCTAAATTTTTTGTTATCCTCATCACTTTGCTGTTTCCTATGTTCACTTTTAATTTCCATATTTTACATACCCTTCCAAACTCAATCGCCAACTTCTGCAACTTTTCTTCAGAATCTCCCAAGAGCACAATGTCATCAGCAAAAAGCAACTATGACAACTCCCACTTTGTGTCAGATTCTCTCTCTTAATCCCACACCTCTTGCCAACACCTGACCATTCACTTCTCTTACAACCCCATCTATAAATATACTGAACAACCATGGTGACATCACGCATCCCTGTCTAAGGCCTACTTTTACAGGGAAATAATTTCCCTCTCTCCTACATACTCTAATCTGAGCCTCACTATCCTTGTAAAAACTCTTAACTGCTTTCAGTAACCTACCTCCTATTTCATACATTTGCAACATCTGTCACACTGCTCCCCTATCCACCCTATCATATGCCTTTTCCAAATCCATAAATGCAATGAAAACCTCTTTACCCTTATCTATACACTGTTCACCTCTATGTTTAACTGTAAACACTTGCTCTACACCCCCCCCATCCCTTACCCTTCCTAAAGCCTTCTTGTTCATCTGCTATCCTGCTCTCCATCTTACACTTAATTCTTTCAATAATAACTCTACCATACACTTTACCAGGTATACTCAACAGGCTTATCCCCCTATAATTTTTACTCTCTCTTTTGACCCCTTTGCCTTTATATAAAGGAACTATACAATTCCTAGGTACCTTCCCTCTTCCATACATTTGTTAAATAAAAGCACCAACCATTCCAAAACTATTTCCCCACCTGCTTTCAACATTTTTGTCTTTATCTCATCAATCTCAGCTTCTTTACCCCCTTTCATTGTACCCACTATCTCACATACCTTCCCCTCCCACTCACAACTGGCTCTTTCTCGCTTCTGCAAGATGTTATACCTCCCTGCCCAATGCAACATTTTCAACAACATATAACAGTTTCAACATCATTTAACAGTTCCTCAAAATATTCCCTACATCTTCCCAATACTTCCAACTCTCCATCTAATAACTTTCCTATCCTATTTTATGTGTTATATCTATTCGTTGCCTAGGCTTTCTCAACATATTAATCTCACTCCAAAACTTTTTCATATTCTTGCAAAATTTGTTAATAGCAGCTCACCCACTCTCTTATTTGATCTATTTTTACATTTCTTCACCACTCTCTTAACCTCTTTTTTTCTCCCCAACTTGCATCACTTCTACTTTGTAAAAATGTCTCATATGCTAACCTTTTCTCTCTTACTACTCTCTTTACCTCATCATTCCACAATGGCTTTTCTTCCCTCCCGCACCCACTTTCCTGTAACTCACACACTTCTACTGAACACAATAACACTACATTCTTAAATTTATCCCATACCTCTTCACCCTCATTGCCTGTACTCTCACTAGCTCATCTACCTTCCAATAGTCATCTATATCTTACCCAACTGCCTCCTCCCTCAGTTTATAAACCTTCATCTTTCTCTTACTTGCTGATGCCATTCTCCTTGTTATCCATCTACCTTTTACTCTCACTGTAGCTACAACTAAAAATGATCTGATATATCTGTGGCCCCTCTATAAACATGTACATCTTGAAGTCTACTTAACAGTCTTTTATCTACCAATACGTAGTCTAACAAACTACTACTGTCATTATACCTTTTCCTGTATAAATTACTAAATGCAAGCAGAAAAACTTTACATTTCTTCATTTTTGTGTCACCTGCCATGGTGGGAGATGATTGTTGTGTTAAAAAAATATATACATATACGTACAGTGGACCCTCGGATATAGGCCGGTGCGGATATCGGCCAAATCAGATTTCGGCTGCTTTTTTGGCCGAAATTCTATCCTGGATTTCAGCCGGCAACTCGGAAATCGGCCGTATTGGACGCGTGAGCCTGGGCCGCTCATTCGTTCGTGACTCACTCTTGGGCACATAAATGTCTTATTTTAGGTTAATATAGACATTTTCATTAATCCACCTATGATAATTTCTTCAAAATTATATAAGAAACACATTACATAGCATATAAACATGCCTTTGTTACTCGTTCACTAAGAGTGTCCCTCTAGTCTTAACGCCAGTTATAATACTAATACGTAATAATAATCATTCTTGGGCACATTAAATGTCTTATTTTAGGTTGATATAGACATTTTCATTAATCTATGATATATACTTCAAAATTATATAAGAAACACGTTACATAGCATATAAACATGCAATGTTTATATGCTATCAAGGGGTGAGTCGGTGGAGGGAAAACATTATGTTTTCTCTGGTCCAGCGTTAGAGAAAACTGCATGAATCTGTGTTGGCCTAGTCACTCCCCCTTAACACTCCGCTTTTGTTTACAATTCTCGGCATGAATTATTCATTACTTCTCCCTTTGTTTATAATGGCATCTAAAGGTAGTTGTTAGAAATGATTAAACTCAGTGAACATGGTATGTCGATTGTAATAATATGGCTGTGGGCTGCAGTGTATGTAGCCGGTAGGTATAGCCCAGGCGGACTACATCTGCCTGGGACTACAAATAAATACTACTCACCTCTTGCCCTACATTAAGACTACAAATATTTTAAGGTAAGTAATGAATGTACTGTGTATGTATTTTACTTTTTATTGTGTTTTTAATGCCTAGTTCTATTACTAACTTAATATAAGTTAGTGTAAACTTGACAACCCTACACCTGATATGGAATCTATTGTGGCTTTAGGGAAGTCCATAGGGGTTGGATGTGAGTGGCCAGGATGTGGAAGAGTTGGTGGACGACCACAGGGAAGAGCTAACCACTGAAGAGCTGCAACACTATAGTTCTTCTCTATAAAATGAATTTTTTGTTAATATTTTTGGGTGTCTGAAACGGATTAATTTATTTACATTATTTCTTATGGGAAACATTACTTGGGTTTTCGGCCTTTTCGGATTTAGGCCGACCTTCTGGAATGGATTACAGCCGAAAACAGGGGGTCCACTGTATGTATCATATTAGAGTACTATATATACGTACTGTATTCTTTGGGCATAAACTTGTATATTTTAATTCTACAATGACTAAATATTACTGTACGTACATACAGTGGACCCCCAAAAATCGGCCGTAATCCATTCCAGGAGCTAGGCCTAAAATCGAACTGGCCGATTTCTGAACCATTATTTCCCATAAGAAATAATGTAAATACAATTAATCCGTTCCAGACACCCAAAAATATTCACAAAAAATACAATTTATAGGGAATAACTAGTTTTACATACACAAAACACATAATAACACACATAAATTGACATTTAAAAAAACATTTGCTTACCTTTATTGAAGAGACTTGCTGGCATCTGGAAGATAAGGAGGAGATGGGGGGGGGGAGCACTCATTGTTTGGAAGGGGAATCCCCCTCCAAAAGGACTTCAGGTAACAAGTCCCTCTCTGGGGTTACTTCCCTTCTTTGTCTTTTAATGCCACTAGGACCAGCTTGAGAGTCACTAGACCCCTGTCTAGAAAAATAACTGTCAGGAGTTCTCTGTTTCTGGCACCTCTTTAACATGTTCCTGAAGTGCAATATGGCTCTGTCACTGAACTTGTTGCAGAGATGGCTTATTTCAGCTTGCTCAGGGTGAAATTGTTCAACGAAACTTTGCACCTCATTCCACAGTGTATAAATTTCCTTAATCTGTGAAGAAGGCAAATCACCCTGTCCATCTTCCTCCTCCTGTGAATCAATTTCCTCTACTGTGGTCTGATGATGGAGATGAAGCTCTTGCAGCTCTTCAGTAGTTAGCTCTACCCTGTGGTTCTCCACCAACTCCTCCACATCCTCGCCACTCACCTCCAACCCTAGGGACTTGCCCAATGCCACAATACCTTCAACAACAGACACAAGGTCGTCAGGGTCAGCCTCAAACCCTTCAAAATCCCTCTGTTGGACACAATCCGGCCACAATTGTCTCCAAGCAGAGTTCAAAGTCCTGGAAGTCACTCCCTCCCAAGCCTTACCTATAAGGCTTATGCAATGGAGGAGACTGAAGTGATCTTTCCAGAACTCTCTTAGGGTCAACTGAGTGTCCGAGGTCACTTCAAAGCACTTTTGAAACTGCTTTTGTGTAGTTTTTTTTAAGTTAGAAATGACCTGCTGGTCCATGGGCTGGATGAGAGGAGTGGTGTTAGGAGGCAAGAACTTCACTGTGATGAAACTGAAGTCCTCAGACAAATAGTCTTCCAAGTTGTGAGGATGAGCAGGAGCATTGTCCAGTACCAGGAGACACTTGAGTCCCAATTTCTTTTCCTGTAGGTATTTTTTTACACTGGGACCAAACACTTCAGTGAACCATTCCAGGAAAATTTGCTTCGTGGCCCATGCCTTAGTGTTAGCCTTCCAAAACACACACAATTTACTCTTGTTGACATTGTGTTTCTTGAACACTCTGGGATTTTCAGAGTGATACACCAGTAAAGGCTTCACTTTAAAATCCCCACTAGCATTACTACACAACATGAATTAGCCTGTCTTTCATAAGCTTGTGTCCTGGCAGTGCCTTTTCCTCCTGAGTAATGTAGGTCCTCTTTGGCATTTTCTTCCAAAAGAGGCCTGTTTCATCACAATTAAACACTCGTTCTGGTTTGAATTTTTCAGTGTCTACAAACCCCTTAAATTCAGTCACAAACTTTTCAGCAGCACTTTTGTCTGAACTGGCTGCCTCACCATGCCTTTCAACACTGTGTATGCCACTACGTTTCCTAAATCTGTCAAACCAGCCTTTGCTGGCCTTAAAATCACTCACATTAGCACTGGTTCCAGGCATTTTCTTGACAAGATCTGCGTGCAACTGCCTTTTCACAAATTATTGCCATGGAAACACTATCACCTGCTATCTGTTTTTCGTTGATCCACACCATCAACAACTTCTCAACCTATTTTTGGTAAACATGTTAACACCTTTTGCAACATCAGCTTCCTTGAGTTCTTTTCTCTTTGCCCGGACAGAGGTGATAGTAGATTTGTTTTAGTTGTACATCCTGGCAAGCTCCTCCACACGTACGCCACTCTCATATTTTTCTACTATCTCCTTCTTCAGTTCGATGGTGTACCTCACTTTCTTTACCACAGGGGTGCCACTAGGAAGCTTCTTTGTACCCATGGTGACTTATTTCACAGTGACAATCACTTAACCACCAATAAACACAATAAATTTAGTGTGAAATGTTTGAATGAGTGCGCTGGGTAATGTTCACTCAAAGGTAAACAACGCTAGACTGGCTCACGATGCCTGTGCGGCGAGGCGTGCAAGGGCGGGGCAGGCGGACAGGTCTGGTATGCGGGCCGATAATCGGGGAAAAATTGGGCCGAAAAAAGTGATCGATTTTCAAGCCGGCCGATAATCAGACCGGCCAATTTGCGGGGGTCCATTGTACGTATAAGCATTACTCTCGACTCTTCAAAGAATAAAATTGATACACTTTTCCCTATTTTTTAATATCTGTTGGATCAATATGTGTTACATTCTGGAAATGCTTGTACCCTGTATCACTTGTTTTATCCCATAATGTGAGCTTCTGCTTTCTCCTCGAGTTTAACTACAAAAGAAAATTATAAAAGATTTCTATATTGTATGTAGAGTATGAAAGCCACAATAGGATAAGTGCTGATAAAGAAGACTAGTTACCGAAGAAATAAGCACAAGATTTTGGTGTATCTAAAGGGAGGAAGCAAGTTGAGAGGTTTGAAGTTGGCTTTTAATATCTTTCAGTGCTCTTGGTAATACAAAGCAAAGAGAAACCTACACAAGAACACCAAAGGTAAAAACCATATAATGAAAATCCAATTTTCTAGTAGAATTTAGAGGAAGTTAATAACACGTGAAGCAGAGTACTGTACTCTAAGACCAATATACTGTATAACACCCAGTGCTTCAAGCAACCACAATCACCACAAACAAATTACACAGCTCTATTTATCACTTAAGCTAAATCATCAGTCTCTCTTACCATGTAAATTCTTTTAACTATTCTTAACCATGGCTTCAGCTGCAATAAATTATCTTAAAATGAATAAAATAATAGAAGAATAAGAAAAACCAAATTAATAACAAGGCATAAGACAAGAGTTCCAGTAATTTTCCTTCACAGGAAAGTTGCTAAAAAATCTACAGAAAATATTATTATAGAAGAATTAGATACATATAAATAAAATTTTCACAATTACACAAAGAAATTAAAAATAGTATATAAAATACAATATATATTACTTATTTCAAATTGCACAACTGTTATTAATTCCTAAAACAAAGTTAGTTATAATAAAATTAAAATTGCTTTCATGAATAATTTAAAAGAAAAAATGAAGTAGTATACAAAAGTAATACAAAATAATTATAGAAAACTTTTAAGCATCTTTTAAACTGCTAGGAATATAATTCTTAATTACAAACAAATTTTATTTCTTTGCAAAGGTTACAATGTGTAATTTACATTTTATAAAGTGTTGTTAACCCTTTGAGGGTCCAGAGGCCAAATCTCAGAGTGACAGCCAGGGTCCAAGAATTTACAGAAAAAACTTTTGTTATTTTTTCCTATGCAATAGTAGAGAATCTTTTTCTGAAGATTAAAAAACAAAAAGTGTGAAATTTGATGGAAAATTTATGAAATTACGCTCTCGCAAATTTTGATGCATCAGCGATATTTACGCATCGGCGATTTTGCCGACTTTGACTCCCATTTTAGGCCAATTACGTTATTCCAGTCGACCAAATTCTTAGCTATTTTGCTAGTATTACTTCTATTTTATCGACTGAGCACAAGAAATTGCCCAGTCAACTGTTTCAACTATGCAATAAAGTACAGTGGGGCCGTACCTAACGAGCAAAATTCATTCCAGAAGCCTGCTCAAGTGCCATTACCGAAAGAATTTACTTCCTTAAGAAATAATGTCACGTAGGTTAGTCTATTTCAGACCCCCAAAAATACACTTCCACAAGCACTTACAATATTATACTTACATAATTGTACGATTTCCGGGGTGCTCGTGAGGCGGGGGACCACTGTAATTGGAAATTGGTAATTTGGCCAATTTAACATAGTTCAAAATATTCTAATTTGAAAATAGGGTCCAGAATAAACAATGCAGGCATTCCTGGCACTAAACTAACATTTCCCCTATTCATTAGTTACGTTTTGAGGCTTTACAAATGAATTCCATTTTGATTTTTTATTCACATAATGAATTTTTATTTATGCCAAAAAATAGAAGATTTACTGTTATGCAATATTGTAATAATTGTATAAATAATATCAGCACATTCGTGAACGTATATTAGACCCACCAGCTGACGACATTTGTTTACTCTTGAACATCGGCAAAAATTGAACATTTCCGCTACTTTGAGCACAGTTTCAAGTCATTTTCAGTACTAAAACCAATCAAAATCATCTCTATTTCTCTAATATATCTTCCTTTCTATCAAATGAGACCAAGAAATGAATATAACTGTAAAAAACATACGAAAAAATACCGCAAATTCGCTGTTTTAATCCAAAATTACTGTCGCCGTTTTTTTTTCTCTCACTATGCACTGCATGCTGCAGGGTTTGTTTTATGTGGTGCACACTTACCACATAGATGTATTCTCTCATATCTAGGCCCAAATTTACCGCTCACAGGTTATCTGAGTGAGCTGAGTTCAAGGCGTAGATCTACGGTTTGGACCCTGGATTCAAAGCCGTAGATCTACAGGACGGACCCTGAAAGGGTTAAGTATAAAGAAAGGCACTAACATGCTGGGGCATTATAATGCAAACTCTTCGGGTACATATCAAACTGAATGGTGTATGAGCAATGCCCAAACACTCCTTTGGTAACTATGTATCCCTTCTCTACTAAAAATATTTAAATGTTGAAAAGAAACTTGCACTGCATGTTAATACATGTTTCAAGATTTGTCACTCATATGCAGCCAGTGTAGAAATGCTTTTCACACCTGTCCTGGAGGTGGAAAGTACAGCGCCTGCACTCTAAAGGAGGTATTTGGGATATTTGCTGATTAGATGGACATCTAAACAGCAAATATTTAGATGGACATCTAAACTGTGGTATCTATGCGCCTCTGGCAAGATGGTGATAAACCATACCACGAGCGGGGCTTGAACTTGTGGCCTGGAGTTTTAGGACTCGCTCACCACGAATTCAATCTTCGCCCATGGTATGGTTTGTTTGCAACTGTCATTATGATTTCATCAACTGTCATTATGATTTCATCAACTATCATTATGATTTCATCAACTATCATTATGATTTCATCAACTATCATTATGATTTCATGAGTCAAGACGGTGTTAGTGTAAATGATGGTTAAAGTGTTTCATTTTAGTGTCACCCTGCCTCGGTGGGAGATGGACAGCATGTTAAAAAAAAAATATATATATATAGTACTGAATCTTTATGTTTTTATAAAAAATAATTGCTGCTTGTAATACTCATACCACTGGCAATCAACATTTGTATTTTAAAACACCAGCTGTCTCCTACCAAGGTAGGGTGACCCTAAAATAAAGAAACACTTTCACTAACACTCACTCCTTCAGAGTGCACTGTACTTTCTGCCTCCAGGACTCAAGTCCAGCTAACCAGTTTCCCTGACTCCCTTCATTTATAGTCCAGCATAAATATACATCAAATGAATTTGTGTGTAACATTTTCAAGATTAGGGATGTGCCAAGTATCAGTATCGGTGAGTATTGGCTAATTTTGCTTGCATTAGTATCAGCCTAAAATTGAGCACTGGTATTGGTGAGTATTGGCTAGTTCTGACTGCATCAGTATTGGTGCCAGTATCAGTGGGTATCTGCTAATTTTGATGGTATTAACCAGGATGTGATGGATATGTGAGCCAGTAGGTTACCAGCAGCAATAGCCCGGTTGACCAGGCAAACACCAGATGAGCTTGGCCCCAGGCTAGGCTCCGGGAGTAGAAAACCCTCAAAACTCAAAGGTATATCAAAGGTAAAGGCAGCCTAAAACCATGTACTGTTACTGTACTAGCAAAAATTTTAGCATTGTCCCATCCTTGTTCAAGATCCTCAAAAATCTATGGTAATAACTATTTTTGTGGGAGTTTTATTGGGATGAGGATGGCAGGGGTTTTGACTACAATTAACACTTCTCTACTAACCTGTTGAGATTGCCTAAGGTAAACCCAGAGATCCTGCCTCTGGAGGTTCCCAGCTGGTCAAGTCGGTCAGTGCCCATGAGTATCTTGGTGCGTTCCATGTAGTCCATGTGAGTTTTGAATAGCTCTGAATATCGATTGTGCAGCTTTGTATACTCATTTTTCAATTCTTCTGATTTGTCTTCCATCCGATTTGCTACAGATGAATAACAATAATTTAAATGTTTTTTGTATAGAAACAAATTGTATTGCACTGTGTGGTAATTCAATTAAAAAACAGTATTTCTTGTAGCAAATATTAAGTCAGGAAATTCAAATAATAGAAAACATAACTTTAATAGAACATTGCAGCAGAAAACTTCTTATAGAATGTCTTACCCAAAATGCTTCTATCATTCAGTCTTTTACTAACAACTGAAGTACTACAGTAAATTCTTTTATGCACAGTGCATGTTTTGCTGAGTAATTTTACAAGAGACTGTTTATATATTGAAACTGCATCTTTGCAAAATGCAGTTGAGCCCAGGAGAAAATACAAGAAATTTAAATAATATGTACTCTCTAGGTGCTTCACTTGGGCCTAGGGAAGTTCATGCAGTGTGATCTCACCAAAGAACTAATCTTTTCCACCCATTATGTGGTATCTCTGTTACACTACTCTTGCATTATTCACCTTATGTTTACCAAGCAGTTTTTATTTATTTCAAAGTCAGGGCCCCATGGCCTGGCTGGCAAAGCTCTTGCTTTACACGCGGAGGGCCCGGGTTCGATTCCCGGTGAAGTGGAAACATTTTGACGCGTTTCCTTACACCTGTTCACCTAGCAGCAAATTGGTACTTGGGTGTTAGTTGACTGGTGTGGGCTGCATCCTGGGGGACAAAATTGAGGACCCCAATGGAAATAAGACAGTCCTCGATGATGCACTGCTTTTCTTGGGTTATCCTGGGTGGCTAACCCTCCGGGGTTAAAAATCCTAACAAAATCTTATCTTATTAGCCACTAACAACAGCAGCTAAACAGGGCTCTAGGGATACAAGATGTGCAATGATTCAGCGAGAATTTATGAAGCTGTACAAGAAATTAGAGATCTCAGATCAGCTGTGAACAGGATCACAAATGGGAAACATGACGTGTATATGTAGTCAACAAATCAGCAATTTGTACAATTAGTGATAATGGGAGTCAGTTGGTACAGAGGATGAATATGAGGGTTGTGCAGATGAATAAGATGCCAAACAAAGTGAAGGGGAGGGGGGAATCACAAAGGTAATGTACTACACTTAAGAAGGTTGTTAGGTAGAGAATCAACATTTTCTTTTATAGAAAAATCACACTAATAAGTACATGATAAAGCAATACTCTCACACCAGTCACTGGGAGAAGCAAATGTGGATGGTATCAGCAGCTTACCATGGTCAGTTGCATTTCTGTTTTTGAGCTCAAACATCCGCACAATGGACTCAAGCGTCTCCACTCGGGACTGGCACTGCTTCTTCTCCTCTTCCATGCCATCCTCCAGCTCCAGCAGTCTCTGAAACATAAGCATAAATCCAGAATATGAATACTGTACTTACTTCTGATGTTCACAACTCACTCATAAATTAGAACTGGAAACAGGACGATGTTTTGGTCCATCCTGGACTATTACTTTATTCCAGCCGTGGTATTATGATTTTTACTCTTAGTGCTCATATTTTCCATAGGAGAAGTATATTTTTTATTAATACAGTATGCATTCTTTTATTGAAACAGTGAATGCTTTGTATCATAGTCTTGATATCCTTCACAATAATGCTTAACACCAATGACACAGTACAGAACAAAAAGAAGGAATAAAAAGCCATGGCTGGAAGAATATAGTAAGTATAATCTGCACTTAGAAGAATGAAACTCATGATAACGTTTCTGTCCAACTTGGACTGTTAACAAATTATAGTGTGACTTGTTAATGGTTCAAGTCGGACTGAAACATCATAAGTTTTGGTCTCCTAAGAGCTGGTTATTCGTGAACAGTACAGTACTGTACAACTAATGAAAATATTTGTGGAAGCTATTTGAAATAAAATTCCACGTTTCTATCCTTATTACAGTATGCAGGTACAGTGGTACCTCGAGTTACGATATTTTTTCGTTTGAGAATGCTGTTCAAGTGCCATTACCAAACGAATTTATCCCCATAAGGAATAATGTAAAATAGACTAGTCCTTTTACACCCCCAAAAATATACTTACAAAAGCATTTAAAAAAATAAACTTACATAAAAGGGCGATTTTGGGGACCATCGTAACTCGAGGTACCACTGTATATTAATCTAAAGCCTTTTCCTTGTGTAAATAATACATGCCCCACAGCATCTGTGGGGCATTCAATTAATTTGTCATAATTTGTAAGTCCACTAAACAAGTATTTTATGAATAGTGTATAGTACAGTATGTACTGGATATAGTAATTGCATAATAAAACTAAAAAATACTGTATATATATATAGTACGTACTATAGTGTAGCCATGGAAACTAGGTAGCATAAATTTCATGCCCTATTATTAAAAAAAGGTAAAACATGAATTTAAATAGTATTACTAATTAGTAGTAGTAATGAAAATTATTATTATTATTATGTGAGCAAATCACCTGCCTGCAAGAGGTTTACAGGGCATTACCTGAATTATTACCTGCACGTAATTTCGGTGAGTTAAGTGGGACTTAAGTTACAGCAGGTTGCTGAACTGTAACTCCCTCGTTGCCCACTCCCTACCACTCTCGCAAAAAGCTAGACCTGACATTAAATTAATAATTATTATATTAAAACCAGCTACTCTGGTAAATTAAAGTTGTCGACTGTATATATTAAGGCTTGCTGGGTACACAAAATATAATTAGTATTAACACTTACCATTTAATTACTGTAGATGGATCACACAACACCTATGTAACACCTAGACCCTACACTGGACAGCTAGAGATCTAAATACAAGGACTAATGGTGCACTTCCCTGTGAGTGATGTTTGCATCCCTTATCTTCCGCCATCCATACGTAATTCTTGAGGTCCCACAAATTCCCTGTCCCAATTCTTCAGCAGGGGACATTAACATGGGTTCCTATTACAAATTCAGGCTGAAACACCCCAATTTGGCCTTGGAAGACACCAAATTATTAGCAGAAATTCCCACGACAACCAGTGTTCACAAATTACAAATGGCGTCCCCCCTCTGCAGCATCACTCTCTGGCTCTTCCACACCCCCTTCACTTAAAATTTCTTGAAGGGTCCATATAGTATCACATTTTAATACACAATTATTATATTATTTATATGTTCTACCTTTAGGAAAATTATGTAAAAAAAAAATCCACAAGTAGTATCAAAACCATAATGATTAACACAATAAGTAACACTAATGCCAAGGTTTACCACCTGAAAATACAATAACCAAGGGTTGAATGGTTAAAAAAATAAATAAAAACATTCTATTCTACTGTCCCTTCCTATCGGTCTTCCCTCATTTTCCCTACCTGCCCACCATCAACTACCCTACCATTCCCTCCAGTCTCCCCCACTTCTCTACCCCATCACCTGCCAGGAGGGAAAGAGAAAGGGAGAAGGACATAAGGGAAAGGGGAGAGGACGGCATGGAAGAGAAGGGAAAATCCCTTTACACTCGAGTTATCAACAATTTCAGCTAGTGTGCCTTTATGCCCTTCCCTTTCTCTTGGATCTCCTGCTCATCCACCCATTCCCCTCCACTCTTGGATTTACCAATATGTCTTGCGTAAATGTACAAACCACCACCCGCCCAACCCTTGCCACCCCAAACCCACACATAAAGCACGACCACACTTCACCGGTAACTCATTCTCGCACGAGTGATCATAATAATAATAATCTTTATTTCTACAAGTACGTACATGTACAAGGTATAAAGACCTAGTTGACATCAATAACACTACTATATAGAAAGCCCCTGGTTATGCAGAGCATTTCTGGCAAATTAGGTCAATTTTGTACCCAGGATGCGACCCACACCCAGGTACCTGTTTTACAAACAGATGAACATGGACAACAGGTGTCTCAGGGAAACACTTCCTAATGTTTCCACCCGTACCGGGGATCGACCCCCAGACCTCAGTGTGAGAGCTGAGTGCGATAGCAATTGAGTTATGGAACATACCGTATATAGATTTGAACGTTATATGGTAACACTTGACCAGACAAGGTGGTTAAACATGCTATATAACAACTTCTAAAAGCCTTAATATTTGTAAGTATGGAAAAAAATAAACTGAAGTTAGTCACCTTGCAATAAAATTAATGCAACAAAATGATCGGTTGCACCAGGAGTAATAGTAGGGGGAGGGGGGGAGGATGTTAAGTAACTTTGTGGCGAGACGTTTGATTCACAACTGAAAGATCGCAGGTTTGAATCCCGGGCTAGTGAAACGTACGAGTTTTTCTTAAACCTCTGTTGCCCCCACCCACGTAACAGCAAAAACAGGCACCTGAGTTTTAGCAGATTGTTGCGGGCAGCATCCTGGAGTTTACCTGGAGAGGGTTTCGGGGGTCAACACCCCCGCGGCCCGGTCTGAGACCAGGCCTCGTGGTGGATCAGGGTCTGATCAACCAGACTATTACTGCTGGCCGCACGTAAACCAACGTACGAACCAAAGCTCGGCTGATCAGGTACTGACTTTGGATGCCTGTCCAGCGCCTTCTTGAAGACCAGGGAAAATTGCTATGTAAATGTATAAAAACTGCTATCCCCTGAAAGAATTCAAGCGTCGGGTAAAAGGTATTCTTGTAACGCCGTGCATACAATAATAATAAGTAAAAATTAGTCAGAGTAGCGGTAGTGTACGGCCAGTATCACCACTAAAGCGTCACCAAGAAATACACTAAGCCAAATTGTACAAGATCTCAAAAAGCAAGGGGATCTGAGAGCCCTGTAACCATTTCTCATTTAAGTACGTCAATTTGATGTCATGTTCAATGTCAATTTCTAAACATTTCCACTTTTTCTTGAAATGTAAGGCTCCTCATCTCACTACAAAGAGACGCCCGTCCATGACTATGGTGTTGTCATGACAAGGATGATGAAAAAAATAATAATAGCAAGGTGATGTTTGTAAAAGAAAAACAGGACGTTGTTAAAGGTCCACACCTGTATAAAGATAAGTGCAGAGTGACATAGGAGGAATGTA
The DNA here is from genome assembly GCA_009830355.1 of Cherax destructor. Classification (NCBI taxonomy): domain Eukaryota; kingdom Metazoa; phylum Arthropoda; class Malacostraca; order Decapoda; family Parastacidae; genus Cherax; species Cherax destructor. The sequence goes on from WNWK01002820.1 coordinate 85,323, forward strand.
AGGAGCTCGGAAGCGATTTGGAGGATTGTGAGGACGTCTAATAGTCATCAAGGAAGGTAGGCCCTGAGTCATGATACTGTGATATATCCTGTGCGAGCACACATGTACCTAGGAGTAGCCGCCTGTTGTGGGAAGCCGGACCGAAACGTTATAAGTTTGCCTCCTATGTGTGGGTTATTTATGTATTGTTCCAGTCACTTTAGTGTGCTTTTTTTTTTTTTATTTGTTATCCAGGAAAAAGATCCCAATGGAAACAAACCACAATGTTTAGGTTTCTTGGTTTAGTCAAACCAAAAGTTTTCAGCCCACAAGCCCTTAATTTTGTATATACTATGGACTTTGCATTAGTAATAATATTGCTATGCTTTTCAAAAAAACATGGAATGTGTCTTTTATTTACTAAATTACAAACAAAATTAAATTGATTGAAGAGAGTGTTGGTGTGCGTAGCAAGCATTACTGGAGGCATTAACATTGCCACAGAATTGGTTACATCATGTAGTAATCGTTGGAGCCTCACACGCAGCCGTTAGCCACCAGAGACTGCAGACGAGTCTAGCTTGCTAGTCTTGTATGCACTCCTCCTGCTTATTTACGATTAATTGTATGTAGATACAAGGTATTAAGGTTAAGTAACTAAATCTAACCTAACATGGATTAACTAATTATTTTTGCCTTAGCTTAGATCATGCAGAAAATGACGTACTGTAATAAATTGGAAAACGAATTTGTTGGCAGGACTTTTGATGCTATGCACGAGGCGGGGGTTGGCAGGGGACACAAAAGTGCAACAGGGTTAAAGTCTTGTATAAACTATCCACACAGCGTGAGTTAGCAGAGGGAAAAGAGCCAAGAGAGTCAATAGTCTTATACAAACTATCCACACTGCGGAGGTTGGCAGGGGAATAAGTGTCAGTATCGTCTTGGATACTTTTTTTTAACAAAAAAAAAAAAAGGTACAATTAATAAAATTTAGTTGGGAACCCCATCACACACACAAAAAAAGCGTAATTTGTGATTATAACAATGATATAACTCAGATAAAATTATACATATAGATACAGAAAATAAAATAATAGGAATGAGAATGCTACTTAAACCAGAAAAGGCCATTTGCTGTCCCGAACTGAATTTAGCGGACCACCACTATAACAGGGACTCTCAGGTAAAACCAGGACGAATGGAATACATAAGGAAGAGGTAGGTGACAAGATAAGTCTCAAAAGCTACTTACATAAATAATCCACAGATATCCACAAGGCGGAGACTGGTATTGGGATAAGGGGGTCAGTAGCGTCTGATATAATGGGCTCACGTATATCCACCAGGCAGGTGGTGAGCACTGTTATAAGTAAAGGGGAGGGGAAGGTCAATAGCATCTCATATGATGCTCTCCACAGCATTTTTTAGACTGCAAAGTAGCACCTCATCGTCGCCTGTCAGTCAAACTTGATTCCAAGGTAGCCAGTGATGCAGTCAGACAGCCGAGGAGTTCTTTTCCCCCGTTAAACCCACGGCACAGCTAAGTCAATACCTACCTCCCTGGTATGTACCTGCTGATGGCTCCGGGGATCATCGCCCCCACGACCCGCTTTCAAACCAATCTTGTTGACGGAGTGACTAGTCAAGCTATTGGTGCTTGTGGCACAGATCGAAGCAGAAACCACAACCTGACTGATCAGGAAGTCTGGGTGGTACACTGGATGGTACAGACTACTTATCACAAAGGAAAACTAAATCATGTGTGTTTAAGAGACGGAATAATTTAAAACAAGGAATTAAGTTCTTGTTATACACTACTACCATACTAAACAACAAGAAGGGCAAAACGCAAGACTCGTCAAGATAAACTCTCAGCAACTAAAGTTTTTGATGAATATTGGAAGTTATCTTGTGTCATAAAAGATTAATTGAACACCACAATTAATGGGCAGTAGCCAGGAGATATGCTCAGTAATCCCAAGCACTTGAGAATGGAGAAAAATAACAATAATTAGAAGAGTATAAACAACTATTACACGAACTATAGTTACCGCCATAATTGTATAATCCTTGGAGATAAATGGTATAAAATACCGACACGACGGAAAAGTAGACAAATGCATTATACTGTGCAACCCCAGGTAGCTGAAAATGAAATGTAACCTTGGTGACTAAACAACTTGTGTTTTCTCTAAGTGTTCAGACTGAACAAGGGCTTCAGAGCAACAACCATCACTATCATCCAGTGTCCTAAGTGTTCAGACTAAACAAGAGCTTCAGAACAACAACCATCACTATCATCCAGTGAACTAAGTGTTCAGACTGAACAAGGGCTTCAGAACAACAACCATCACTATCATCCAGTGTCCTAAGTGTTCAGACTGAACAAGGGCTTTAGAACAACAACCATCACTATCATCCAGTGTCCTAAGTGTTCAGACTGAACAAGGGCTTCAGAACAACAACCATCACTATCATCCAGTGCCCTAAGTGTTCAGATTGAACAAGGGCTTCAGAGCAACAACTACAACTACCTATCATCCAGTGTTCTAAGTGTTCATACTGAACAAGGGCTTCAGAACAACAACTACCACTACCTATCATCCAGTGTTCTAAGTGTTCATACTGAACAAGGGCTTCAGAACAACAACTACCACTACCTATCATCCAGTGTTCTAAGTGTTCATACTGAACAAGGGCTTCAGAACAACTACCACTACCTATCATCCAGTGTTCTAAGTGTTCATATTGAACAAGGGCTTCAGAACAACAACAACCACTACCTATCATCCAGTGTTCTAAGTGTTCAGACTGAACAAGGGCTTCAAAACAACAACTACCACTACCTATCATCCAGTGTTCTAAGTGTTCATATTTAACAAGGGCTTCAGAACAACAACAACCACTACCTATCATCCAGTGTTCTAAGTGTTCAGACTGAACAAGGGCTTCAAAACAACAACTACCACTACCTATCATCCAGTGTTCTAAGTGTTCAGACTGAACAAGGGCTTCAGAACAACAACTACCACTACCTATCATCCAGTGTTCTAAGTGTTCAGACTGAACAAGGGCTTCAGAACAACAACTACCACTACCTATCATCCAGTGTTCTAAGTGTTCATACTGAACAAGGGCTTCAGAACAACAACTACCACTACCTATCATCCAGTGTTCTAAGTGTTCATACTGAACAAGGGCTTCAGAACAACAACTACCACTACCTATCATCCAGTGTTCTAAGTGTTCAGACTGAACAAGGGCTTCAGAACAACAACTACGACTACCTATCATCCTGGGACATTGTTGTGTGATCATTCTTTGCTTTTTATATACAAGGTTGAAAATCTACTATCACACCTTATATAAACTTAATTATTGTTCAGGCTGGGTTGCTACACTAACGGAAGGCTTCGGTCAAATGACCAAAAGCTCCACGGAGCGAGTCATTACATGACTAAGACCCGCGTCAGAAATTTTTTCATATTTCTCCTTACAAACAATATACCAACACCTGGTGTTCCAGCAAGGACCACCACCTGCCTCCAACACCTGGTGTTCCAGCAAAGACCACCACCTGCCTCCAACACCTGGTGTTCCAGCAAGGACCACCACCTGCCTCCAACACCTGGTGTTCCAACAAGGCCCACTACCTGTCTCCAACACCTGGTGTTCCAGCAAGGACCACCACCTGTCTCCAACACCTGGTAATCTAACAAGTACCACCACCTGTCTCCAACACCTGGTGTTCTAACAAGGACTACCACCTGTCTCCAACACCTGGTGTTCCAGCAAGGACCACCACCTGTCTCCAACACCTGGTGTTCTAACAAGGACCACCACCTGTCTCCAACACCTGGTGTTCTAACAAGGACCACCACCTGTCTCCAACACCTGGTGTTCTAACAAGGACCACCACCTGTCTCCAACACCTGGTGTTCTAACAAGGACCACCACCTGTCTCCAACACCTGGTGTTCCAGCAAGGACCACCACCTGTCTCCAACACCTGGTGTTCCAACAAGGACCACCACCTGTCTCAAACACCTGGTGTTCCAACAAGTACCACCACCTGTCTCAAACACCTGGTGTTCCAACAAGTACCACCACCTGTCTCAAACACCTGGTGTTCCAACAAGGACCACCACCTGTCTCCAACACCTGGTGTTCTAACAAGGACCACCACCTGTCTCCAACACCTGGTGTTCCAGCAAGGACCACCACCTGTCTCCAACACCTGGTGTTCCAAAAATGACCACCACCTGTCTCCAACACCTGGTGTTCCAGCAAGGACCACCACTTGTCTCAAACACCTGGTGTTCCAAAAATGACCACCACCTGTCTCAAACAACTGGTGTTCCAACAAGTACCACCACCTGTCCGAAACACCTGGTGTTCCAACAAGTACCACCACATGTCTCAAACACCTGGTGTTCCAACAAGTACCACCACCTGTCTCAAACACCTGGTGTTCCAACGAGGACCACCACCTGTCTCAAACATCTGGTGTTCCAACAAGTACCACCACCTGTCTCAAACACCTGGTGTTCCAACAAGTACCACCACCTGTCTCATACACCTGGTGTTCCAACAAGTACCACCAGCTGTCTCATACACCTGGTGTTCCAACAAGTACCACCACCTGTCTCAAACACCTGGTGTTCCAACAAGTACCACCACCTGTCTCACACACCTGGTGTTCCAACAAGTACCACCACCTGTCTCAAACACCTGGTGTTCCAACAAGTACCACCACCTGTCTCATACACCTGGTGTTCCAACAAGTACCACCACCTGTCTCAAACACCTGGTGTTCCAACAAGTACCACCACCTGTCTCAAACACCTGGTGTTCCAACAAGTACCACCACCTGTCTCATACACCTGGTGTTCCAACAAGTACCACCATCTGTCTCAAACACCTGGTGTTCCAACAAGTACCACCACCTGTCTCAAACACCTGGTGTTTCAACAAGTACCACCACCTGTCTCATAGACCTGGTGTTCCAACAAGTACCACCACCTGTCTCATACACCTGGTGTTCCAACAAGTACCACCACCTGTCTCAAACACCTGGTGTTCCAACAAGTACCACCACCTGTCTCAAACACCTGGTGTTCCAACAAGTACCACCACCTGTCTCATACACCTGGTGTTCCAACAAGTACCACCACCTGTCTCAAACACCTGGTGTTCCAACAAGTACCACCACCTGTCTCAAACACCTGGTGTTCCAACAAGTACCACCACCTGTCTCATACACCTGGTGTTCCAACAAGTACCACCACCTGTCTCATACACCTGGTGTTCTAACAAGTACCACCACCTGTCTCATACACCTGGTGTTCCAACAAGTACCACCACCTGTCTCATACACCTGGTGTTCCAACAAGTACCACCACCTGTCTCATACACCTGGTGTTCCAACAAGTACCACCACCTGTCTCAAACACCTGGTGTTCTAACAAGTACCACCACCTGTCTCATACATCTGGTGTTCCAACAAGTACCACCACCTCTATCATACACCTGGTGTTCTAACAAGTACCACCACCTGTCTCATACACCTGGTGTTCCAACAAGTACCACCACCTCTCTCATACACCTGGTGTTCTAACAAGTACCACCACCTGTCTCAAACACCTGGTGTTCTAACAAGTACCACCACCTGTCTCATACACCTGGTGTTCCAACAAGTACCACCACCTCTCTCATACACCTGGTGTTCTAACAAGTACCACCACCTGTCTCATACACCTGGTGTTCCAACAAGTACCACCACCTCTCTCATACACCTGGTGTTCTAACAAGTACCACCACCTCTCTCATACACCTGGTGTTCTAACAAGTACCACCACCTGTCTCATACACCTGGTGTTCCAACAAGTACCACCACCTGTCTCATACACCTGGTGTTCCAACAAGTACCACCACCTGTCTCATACACCTGGTGTTCCAACAAGTACCACCACCTGTCTCATACACCTGGTGTTCCAACAAGTACCACCACCTGTCTCATACACCTGGTGTTCCAACAAGTACCACCAGCTGGAGAACTGCGAGAAAGCTGGTGTAAATCTTTGTGTTTATACATTCTTCTATATTTTCTGGATTAAAGAGTTCATGTAATGCCCAATTTGCAGTCTATGGGCATTAACCCTAACAAACTATGGATGAGTCGTAGGTAACTTTTGTACTAAATAAGCCCAACTTACCAAATAGGTCGATATCCCTTAAAAATTAAACTACCATTTTTTTACAGACTGATAGCTAATTTTTTGCATTAACAATGATATAAAAAACTATTTTTGGACCAAAACTAACAGAAACCTCACCTAACTTCCCTAAAACTAACGTAATTTTTTTAGCTAAATTCTACTATATATATCATAATATAAATTTATTTGTTATTACTTAAAAATCAATGATATATAATGATCAGGTCGATCGTAATGATCAGGTCGATCGTAATGATCAGGTCGATCGTAATGATCAGGTCGATCGTAATGATCAGGTAGATCGTAATGATCAGGTAGATCGTAATGATCAGGTAGATCGTAATGATCAGGTAGATGGTAATGATCAGGTCGATCGTAATGATCAGGTCGATCGTAATGATCAGGTAGATCGTAATGATCAGGTCGATCGTAATGATCAGGTCGATCGTAATGATCAGGTCGATCGTAATGATCAGGTCGATCGTAATGATCAGGTCGATCGTAATGATCAGATCGATCGTAATGATCAGGTCGATCGTAATGATCAGGTCGATCGTAATGATCAGGTAGATCGTAATGATCAGGTCGATCGTAATGATCAGGTCGATCGTAATGATCAGGTCGATCGTAATGATCAGGTCGATCGTAATGATCAGATCGATCGTAATGATCAGGTCGATCGTAATGATCAGGTCGATCGTAATGATCAGGTCGATCGTAATGATCAGGTAGATCGTAATGATCAGGTCGATCGTAATGATCAGGTAGATCGTAATGATCAGGTCGATCGTAATGATCAGGTAGATCGTAATGATCAGGTAGATCGTAATGATCAGATCGATCGTAATGATCAGGTCGATCGTAATGATCAGGTCGATCGTAATGATCAGGTCGATCGTAATGATCAGGTAGATCGTAATGATCAGGTCGATCGTAATGATCAGGTAGATCGTAATGATCAGGTAGATCGTAATGATCAGGTAGATCGTAATGATCAGGTAGATCGTAATGATCAGATCGATCGTAATGATCAGGTCGATCGTAATGATCAGGTCGATCGTAATGATCAGGTCGATCGTAATGATCAGGTAGATCGTAATGATCAGGTAGATCGTAATGATCAGGTAGATCGTAATGATCAGGTAGATCGTAATGATCAGGTAGATCGTAATGATTAGGTCGATCGTAATGATCAGGTAGATCGTAATGATCAGGTAGATCGTAATGATCAGGTAGATCGTAATGATCAGGTAGATCGTAATGATCAGGTAGATCGTAATGATCAGGTAGATCGTAATGATCAGGTAGATCGTAATGATCAGATCGATCGTAATGATCAGGTAGATCGTAATGATCAGGTAGATCGTAATGATCAGATCGATCGTAATGATCAGGTCGATCGTAATGATCAGGTCGATCGTAATGATCAGATCGATCGTAATGATCAGGTAGATCGTAATGATCAGGTCGATCGTAATGATCAGGTCGATCGTAATGATCAGGTCGATCGTAATGATCAGGTCGATCGTAATGATCAGGTAGATCGTAATGATCAGGTAGATCGTAATGATCAGATCGATCGTAATGATCAGGTAGATCGTAATGATCAGGTCGATCGTAATGATCAGGTAGATCGTAATGATCAGGTAGATCGTAATGATCAGGTAGATCGTAATGATCAGATCGATCGTAATGATCAGGTAGATCGTAATGATCAGATCGATCGTAATGATCAGGTAGATCGTAATGATCAGGTCGATCGTAATGATCAGGTAGATCGTAATGATCAGGTAGATCGTAATGATCAGGTAGATCGTAATGATCAGGTAGATCGTAATGATCAGGTAGATCGTAATGATCAGGTAGATCGTAATGATCAGGTAGATCGTAATGATCAGATCGATCGTAATGATCAGGTAGATCGTAATGATCAGGTAGATCGTAATGATCAGGTCGATCGTAATGATCAGGTAGATCGTAATGATCAGGTAGATCAGTCAGATCGATCAGATCAGTGATCGTAATGATCAGGATCGATCTAATGATCAGGTAGATCGTAATGATCAGGTCGATCGTAATGATCAGGTCGATCGTAATGATCAGGTCGATCGTAATGATCAGGTAGATCGTAATGATCAGGTAGATCGTAATGATCAGATCGATCGTAATGATCAGATCGATCGTAATGATCAGATCGATCGTAATGATCAGGTAGATCGTAATGATCAGGTAGATCGTAATGATCAGATCGATCGTAAAGATCAGGTAGATCGTAATGATCAGGTAGATCGTAATGATCAGGTCGATCGTAATGATCAGGTCGATCGTAATGATCAGGTAGATCGTAATGATCAGGTAGATCGTAATGATCAGATCGATCTTAATGATCAGGTAGATCGTAATGATCAGGTAGATCGTAATGATCAGGTAGATCGTAATGATCAGGTCGATCGTAATGATCAGGTAGATCGTAATGATCAGGTAGATCGTAATGATCAGGTAGATCGTAATGATCAGGTCGATCGTAATGATCAGATCGATCGTAATGATCAGGTCGATCGTAATGATCAGGTCGATCGTAATGATCAGGTAGATCGTAATGATCAGGTAGATCGTGATCAGGTAGATAAACGTATCAGATCGTCGATTAAGATCGGTGATCGTAATACAGGTAGACGTAGATAGTCGTCGTAAGATCAGGTGATCGTATGATCAGGTGATCGTAATGATCAGGTGATCGTAAGATCAGGTGATCAAGATCAGGTGATGAATGAGTGATCGTATGATCATGCAATGATCAGGTAGATCGTAATGATCAGGTAGATCGTAATGATCAGTGATCGTAATGATCAGTCGATCGTAATGATCAGGTACAGATCGTAGTCGATCAGGTAGATCGTAATGATCAGGTCGATCGTAATGATCAGGTGATCGTAATGATCAGGTCGATCGTAATGATCAGGTGATCGTAATGATCAGGTGATCGTAATGATCAGGTAGATCGTAATGATCAGGTAGATCGTAATGATCAGGTGATCGTAATGATCGGTAGATCGTAATGATCAGTGATCGTAATGATCAGGTAGATCGTAATGATCAGATCGTAGATCAGGTGATCGTAATGAGATCGATCGTAAGATCAGGTAGATCGTAATGATCAGGTAGATCGTAATGATGTCGATCGTAATGATCAGTGATCGAAGATCGGTGATCGTAATGAAGGTGATCGTAAGATCAGGTAGATCGTAATGATCAGGTGATCGTAATGATCAGGTAGATCGTAAGATCAGGAGATGAATGATCAGGTAGTCGTAATGACAGGTCGATCGTAATGATCAGGTCGATCGTAATGATCAGATCGACGTAGATGTGATCTAAGATCAGTGATCGTAATGATCAGGTAGATCGTAATGATCAGTCGATCGTAATGATCAGGTAGATCGTAATGATCAGGTAGATCGTAATGACGTAGATCGATCAGTGATCGTAATGATCAGGTAGATCGTAATGATCAGGTAGATCGTAATGATCAGGTAGATCGTAATGATCAGGTAGATCGTAATGATCAGGTGATCGTAATGATCAGTGATCGTAATGATCAGGTAGATCGTAATGATCAGTAGATCGTAAGTG
>WNWK01002820.1:95254-192909 GCA_009830355.1 Cherax destructor
TTACTTGCTGTTGCATTTTCTTTTTGTCCCATCTACCTTTTACTCCAACTGTAGCTACAACCAAATAATGATCTGATATATCTGTTGCCCCTCTATAAACATGTACATCCTGAAGCCTACCCATCAACCTTTTATCCACAATACATAATCCAACAAACTACTTTCCTTACGTGCTATATCATACCTTGTATATTTATTTATCCTCTTTTTCATAAAATATGTATTACTTATTACCAAACCTCTTTCTACACATAGCTCAATTAATGGTTCCCCATTTACATTTACTTCAGGCACCCCAAATTTACCTACTACTCCCTCCACAACATTTTTACCCACTTTAGCATTAAGATCCCCAACCACAATTACTCTCTCACTTGGTTCAAAACTCCCCACACACTCACTCAACATTTCCAAAAATCTCTCTCTCTCCTCTACACTTCTCTCTTCTCCAGGTGCATAAACACTTACTATAACCCACTTTTCACATCCAACCTTTATTTTACTCCACATAATCATTGAATTTATACGTTTATATTCCCTCTTTACCTGCCATAACTGATTATTCAACATTATTGCCACTTCTTTAGCTCTAACTCTATTTGAAACCCCTGACCTAATCCCATTTATTTCTCCCCACTGAAACTCTCCTATCCCTTCATCTTTGTCTCACTTAAAGCCAGGACATCAGCTTCTTTTCTTTCCCTTAACATCTACAATCATCTCTTTCTTATCATTCGCACAACATCCACGCATTCAAACACCCCACTTTGACGGTTTTCTTCTTTTTCTTTTAGTAAGCTATACAGGAAAAGGGGTTACTATCCATTGTTCCCGGCATTTTAGTTGACTTTTACAACACGCATGGCTTACGGAGGAAAGATTCTTATTCCACTTCCCCATGGATATGAAAGGAAAAAGCAATAAGAACAAGAACTATTAAGATAAAATCAAAGAAAACTCAGATGAGTGTGTATACATAAACGTGTACATGTTTGCGTAGTGTGACCTAAATGTAAGTAGAAGTAGCAAGACGTACCTGAAATCTTGCATGTTTATGAGACAGAAAAAAGACACAGCAATCCTACCATCATGTAAAACAAATACAGGCTTTCGTTTTACACTCACTTGGCAGGACGGTAGTACCTCCCTGGGTGGTTGCTGACTACCAACCTACATGTATGTATATGTGTGTGTGTGTATATATATATATATATATATATATATATATATATATATATATATATATATATATATATATATATATATATATATATATATATATGATAAAACACTGATCTCTGGCCGACGGAGACTCAGAACCTACGAACCTCATGAAGTTCGTAGGTTCGAGTCTCCATCGCAGATCAGTGTTTGTGAATATTTCGCCTGCTCTTGCGAATTCCTAGCATTGTAAAAATCTCTAGTTGTGTCGATGCATGCAGGGGATGAGATGAAAGCTGTAAGCCACCTGCCTGAAAGCTGGCTGCCTTGGAATAACGTCTAGCTAAAGCTGGATGCCAAGGTATTGGACCAGTGTGGTACGGTCGGCAAAGCACTGCGTACCTTGTTATGAGGTTCGTAGGTTCGAGTCTCCGTCGGCCAGAGATCAGTGTTTGTGAATATTTCGCCTGCTCTTGCGAATTCCTAGCATATATATATATATATATATATATATATATATATATATATATATATGCATGCATGCATGCAAAAAACCACGGGGGAGAGTTGAATGATAGCTGTAGGTCTTTTGTGTTGCAATCAACACATAAGGAACTTGCAATGCTGCGGAAAAGAGGTCCAAGGAAATATGACCACAGGAAGCACCAGGGTGTTTCCTGTGATCGTATTTGCTTAGACCTTCTCTTTCTGCAACACTGGAAGCTCCTGATGTGTTGATTGCATCACGAAAGGCCTACAGCTATTATTCAACTCCTCCTGTAGTTGTTTTGCATATACTGTGTGTGTTAGTTACCATTTTGTCCTAGGCACATGTCGATTAGACACTAGGCCTGTTTTTTTTTTTTTTTGTGTGTGTGTGTGTACTCACCTAATTGTGGTTGCAGGGGTCGAGACTCAGCTCCTGGCCCCGTGTGTGTGTGTGTGTGTGTGTGTGTGTGTGTGTGTGTGTGTGTGTGTACTCACCTAATTGTACTCACCTAATTGTGGTTGCAGGGGTCGAGACTCAGCTCCTGGCCCCGCCTCTTCGCTGTCTGCTACTGGGTCTCTGCTCTCCCTGCTCCATGAGCTTTATCATACCTTGTCTTAAAACTATGTATGGTTCCTGCCTCCACTATATCTTTCTCTAGTCCATTCCACTTCCTGACTACTCTGTGGCTGAAGAAATGTTTCCTGACATCCCTTTGACTCATCTGAGTCTTCAGCTTCCAGTTGTGTCCCCTTGTTTCTGTGTTCCCTCTCTGAAACAACCTGTCAGAGAGGGAACACAGAAACAAGGGGACACAACTGTGTGTGTGTGTGTGTGTGTGTGTGTGTGTGTGTGTGTGTGTGTGTGTGTACTCACTAGTTGTTGTACTCACCTAGTTGTGGTTGCAGGGGTCGAGTCAAGCTCCTGGCCCCGCCTCTTCACTGGCCGCTACTGGGTCACTCTCCTGCGCCATGAGCTTTATCATACCTCTGCTTAAAGCTATGTATAGAGCCTGCCTCCACTACATCGCTTCCTAAACTATTCACTTCCCGACAACTCTGTGACTGAAGAAATACTTCTAACATCTCTGTGATTCATCTGAGTCTTCAACTTCCATCTGTGTCCCCTTGTTGTTGTGTCCATCTCTGGAACATTCTGTCTCTGTCCACTTTGTCAATTCCTGTATTTATATGTTGTTATCATGTTCCTATCTCTCCTGTCGTGTGTGTGTGTGTGTGTGTGTGTGTGTGTGTGTGTGTGTGTGTGTGTGTGTGTGTGTGTGTGTGTGTGTGTGTGTGTGTGTGTGTGTGTGTGTGTGTGTGTGTGTGTGTGTGTGTGTGTGTGTGTGTGTGTGTGTGTGTGTGTGTGTGTGTGTGTGTGTGTGTGTGTGTGTGTGTGTGTTGTGTGTGTGTGTGTGTGTGTGTGTGTGTGTGTGTGTGTGTGTGTGTGTGTGTGTGTGTGTGTGTGTGTGTGTGTGTGTGTGTACGTGCCTCCAGCTAACGAGACTAGTGGGTGAGGTGGTGGTTAACCTACTGTAGCACTTTTTACTGGCACTCTCCTGGTCATGAAACCGGTCACTTGCACTCTTGCTCTATCTTTCAGTAACAATTCATCCTTCCAGCGGAGGCAGCCACTCTTCCAGCAATGGTAGTCAACCTTCCAGAGGTTGCAGCTACTCCTACAGCAGTACCATGTGTTGGCTGCTCCCGGCGCCCTCTACAGCGTATCTCCTATCTTTTATAACATGTACTGTGATCCCGCCCTGCAGTAAGCATACCGTGAACGCCGCTGCGGGCGTTATCCCCTGCAACGGTATCATAATGACCACGTCACGGGATTATTTTCAGGGGGTAGGGGGAGCACCTGTGGTATACAGGGGTGGCGTAGAGGGTAAGTTGAAGGCAAGAGTTGTTGTGGTAAGGAGACGCTTGGCGCAGATACTTGGGAGGTCAAGATTGAGTTCCTTGCATCATATTACTGATGATATACAAATACTGACAAGGTGAAAAATATGACATGTGCAACACTTACTGTGCAGGCGAAACGTTTCGGTAATAGATACCCAAGTGATGCACATGCATCTTATTCTTCAACCGAGTTACTGCCGTATATGGGAATACCAACTAACACGACTTTCACACAGATTGTATAAAAAGTGCATAGAATCGTTTATATAGCTGTTCTTGCTTGTATACAACGTGTAGAGTACTCTTCAACAGTGGACTGATATTTCGTACTTTGTTTCCTAGGGGGACTGGAAACATGTTAGGTGGAGTGGGGTTTGTCCTTGAGGCACTTGCTCGTTCAAAACCCCTCGTTCTTTCCTTGTGGTGAGGCGGTCATTGTCGCAGGCCTCAAGTCTGTCTCCCGTGTCATGCCACTTATCTTTGCTAGCAATCTTTCGTGAGCTACTTTATGCAAGGCTTCACGAAATAAAAGTATGGATACATCACTGAGGACTTGTGTGTAGGAAGAGGGAAGGGGGAAAAACCGCTAGTAATAAACACTGTGGAGTGGCAAGGATGGTAGAGGATGCGACAGGAGCAGCCAGGAAGGCAAGCTGTGCAGGTAGCAGAGGCAGGGAGACAGGTATAAGGAGTGCAGGCAGCACAGGAGTTGCGAGGTGCTCATGACTCCGGTGACTCATTTTTGTCAGCTACTAATTTGCACTTATTTGGTATACATTATATGTATTTCAAATGTTTACTAACCGTATTGGTATACAGGTTTATGATGAATGCAAATGTTTATAAACTCTAAGTGTTCAAACGTATATGAAGAAAACAAACGCATTCATTTTCATTTATTCAATACGCGTCTCCAGAATGAGCCAGAAAACAAATGTCATTCATTTTACATTTTCTCACCTGCCCTTTCAAAGTGAGGCATGACATTCCCACCTCCGAACAGTAACATTCCCACCTCTCCTTTAAACTTCAGGCACTGTACTTCCCACCTCCAGGATAGTAACATCCCCACCCATCATTCAAACTTCAGGCACTGTACTTCCCACCTCCAGGATAGTAACATCCCCACCCATCATTCAAACTGCAGGCACTGTACTTCCCACCTCCAGGATAGTAACATCCCCACCCATCATTCAAACTGCAGCACTGTACTTCCCACCCCAGGATAGTAACATCCCCACCCATCATTCAAACTGCAGGCACTGTACTTCCCACCCCAGGTTTGTAACATCCCCACCCATCATTCAAACTGCAGGCACTGTACTTCCCACCTCCAGGATTGTAACATCCCCACCCATCATTCAAACTGCAGGCACTGTACTTCCCACCTCCAGGATTGTAACATCCCCACCCATCATTCAAACTGCAGGCACTGTACTTCCTCAGGATGTACATCCCACATCATTCAAGCAGACTCTCCCTCGGGATAACATCCCCACCCATCATTCAAACTGCAGGCACTGTACTTCCCATTTACACGTGTCGAGTCTTCAATCTTGCTTAAAGGTAACATTCTTAAGATTGCTTAAAGGTAACATTCTTAAGAAAACTTAAAGGTAACATTCTTAAGATTGCTTAAAGGTAACATTCTTAAGAAAACTTAAAGGTAACATTCTTAAGAAAACTTAAAGGTAACATTCTTAAGAAAACTTAAAGGTAACATTCTTAAGAAAACTTAAAGGTAACATTCTTAAGATTGCTTAAAGGTAACATTCTTAAGAAAACTTAAAGGTAACATTCTTAAGATTGCTTAAAGGTAACATTCTTAAGAAAACTTAAAGGTAACATTCTTAAGATTGCTTAAAGGTAACATTCTTAAGAAAACTTAAAGGTAACATTCTTAAGATTGCTTAAAGGTAAATTCTTAAGAAAACTTAAAGGTAACATTCTTAAGATTGGTTCAAAGGTAACATTAACTTAAGGAAACTGACTTAAAGGTAACATTCTTAAGAAAACTTAAAGGTAACATTCTTAAGAAAACTTAAAGTAATTCAGTAACTTAAAGGTAACATTCTTAAGATTGCTTAAAGGTAATATTCTTAAGGAAACTTGCTCGAACAAATGCTTTACAGACAAAAAAATGTTAGCAGTTTGCTTCCCTTTGGCCGAGCGTAGGTTTTGCGACGTTTTTACAAGCTAAAGTGTTGACTGTGTGTTTACCGTGCGTGAGTTACCGCTACACAACATCTGTCTCTATATTAATGGTAAACTATACTAACAAGCTATGTAAATAACACACAATATTATGTTTATGACATTTACTGAGACGTTGTTTCGCACCTGGTGCAAGAAATGTCTCTCCTAAGATCTTTTATGAGCAAGAACACAAATTTTATAAGCAAAAACACAAGTTCTATAAGTAAGAATACAAGTATTCAAGCAAGAATACAATTTTTTATAGCAAAAATTAAAGTTTTTAGCAAAAATACAAGTTTTGAACAAGAATATAAGTTTTAAATAAGAATACAAAATTTTATAAGAATACACTTTTTTCAAGGGAGAATACAAATTTTTGTAACCACGAATACTTCACAATACAGCGGGCAGCACCGTTCACCAGTCTACAATATGGTTTACTATATTCTTGGGGAAGCACTAAACCCGTAGTTAATCGTACAGTGCCTCCCTCCCACCCTCCACTTCACTCCAGCCTCCCAACTTCTCCATCTCTCCCACCCTCCACTTCACTCCAGCCTCCCAACTTCTCCATCCCTCCCACCCTCCACTTCACTCCAGCCTCCCAACTTCTCCATCTCACCCTCCACTTCACTCTCCACTCCCCACCTGAGGTGAGAGGACTTACCCACTGATACCACAGAGATTAATCAGCCACAAGAGAATAAGAGTTTCACAATGAATAAAGATGAGACAAAATAAGAGTTTCACAATGAATAAAGATGAGACAAAATAAGAGTTTCACAATGAATAAAGATGAGACAAAATAAGAGTTTCACAATGAATAAAGATGAGACAAAATAAGAGTTTCACAATGAATAAAGATGAGACAAAATAAGAGTTTCACAATGAATAAAGATGAGACAAAATAAGAGTTTCACAATGAATAAAGATGAGACAAAATAAGAGTTTCACAATGAATAAAGATGAGACAGAATAAGAGTTTCACAATGAATAAAGATGAGACAGAATAAGAGTTTCACAATGAATAAAGATGAGACAGAATAAGAGTTTCACAATGAATAAAGATGAGACAGAAGCATGGCTGTGGAAGGCCTAGGGGGGGAGGGGGTAAGAGATTTAGATACATATATATATATATATATACATTAATTTTGTAGACTTTTCCTTCATTCTATTCCTTGTTCTATAAGAATTTAAGTCTTCCAAAATAGTTATTTATCAATGACGTAATACCGCCCAGAGAACCTATGATGATAGTGAAATGTGACCATGTGAAAATGAATGTACGAGTGTATGAGAGAGAGAGAGAGAGAGTGTGTGTGTGTGTGTGTGTGTGTGTGTGTGTGTGTGTGTGTGTGTGTGTGTGTGTGTGTGTGTGTGTGTGTGTGTGTGTGTGTACTCACCTAGTTGTGGTTGCAGGGGTCGATTCACAGCTCCTGGCCCTCTTCACTGGCCGCTACTCGGTCACTCTTCCCCCTCCATGGGCTTTATTATGCCTCTTCTTAAATCTATGTATGGATCCTGCCTCCACTACATCACTTCCCAAATTATTCCACTTCCTGACCACTCTGTGTCTGAAGAAATACTTCCTAACATCCCCGTGATTCATCCGAGTCTTCAACTTCCAAACTGTGTCCCCTTGTTGCTGTGTCCCATCTCTGTAACATCCTGTCTCTGTCCACCTTGTCGATTCCTCTCAGTATTTTATATGTCGTTATCATATCCCCTCTATCTCTCCTGTCTTCCAGTGTCGTCGGGTCGATTTCCCTTAACCTCTCTTCGTAGGACATACCCCTTAGCTCCGGGACTAGTCTTGTTGCAAACTTTTGCACTTTTCTCTAGTTTCCTTACATGCTTGGCTAGGTGAGGGTTCCAAACTGACGCTGCATACTCCAATATACAGTGTACAGGGTCCTGAATGACTCCTTATTAAGATGTCGGAATGCTGTTCTTAAGTTTGTGTGTGTTAGTTACTATTTTGTCCTAGGCACATGTCGATTAGACACTAGGCCTGTTGTGTTTGTGTGTGTACTCACCAATTTGTGGTTGCAGGGGTCGAGTCATAGCTCCTGGCCCCGCCTCTTCACCGATTGCTACTAGGTCCTCTCTCTCCCTGCTCCATGAGCTTGATCAAACCTGGTCTTAAAACTATGTATGGTTCCTGCCTCCACTACGTCGCTTTCTAGGCTATTCCACTTCCTGACAACTCTATGACTGAAGAAATACTTCCTAACATCCCTGACTCATAGGAGTCTTCAACTTCCAATTGTGACCCCTTGTTTCTGTGTCCCCTCTCTGGAACATCTTGTCTCTGTCCACCTTATCTATTCCTCGCAGTATTTTATATGTCGTTATCATGTCTCCTCTAACCCTCCTGTCCTCTAGTGTCGTCAGGCCAATTTCCCTTAACCTTTCTTCGTAGGACAATCCCCTTAGCTCTGGGACTAGTCTTGTTGCAAACCTCTGCACTTTCTCTAATTTCTTGACGTGCTTGACCAGGTGTGGGTTCCAAACTGGTCCTGCATACTCCAGTATGGGCCTGACGTATATGGTGTACAGAGTCTTGAATGATTCCTTAGTGAGGTATTGGAATGCTATTCTTAGGTTTGCCAGCCGCCCGTATGCTGCAGCAGTTATCTGATTGATGTGTGCCTCAGGAGATGTGCTCGGTATTATATTCACCCCAAGATCTTTTTCCTTGAGTGAGGTTTGCAGTCTTTGGCCACCTAGACTATACTCTGTCTGCGGTCTTCTTTGCCCTTCCCCGATCTTCATGACTTTACATTTGGCAGGGTTAAATTCTAGGAGCCAGTTACTGGACCAGGCTTGTAGCCTGTCCAGGTCTCTTTGTAGTCCTGCCTGATCTTCGACTGATTTAATTCTTCTCATTAACTTCACATCATCTGCAAACAGGGACACTTCTGAGTCTATCCCTTCTGTTATGTCATTCACATATACCAAAAACAGTACAGGTCCTAGGACTGACCCTTGTGGAACCCCACTCGTCACAGGTGCCCACTCTGACACCTCGTCACGTACCATGACTCGTTGTTGCCTCCATCTCAGATATTCTCTGATCCATTGCAGTGCCTTTCCTGTTACGTGTGCCTGATCCTCTAGCTTTTGCATTAACCTCTTGTGAGGAACTGTGTCGAACGCCTTCTTGCAGTCCAAGAAAATGCAGTCTATCCACCCCTCTCTCGTGTCTTACTTCTGTTACCTTGTCATAAAACTCCAGTAGGTTTGTGACACAGGATTTTCCTTCCCTGAAACCGTGCTGGTTGTCGTTTATAAGCTTGTGTCTTTCTAGGTGCTCCACCACTCTCCTCCTGATGATCTTCTCCATGACTTTGCATACTATACACGTCAGTGACACAGGTCTATAGTTTAATGCCTCGTGTCTGTCTCCTTTCTTAAAAATTGGGACTACATTTGCCTTCTTCCACGCCTCAGGTAGTTGCCCAGTTTCAATGGATGTGTTGAAGATTTTGTTAGTGGCACACACAACATCTCTGCTCCTCTCTAAGGACCCACGGAAATGTTGTCCGGTCCCACCACTTTTGAGGTATCGAGTTCACATAGCAGCTTCTTCACCTCCTCCTCGTTTGTGTGTATTTCATCCAGCACTTGTTGGTAAACCTCTCTCTTCTGAATTCCTGGAGTCCTTCCTGTCTCCTCTGTAAATACTTCTTTAAATCTCATGTTGAGCTCCTCACATACCTCTTGGTCGTTTCTTGTGAACTCCCCACCTTCCTTCCTCAGCCTGATTACCTGGTCCTTGACTGTTGTTTTCCTCCTGATGTGGCTATACAACAGCTTCGGGTCAGACTTGACTTTTGATGCTATATCATTTTCATATTGTCGCTGAGCCTCCCTTCTTACCTGTGCATATTCGTTTCTGGCTCTTCGGCTAATCTCTTTATTTTCCTGGGTCCTTTGTCTTTTGTACCTTTTCCATTCTCTATTACACTTAGTTTTTGCCTCCCTACACCTCTGGGTGAACCAAGGACTCGTTCTGGTCCTCCCATTACTTCCGTTTCCCTTGAGGACAAACCTCTTCTCTGCCTCTTTGCATTTGGTTGTCACATATTCCATCATTTATTTTACTGGTTTTCCTGCCAATTCTCTCTCCCACTGAACATCTTGTAGGAAGTTCCTCATGCCTGTGTAGTTCCTCCTTTTGTAGTTTCGTTTCTCCCTTCCTATTCCTGCTCCCCTCTCCACTTGTAGCTCAACTATATAATCAAAACACAGAACCAAATGATCACTAGCTCCAAGGGGCCTTTCATATGTGATATCCTCGATGTCCGAACTACTCAAGGTGAATACTAGGTCCAGTCTTGCTGGATCATCCCCACCTCTCTCTCTGGTAGTGTCTCTAACATGTTGATGCATGAGGTTTTCCAGTACCACATCCATCATCTTGGCTCTCCATGATTCAGGACCCCCGTGGGGCTCCAGGTTTTCCCAATCAATCTCCTTGTGATTGAAATCACCCATAACTAGTAACTTTGTTCTCCCCAAGTGGGCTCTTCTGGCCACCTCGGCTAGTGTGTCTACCATTGCTCTGTTGTTCTCGTCGTATTCTTCTCTTGGCCTCCTGCAGTTCTGTGGCGGGTTGTACATTATAGCAATTACCACCTTATGGCCCTCAGACTGAATTGTTCCTACTATGTAGTCCCTTTCGCCCATTCCATCCATTCCTTCCACTTCCTCAAATCCCCACCTGTTCTTAATGAGCAGTGCAACTCCTCCTCCCCCTCTGCTCCCTCTATCTTTCCTGACGATTTGATATCCGGGTGGAAAGATTGCATCTGTTATCATCTTGGTGAGTTTCGTTTCTGTAAGTGCTATTATGTCTGGGGATGTCTCATTTATTCTTTCATGCCACTCCTCACATTTATTTGTTATACCATCTGCATTTGTATACCAAACCTTCAACTTCTTTTCTAAAACCGTAGTCTGGGGGGGGTACGTTGGGGTTGGGAAAGTGGGAGATCTGATGGGGAACTATGGGTGGTTGGTGTGAAGGTGGAGTTTGTAATGAGGTGGGTGGAATCATTGGGTATGGCATGTGTGTTTTGGGTTAGATTGTTTTGTTACATTGGGGTTGTCCAGGATGGGGGACATCTGAAGGTGGTTGTATTAGAGCTTCCTCCTGAGTCTGGGTTCTCCTGTCCATCTCTCTTTCCTCCTTTTGTCTCTGTACCTTCTCTTTCAGTTTCTGTCTTTCTTCCCGTGTTCTGTCGCAGTCGAGATACACCCTCCGGTACTCTGACATATCCCTTAGTCTTGCTTTCTCCTGCAGGATCCTGTTTCGAGTCAATTCTGCTTTGAAAATTACTTTGACTGGCCGGATTCTTCCTCTTGCAAACCCCCCTATTCTCAGAAAATTTGCCAGCTGGATCATGTCATCTTCTCCTATTGCTTTCATGATGTTTTCAATCGCATTTTTCTCCCCTTGTCTTCTTGCTTCGTAAGTTTCCCCTTCAGCTTCCTGGAGCCCATAAACAAAGACTGATCTCTCTCTCTCATTCTCCCACTGCCTATCCCTATGTAACCCCTGATTCGATTTAGTTGCCTCCATTGCAGCTTTCCTTTCTTCAATCTCTTGTGTGAAGAGATTGAAGTGTGTGTGTGTGTGTGTGTGTGTGTGTGTGTGTGTGTGTGTGTGGAAACACTTCGAAATGTTTCTGCCTCGCCGGGATTGAACCCGGGCCGTGTGTGTGTGTGTGTGTGTACTCACCTAATTGTACTCGCCTAATTGTGGTTGCAGGGTCGAGACTCAGCTCCTGGCCCCGCCTCTTCGCTGTCCGCTACTGGGTCTCTGCTCTCCCTGCTCTATGAGCTTTATCATACCTCGTCTTAAAACTATGTATGGTTCCTGCCTCCACTATATCTTTCTCTAGACTATTCCACTTCCTGACTACTCTGTGGCTGAAGAAATGCTTCCTAACATCCCTTTGACTCATCTGAGTCTTCAGCTTCCAGTTGTGTCCCCTTGTTTCTGTGTTCCCTCTCTGGAACATCCTGTCACTGTCTACCTTGTCGATTCCCCGCAGTATTTTGTATGTCGTTATCATGTCTCCTCTGACCCTTCTTTCCTCCAGTGTTGTTAGTCCTATTTCCCTCAACCTTTCTTCATAGGACAGACCCCTGAGTTGTGGAACTAGCCTTGTCGCAAACCTTTGCACTTTCTCTAGTTTCTTTACGTGCTTGACCAGGTGTGGGTTCCAGACTGGTGCTGCATATTCTAGTATGGGCCTGACGTACACGGTGTACAGTGTCTTGAACGATTCCTTGTTTAGGTAACGGAACGCTAATCTTAGGTTTGCCAGTCGCCCATATGCTGCCGCAGTTATCTGGTTGATGTGTGCCTCCGGAGACGTGCTTGGCGTTATACTCACCCCAAGGTCTTTCTCCTTTGCCGAGGTTTGTAGCCTTTGTCCGCCTAGCCTGTACTCTGTCAGCGGTCTTCTTTGCCCTTCTCCGATCTTCATGATTTTGCATTTGGTGGGATTGAATTCGAGAAGCCAGTTGCTAGACCAGATGTCAAGCTTGTCCAGGTCTGTTTGAAGTCCTGCTTGGTCCTCTTCCGATGTGTATGTGTGTGTGTGTGTGTGTGTGTGTGTGTGTGTGTGTGTGTGTGTGTGTGTGTAGTGTGTTATTGTCTAGGCATGTCAGTTTGACATGGCCTGTTATATGTGTGGTGTGTGTGTGTGTGAACCTCGAAATGTTCCCGTCAATAGAACGCCTCGTGTGAAGAGCTTTATGGCCACCGGTGTGTGTGTGTGTGTGTGTTTGTGTGACTAAATAAACAGAAGGAATGTGACTAAATAAACAGAAGGAACGTGACTAAATAAACAGAAGGAACGTGACTAAATAAAGAAACAAGAGGCGAACGAAACGTGCATGGGGGAGCACGTAAATAAATAAATAAATAAATAAAAAAGGTGAGATGAAGTAAGAAGACAAGAAAAGGTGTTAGAAGTTTAAGCTGGCGCCAAGGACACCAAAATGAGCCTAGCTCCCCCCCCCTCCCCCCCACCACCAACACTCACTGAACTATATATAGGAGTCCTGGGTGGAGATCAGCTGACCAGCAGTGTCGTCAACCACCTTCTCCCCCCCCTCCCCAACACAACTCGCGCACTTACACAACCTTACATACTTCCCTGGCACGTGCATATTGCCTGACACCTGTGCCCCAATGCTCCCAGCGGCATCCTAGCGTTCGCACCCACTCGTTTCTACGTGAACCTAATCTCATTAAATGCAAGGTCATGAGGATCCGAACAAGAGGATGCAGCGTAGAAATGGTGGGAGGACGGAAAGATGGAGAGTACCACCTGAGGGGTTGGCAACCTGTAGAATAACAGAATAGGTCAAATACACCACCAGAATGAGAGAGAACTGAAGATAACAGGTCAGAAGAGTACAGCCTAAAGGAGAGACAGCTAACAGAGTAAAGATAATAGCTGAGACGAAAATGAGTACGAGAGGGAAGCAGCTCACAGACTCCAAGACCAAACTACCTGGAGGTATTACACCATTCCATATCTCTCGCCTAAGAAACGTAAGCATGTAGGTACAGTAGACAGGTTTGAAACTTGAAACAGCGCTTTGACCAGTAAATTATTCAGCGCTCTTGGTAGTAAAAAATATATACAACACACACGAAGATATCAAAGGTAAAATTAACCAAAAAAACTACTAACATTACGAATAAAAAAACAACGTAAATATATAACACCAAGTTAAAATAACGAGCATTAGTTAAAAATTCCAGTAAACTGTTAATGCCAGGAGAGACTGCAAAAAGTTTTCAGTGATTCCTATAGGAAAACAATTAGTGTTCCCATAGTCAGTTACACAATATAAGCTACACACCGAGATGCATTGTTATCTGGAAACAGCTGGCTATGGGCGAGATGTTTGTGCCCGATCCTAAGTCGACAACGCAGGTAAACAAGACAACAATCTGACATATGCAAAGACAGCAAATGTAAAGAGCCCTCAGAAATTTGAAGAGGACGACACTGAGACTGCTGAACATGCCCTGCGTACGAGTACTACTAGAGTATGCGGCTCCAGCGAGGAACCTTTATCTCATCAAGCATACAAAGTAAACAGAAAGTTCTATGGATTACCACCAGGTGCGTCCCTGAACTGAGAAGACTGGGACAGGCATATATGTTAAGATGCTAGCACTCGTATCACTTGGGGATCGAAGAGACAGGAAACATGACCATAAGTCACCAGATACTCAGAGAAAGACAAGGACGGACTGCTTGATAAGGGATGAAAAAGAACGAAAGCCTAACTGCCCTTTGTAACACAGTGGACTACCACCTCCCTCTCTCCTTCCCCCTCCCTCCTGAGCCTACGTGCAGTAAGAACCCCCTTCTTCCCCAGGAGTGTGATTCTCAAGAAGTTTGTTAGAGATCTCCAGCAGGAGCAATGGTGTCGTCTTCAAAAATTCTCTGGTCATCAAGGTGAACAAAAAACGGGTTTCAATGTACCATTTCTTGTGCTTCTCTTATTACAAACAAAAAACTTACTCGAGAACTGAGGGTATTGAAAACTGGAAAGAATGCAGAGAAAAATGTGAAAAATATTTTAGAAAAAACAATATATACCTGTACCAGGTAGGTATGAAAGACAGAGAAAAGAGGATTAGAAGAAGGAAGTGAAAGAAGAGGATAAGGAGGAAGAACAAGAGGATTACGAGGTGGAGGATGATTAGAAAGATAAGGGAGATTAGGATTACTGCGAGGACGAGGATTAGGAGGATGAGGAAGAGGAGCAGAAGCAACTACAGGTGGATCTATTACACGTGACAACTTTAGGTTGAATTTAGATAGTAAAGTTTGTTGAAACTTAAGAAGAGTCTACCACCAGAGTCGTAAATATCCTCAAGAAAGAACCTGATAACATTCTGGAAAGCGTCAGCTGCCTGTGGTGGCTACACTTTGGATTGTAAGCTGCAGTCACTAATAATCTGACTGATCAGGCAGTCAACCGGGAGTTGATTAACGAACAGCAGTACATGAGTAGGAGGGGAGTTTATGAAATAAGTGTAGTGGGGAGTTGAAGTTGATTAACAAGAGTTGAGGTGGAGGGAGTTAGAAGGATGGAGTTGATCTGGCAAGAGGACCCTGATAATCTTGTGCTAGTGAAACCTGAGACCACCACCACCACCAACCTTTCTACCACCACCACCACCTCACCACCAACCTTTCTACCACCACCACCACCTCACCACCAACCTGTCTACCACCACCACCTTTGATATACCTTTGACCTTTGAAGAGTTTCGAGAGTATCTACTCTCTGAGCCCGGCCATGGGCCAGGCTCGTCTGGTGCTTGCCTGGTCAACCAGGCTGCTGCTGCTGGAGGCCCGCTGCCCCACATATCCATCACAGCCTGGTTGATCTGGCACCTGGTGAAGATATTTGTCCAGTTTCCTCTTGAAGGCTTCTACACTGGTTCCAGCCGTGTTTCGGATATCTTCTGGTAAGATGTTGAATAGTCTGGGACCCCGGATGTTAATACAGTGCTCCCGTATTGTCCCCACCGCACCCCTGCTCCTCACTGGGTTTATTTTACACTTTCTCCCATATCTCTCACTCCAGTATGTTGTTATGGCAGTGTGCAGATTTGGGACCAGGCCCTCAAGTACTTTCCATGTATATATTATCATGTATCTCTCTCTCCTCCGCTCCAATGAGTACATGTTCAAGACTTGAAGGCGTTCCCAATAATTTAGATGTTTCAATGGCTCAATGTGAGCCGTAAACGATCTCTGGATTTGTTCCAGCTCTGCTATTTCTCCTGCCCTGAACGGGGCCGTCAGCACTGAGCAGTATTCTAAGTGAGGGAGCACTAGCGATTTGAATAGTGTCACCATCGGCATTATTTCCCTTGTTTTGAAAGTTCTCAATACCCACCCCGTCATCTTCCTGGCTGTTGTGATCTTTGTCTTGTTATGGTCTTTAAACGACAGATCAGCAGACATAATTATTCCCAAGTCCTTTACGTGTTCCTTTCGTTCTATGTGGTGACCCTCTTGCGTTTTGTATATAGTGTTCCTTTTGAGTTCTTCATTTTTTCCATACCTAAGCAGCTGAAACTTATCACCATTGAACGTCATGTTGTTCTCCACTGCCCATTGGAAGACCCTGCTTATGTCCTCCTGTAATTTTTCAGTGTCCTCTACCGTAGTGACTTTCATGCTTATTTTAGTGTCATCTGCAAATGATGATACAAAAGTGTGCTGGGTGTTTTTATCTATGTCTGCTATGAGGATGAGAAACAGCAGAGGTGCCAGGACAGTGCCTTGGGGCACTGAGCTTTTGACCTCGCTGATGCTGGATCTTGCCCTGTTCACTACTACTTTTTGTGTTCTTTGTGTTAGGAACTCAAAAATCCATCTGCCTACCTTCCCCGTAATGCCTATGGCCCTCATTTTGTGCGCTATCACTCCATGATCGCATTTGTCAAACGCCCACCACCTCACCACCACCACCTCACCACCACCACTACTACCACCTCACCACCACCACCTCACCACCACCACTACTACCACCTCACCACCACCACCTCACCACCACCACTACCACCACCTCACCACCACCAGACAAGAGTGAGGAAGGTGACATGAATGAGAGTAGGGAAAGTGAGACATACAACAGTGGGAAAATATAAAAATACCTGTTTTTAATCAATTGCTGTTACAACCTCAATGTACAACTGGTTCAACCAAATTGTACAACTGTTATAACCAAACTGTACAGCTGCTGCCTCAACCATACTGTACAACTGCTACCACAACCATACTGTACAACTGCTACCACAACCATACTGTACAACTGCTACAACCAAACTGTACAACTGCTACAACCAAACTGTACAACTGCTACAACCATACTGTACAACTGCTACAACCAAACTGTACAACTGCTACCACAACCATACTGTACAACTGCTACAACCAAACTGTACAACTGCTACAACCAAACTGTACAACTGCTACAACCAAACTGTACAACTGCTACAACCATACTGTACAACTGCTACAACCAAACTGTACAACTGCTACAACCATACTGTACAACTGCTACAACCATACTGTACAACTGCTACAACCAAACTGTACAACTGCTACAACCATACTGTACAACTGCTACAACCATACTGTACAACTGCTACCACAACCATACTGTACAACTGCTACAACCAAACTGTACAACTGCTACAACCAAACTGTACAACTGCTACAACCAAACTGTACAACTGCTACAACCAAACTGTACAACTGCTACAACCAAACTGTACAACTGCTACAACCAAACTGTACAACTGCTACAACCAAACTGTACAACTGCTACAACCAAACTGTACAACTGCTACAACCATACTGTACAACTGCTACAACCATACTGTACAACTGCTACAACCATACTGTACAACTGCTCCACAACCATACTGTACAACTGCTACAACCAAACTGTACAACTGCTACAACCAAACTGTACAACTGCTACAACCAAACTGTACAACTGCTACAACCAAACTGTACAACTGCTACAACCAAACTGTACAACTGCTACAACCAAACTGTACAACTGCTACCACAACCATACTGTACAACTGCTACTACAACCAAACTGTACAACTACAACCAAACTGTACAACTACTACAACCAAATTGTACAACTGCTACAACCAAACTGTACAACTACTACAACCAAACTGTACAACTGCTACAACCAAACTGTACAACTGCTACAACCAAACTGTACAACTGCTACCACAACCAAACTGTACAACTGCTACTACAATCAAACTGTACAACTGCTACAACCAAACTGTACAACTACAACCAAACTGAACAACTACTACAACCAAATTGTACAACTGTTACAACCAAACTGTACAACTGCTACAACCAAACTGTACAACTACCACAACCAAACTGTACAACTGCTACAACCAAACTGTACAACTGCTACAACCAAACTGTACAACTGCTACAACCAAACTGTACAACTGCTACAACCAAACTGTACAACTGCTACTACCAAACTGTACAACTGCTACAACCAAACTGTACAACTGCTACAACCATACTGTACAACTGCTACTACAACCAAACTGTACAACTGCTACCACAACCAAACTGTACAACTGCTACCACAACCAAACTGTACAACTGCTACCACAACCATACTGTACAACTGCTACCACAACCATACTGTACAACTGCTACAACCAAACTGTACAACTGCTACAACCAAACTGTGCAACTGCTACAACCAAACTGTACAACTGCTATAACCAAACTGTACAACTGCTACAACCATACTGTACAACTGCTACTACAATCAAACTGTACAACTGCTACTACAACCAAACTGTACAACTGCTACAACCAAACTGTACAACTGCTACAACCAAACTGTGCAACTGCTACAACCAAATTGTACAACTGCTACTACAACCAAACTGTACAACTGCTACAACCAAACTGTACAACTGCAACCACAACCAAACTGTACAACTGCTACAACCAAACTGTACAACTGCTACCACAACCATACTGTACAACTGCTACAACCAAACTGTACAACTGCTACAACCAAACTGTACAACTACTACAACCAAACTGTACAACTGCTACTACAACCAAACTGTACAACTGCTACCACAACCAAACTGTACAACTGCTACCACAATCAAACTGTACAACTGCTACCACAACCAAACTGTACAAATGCTACCACAAACAAACTGTACAACTGCTACCACAACCAAACTGTACAAATGCTACCACAATCAAACTGTACAACTGCTACCACAACCAAACTGTACAAATGCTACCACAACCAAACTGTACAACTGCTACCACAATCAAACTGTACAACTGCTACCACAACCAAACTGTACAAATGCTACCACAACCAAACTGTACAACTGCTACCACAACCAAACTGTACAAATGCTACCACAACCAAACTGTACAACTGCTACCACAACCAAACTGTACAAATGCTACCAAAACCAAACTGTACAAATGCTACCACAACCAAACTGTACATTTCACTATGATGGTAAATGGATGTGCTAATTCTAGTCTGAACTCTCCTTTCTTCTAGTTCAATTCCTAATTATTTTCGGATAAGGTAACAGATAAACTTCTATCTGATATCTCAAAATTATCTTCTGTATTATTGATCCAATACTAGTTTAGATATGGCAACGACTTCACCACGCTCTCGGAGACATAATACAAGTTTAGATATGGCAACGACTTCACCACGCTCTAGGAGACATAATAATAGTTTAGATATGGCAACGACTTCACCACGCTCTCGGAGACATAATACAAGTTTAGATATGGCAACGACTTCACCACGCTCTCGGAGACATAATAATAGTTTAGATATGGCAACGACTTCACCACGCTCTCGGAGACATAATACTAGTTTAGATATGGCAACGACTTCACCACGCTCTAGGAGACAATAGTTTAGATATGGCAACGACTTCACCACGCTCTCGGAGACATAATAATAGTTTAGATATGGCAACGACTTCACCACGCTCTCGGAGACATACTAGTTTAGATATGGCAACGACTTCACCACGCTCTCGGAGACATAATACAAGTTTAGTTATGGCAACGACTTCACAACGCTCTCGGAGACATACTACAAGTTTAGTTATGGCAACGACTTCACCACGCTCTCGGAGACATACTACAAGTTTAGTTATGGCAACGACTTCACGCTCTCGGAGACATACTACAAGTTTAGTTATGGCAACGACTTCACGCTCTCGGAGACATACTAGTTTAGATATGGCAACGACTTCACCACGCTCTCGGAGACATAATACAAGTTTAGATATGGCAACGACTTCACCACGCTCTCGGAGACATAATACAAGTTTAGATATGGCAACGACTTCACCACGCTCTCGGAGACATAATACAAGTTTAGATATGGCAACGACTTCACCACGCTCTAGGAGACATAATAATAGTTTAGATATGTCAACGACTTCACCACGCTCTCGGAGACATAATACAAGTTTAGATATGGCAACGACTTCACCACGCTCTCGGAGACATAATACAAGTTTAGATATGGCAACGACTTCACCACGCTCTAGGAGACATAATACAAGTTTAGTTATAGCAACGACTTCACCACGCTCTCGGAGACATAATACTAGTTTAGATATGGCAACGACTTCACCACGCTCTAGGAGACATAATACTAGTTTAGATATGGCAACGACTTCACCACGCTCTAGGAGACATAATACTAGTTTAGATATGGCAACGACTTCACCACGCTCTAGGAGACATAATACTAGTTTAGATATGGCAACGACTTCACCACGCTCTAGGAGACAATAGTTTAGATATGTCAACGACTTCACCACGCTCTAGGAGACATAATACTAGTTTAGATATAGCAACGACTTCACCACGCTCTAGGATACATTGTGTTGTGGGGTTCTTTTCATAGATTTGGTAATATTAACAGACGATGAGCTTGGTTTTTGGTAGCGTTTAATGAGGCGTTGGATATATGGGAGCTGAGAGCCTATGCCTGTGTGTCTGTCCTGCACTGAGGTGAAGCAGCAGGAGGCGGGGTCATAGTGGTACCATCCACTAGTGAAGTAGGTCTTCGTCCAAAGGTTGGACAAGTGTTGAAGAATTCGTTTGTATTAAGATCCCAAGATGTTGCTGTGTCAGACAGGGTGTAGATGAATGGTTCAGAGAACCGACAAGTTAACCTCAAAACTCCTACTCTCCTTACACCTTTCTACTTTGTATTGGACTGATGAAGCCACTGTGTGGCGAAACGTTTTCTCAATAAAGATACCCAAGTGTTGCATGTGTCTAATTTATAACTTGTCGGTTCTCTGAACCATTCATATTCCACTAGCTTACCGGTCCACCTCTTTAAAGATGATGGTTATAAATATAACCATTAATCTACTAGTATGATACCTCTGGAAAAGTGAACCCACAAAAGTTTGACTTCTCTCTCTGTCAATAAGAGTGTGAGTATACTCATCTATTTGTGGATGCAAGGGTCGATTCACAGCTCCTGGCCCCGAGAGTGTGAGTGTGTTGGGGGAGGAGGGGGCGCTTTCGACAAGGAAAAAAAATCACGTTCAGATCTGAAGTTATTTATGTTAGTAATGAGGATAAAGACTAACAATTAAAGTGTACGTAATAACATGATCACAAACAAATCACAGAACGGGTGGGGTTCGAACCCATGGCAAGCGAGTCGTGTGTGTTATCCGCTGGATCATGCCAGCCTAGTAAGATTCATTTAACTAAGTATATTTCTATACAGCACAGGAAGGTTAGGATGGACTCCAGTGTGATCACAGTCGCAGATTTTTACAGACGAATTTGACATCAGCATAGTTGTGGTGTGCTCTAGCTCCAGTCCCCACAAAGCCGCCAATAATAACACGATGGCAATAACACCGGTTCTGTGGTTTGTTTGCAATGGTGTTATTACGATTTCGTGAGTCATGATGGCGGCTTTGATGAGACTTGAGCTAGAGCTCTCCACAGTCAGGCTGTTGTGAGATTCGTCACAGTGGAGTCCATGTTAATCTCCCTACGGTGTAGAGAAATATACATGGTTGGATGGATCTTACTAAGCTGGTATGGTACAGTGGTTAACGCACTGGCCTGCAAGTTACATGACTCCCTGCCATGGGTACGAGTCCCCCCCCCCATCCATCCCGGTCTGTGATTAAGTGAAGTGTAGTTGTACCTTTTGTCAGCTGGGGGAAAAAAAACATCTACGTAGATATCTAGTATGTGTTATATTTTCCGTCTGCGGACTGTGTATGTGAACACAATTTAACAGTTAAAGATGAATATTATACGTGGTTAGTTTCTTGGGGGTTAGCATGATGCCAAAGATGTATTTTAGAATATGCTGAAGTTTCCTAGCTTAGTTGGCGTTATCTAATCATTTTAACGTGTGGGGGTTACTGAATCTTTTTGATTCACTAGTTGTGTGTGTTCTAAGAACTCTCTAGAGGAAACATACTGATTACCAAGCAGAAGCTCTAGCTCTATTAGCACATGTATTTCGCTTATTCTCCGAGTAACACTAGATATACCTTATACTTACCTCATATTAAGTATTTTAGTGGTTGTAGGACAGCCAGTAATACATCTTATTGTATTTTAAAGTAGATCACTACATTTACTGTTTTGCAGAGCAAGGTGCATGGTAATACATTAGCAACATTTTAATACATATTCCCAACTACAGTTCCGGGAGCTTCGAGTGTATTCATATTTCTTTTTTTGCATAGCCGTTAGAACATAGGGCAGATAGTTATGATAGTTTTAAGAGGAAACGAAGCCAATAAGTCTGTTTTCAACTCTTAATATTGATGGTACAGTTTTATTAATAACAATTTGGTAAACATCTTGGTTTATACTGTACATATAAATAATAAAAACCAAGATCATCATAATCTGTGTATAATTTATAATGGCTGGTGTTTTGCGGCTGCTTTTATGTACAAGAATGTTTTCAGCAAAACCCAACGTGATATTCCTGGGATGAGCTGGTATTGAACACCAGAGGAGGGAAGGCGGTGTCCTCGGTGGATGTACAACTTTAAACGGATTTGCTACAATAAGCAAAAAGATTTCTTCTTCCTCCCCACACTCTTCTCCCCGACTCTCTCCTCTAAGCTACTAGTGTTGTGGTAAGCCTTTGCAAACTAATACAGCAGCCTATCCTGCCTAGTCGTGCCTAGGAACAGCAGCATTACAAGGGACTAAGACACGTCTAATGTAAATGTAAGTAATGTTAACCTAGCCTTAATTAACAGTTACAGAGTTCGTGCAGAAAATTAACGAACTGTAATGCATTCGAAAACGCTCGTCCTAATTTGAGGTCAGGTTACAATACGCAAGAAGGAAAGTAACAATGCGGTGGAGTCTCCGCAGTGTTTCTTCTCAGTTCAATTGGTATACAGGTGAGAGGAGCGATTAGCAGGGTCACTGCACCTTCAGGAGGTGTAGATCAATACAGTCACCAGCTGACGACGACCACCACCACTCCAGTTACTGCTGCAACACTCAGTCCAGTATCGACAACACAAATAGGAACACATCTTGAGCATGCCATATCATCTGTAACTCGTCGGTATTTCCATGCCATCAACTGTTACCATTGTAACTTGTTATGAGCATAAATCATAAATATTAACGGAACGAAAGTAGAAATTTTCATGAGAAAACATGACCACTAGCTCCTGCAAATTCTAGATCAGCCAGGCTGTGCGATGGTCATGTGGACCTGCAGGCCTCGAGCACAGCCTAGTTGACCATGTGGTCAACAAAGAACCCTGGCCTGAGGCCGAGCTACGAGAGCATAACCCGCGAAACCGATCACAGGTACGTCACATATTATGTTATAAGGCTTCCGTTTTACAACCCAGTAAATCCGCCTCCAGGTCTACTTTAAGTGTAGAACGCTAATTACATAAATATTTACAAACACACACACGTACCACAGGTTTGAAAAACAATACAGCAAAATTACAAGTAAAATTCAAATTAAGAATCTAGAGGAGTTCAATGAGCAAAGTGTATTAAGTCAATATTGTATCTGTATAGAGCGTTACACTAAGGCTGCATCAGATGAAATGTTTGTTTATGATAAGAAAAGTGGAAATAGAAGAGACTGGTGGAGAGGATTTGTTTAGTATACGAGACAGGTTGGTGCAGCAACTCCGAGGGCAAAGACAATATAGTGTGTGCAGAGAAGCATAAACACTCCCCGGCACTATCTTACAAGTATAACAAGAGTGATGACTACACATTGTTTGAACAGTGCAAGAACGATGTAACTATGAATGGTACCATTCCCTCCCCTCCCCCCAAATGCAGAATTTGCTGCAATTATATAATGGTAATTTATAAGGATAGTGATACCTGACGATACGCAGACTCTTGATTGTAAAGGTAGTGATAACTGAAAATTGAAGCAGTCAAGGATGAGGTTGACATCGCCAACGGTGTGTCAACTATTTCGGCTGTAATGTACCTCTTTTATGGCGGCAAGTTCACACTCAGGATGCATGGAGCTGCCCAGTAAACTCGCCCCTAGAGGCAAACTCTTAAATATGCCAGCATGTATCATGAATGAATCCCTTGTGTCACTCTTTCACTGTCTCACCACTAAATCCCTTTAAAATTGTAAACCTCGTCAGTGTTGTGAGCGCGCGCCCATGTCCTCAACAGCAGGCTCAGTGTACATGTACTATTGTCACCATAAAAATTAATAATGATTATTTAATGTTAATATTAAAACGCTGACTGCTGCCACGTGTGCCTGCGTCGTGTTGTTAAAAAATGCCCACTTACAAACCCATGTTATTTGTCACTATTGATGTGCAACCTAAAATACGTATCTACTATAGGGATTAAAGAAAACTGTATATTCACCGAGATATACAAAGTATATACACTGCACGATATACACCTCTCGGTGGCCATTACACTGGTCATTGTCTCCAACGTAACTATATTGATGCCTGGCTACTACCTTACAATTGTTTTTCATCAGTACTGCATTTTTTTAACACGACCTAAAAACTATGACTATTCCTGGCGTATACAGCTATCTATCTATCTATCTATATATATATATATATATTTGTATGACAAATTCAATTTCCTTGTGTATGTGTGTGCATGTGTGATCCTAAGATATAGTAATTCGCTGCTTAAGTAAACCCAGTTTGGAATGTTTGAGGATATCCACGGTGCCTATCTTCTCGAAGTCTCTCAGCTCAGGATGATATATTTCATTAGCTCTCGTGAAATCCATCCAGTGTGGTGAAGTATGATAGGGAAAACATAGCTATTTTACTCAAAATACAACTGTCATATATATAACTGGAGAGTAGTACGCTGCAGATGTATTCACGTTTGCTAAATACACAAATAGCTCTTGGTCTCTCAGCAAAGGGCCGTCACACCCACCAATTGTGCCAAGTCTTGACAATAACTGATCTACCAGTAGAGTAAAACAGCTCACCAGCTGGAGTGGTTAAAAGCCAAGGGGACTACGCAAAGAAGTTTGTACGAGGACCGTAAAGTTGATGAGTAATTGACAATGCTAGTCACCGAAGTTGGATAAAACTGAAAACTTTAACAGGGGTTTCATAGAGCAAAGAGTCAGGAAACAAGGTTAATTTGTTTGACCAAAGTCACCCCCCTTCCCTCGACACAAAAGATGTGACCCTGCGCATGTTAACTATGTATGAATGAAACGACGCAATCTTAACCCCGCCTCTCTCCAAACTTCGTCGTACCCTCTTCCCTGGTATGACCGTGTTAAGTTGCAGGTGGTGTGGACAAGAGGCTTGGCATCGTGCCATTGTAACGTCACCGCTCAACACAGGTGTCGTCACGACAATCCCTTCCCCCCCACCGGTGCATACCAACATATTCTGCACTATGTTTAACACATGTTAATAACTTTATCACCATCATAATTTTCACCCCCCCTTCCCCCCGTAAATACCAACACAATCTACACTACAGTACACTTAACAGATTCATCATACCAACACAATCTACACTACAGTACACTTAACAGATTCATCATACCAACACAGTCTATATTACTTTGTTTAATCTCACTCGTCTTCACCCACTTTAGTCATTAAAGTTTTGTAAAGGCTGTATGTTATGTATGTGTATGTACATATGTATGTATGCATGTACATATGTATGCATGTAAATGTATGTGCTTATTTATGTGAGTATTGTTTTGTTGACAATCCTTCATTACGACTTAGTTTATATACTTTTTGGCTTTGAGGGGTTTGAGAATTAGGGGTGTGCCAGAGCATCGGTACTGGTAGGAATAGGCTAATTTTGATAGTATAGGCAAAATTTTAGGTATCTCCCCAGTCCTAGAGAACAGATGTGACACGAAAACTGGGAGTGTGAGCCGAGGACGCTATCAAGGAAGCCACGAGCACCCTCACCATGTCATAGAAGGGCTGGTTTTAAAATCATCTTATTAGAACCGTCCTTGCTGAAGTGCTACTGCGTTAGGCCTGCTACTCGCATGGACCACCGTTCAAATACCCGTCCATTCTGTGTGCACTCACCTATATATGGTTGCAGTAGTAGTCACAGCTCCTGGCCCTGCCTCTTTGTTGGTCGCTACTAGGACCACTCATAGATTCAAGAGCCTTATCGTACCTCCTCTTAAAGCTATGTATGAATCCCGCCTCTACCACTTCGCTCTCCAGAATGTTCCACTTCTTCACACCTCTAAAGCTGATGAAATGCTATAACATCCCTTTGACTTGTCTGAGTTCTCAACTTTCAGTCGTGCCCTCTTGCTCATATTTCCCATCTCTGACACATTCTGTCCCTGTTCACCCTGTCAAATAATCCTCTCGGTATTTTGTACGTCATTATCATATCCCCCATATGTCTCGCGCGCTTGTACTTGTCATTGGGATGGAGTGTAATGAGCCACGGTAGCAGTCTGCGGAGGCAATGTGGCGACCCATATTGTTGCAGTCCTTTCCTCCAGACACCACTTTCCTGTTTATTCTCCTGCCTGGTATAATTTCACAATATACAGAACATCTATCAGAACAATACCACTTAAGTGTCATCACTCGTCACACAAACCCAGAACATCCAAACATGTAAGAGCAATCTGGCTTTTACTTTCATACGTGGGAAATAATACAATGACTTCGTAAACCGCTTGCTGAGCTCGTGGCAGAGCTAACCTACCAAAAACTACACGGTAATCACCATGGAAGCCTCACTCGGGTCTGTCACGCGCGCCAACACAACGTCTTGCCAACTTTATAATCATTGGAAGAAAGGGAGCACCTAACCATTTCCACTCATTCTGATGTGCAACCCACTCAGTATTTGCTTCAATAACTTAACTTGTCACTTAGTTCCACTAATCTACATCTGTTAGGTAAGAGGCAAAATACCATTCCAAAACACTTCCTGTGATGGCTGACACAGATATACTATGTATTTAACTAGCATCACAACTCACTGAATACCAGAACATAGATAATACTGTACCTGTATCTAATGTACACAAAAGATCACCACAGATGCCTTAAGTAATGTGACACACATGTTAAGTAATACAATTAAGGAGCATGGTGCATATATTATACATCGTTATTAAATAATTATTACAGAAATGTTGGGGAACAAGAACCAGCGTTACCTGGCACCAGAGTTGACATGGAGATTGGTAAGAAGTGATCTGTGCAACACTTGAACCTATCAGTCTGGCGGACGTCTTATAAGTTCTGGGCTGGAATTCTTTAACGTCCATCAGCAAATCATTTTTGTTCATATTGTTACACTGGCTATATTTCATTTTTTAGTTCAAAGTTGGTAATATGGTGAGACTACCAAGAAATTTTATTCCTACGACTTAACATATAGATGAGTTATCTAATCGAGAATAACACTATCGTTCTCTCACTAGATAAGCTCTGACCAGAAGACATAAAACTTGCCAGTAAATGAGGTCACGGAAGAGCCCATGCCAATACTGGGATTACACTCATGTTCTAGGCCGTAGACAAAGAAAAAAATGTTTCAAGGTAACTGTAGCTCAAATAATATATATTGTGGGGGTAGTTGAGGGGTAATTAATATATGTGTATTTACCTGCTCCGAAACTTTCCTGAGCTGTTTCTCTCGCTCATACTGCGTGACCAGCTGCTCGTTGTCCTCTCGCAGTAACTCCACCTCCACCTGTACCAGAGAACAATAAATCTTAGATAACAATTCTGTAACTAGTATTGTGTGGGCTCGAACCCAGGTCAGCCAAGTGGCATTCCCACACGTGTACCTGACGACGTGCTAGCGCAATTTCTTATGCTCACGACGGTGTGACATCTCAAGTTTGCATTATACAACCACCTAAGCCTTGTGAGAATCTTTATCACATTATTCAAAGTTTACCAGCGACGCTGCCACGTCTTTCTTTAATAAATGTCCCGAACTGTACACAAGTGTCTTTATCCATATATTATCAGCATCACCAAGCCCTTTATAACCTACATACTTTTCTCTACTACCTTCAACATTTTAACAGTTCCTCGTTAATGTCATAGATATATCAATAAAACAATCGATCGCACTACAGGGTCGCAAATTGATTACAATCAACCGATGCAATCTTGAGAGTAAACCTGCTTCAACTGCTTGTTAGAGAGGGAAAAAGATATACCCAAAATTACTGAATAAAGTATGATAGAAATCCACTATTCATAAAGACTTGATCCAGTATCATATACCATATCACAGGGATTACAAAAACTAATTTGTGCAATGAATATACACGTGGGCCACCGAGGCTTAAATTCACCCGTACACTATCCTAAGATAATATTTTTACCCATAACATAAGGATTAAACTCTCTGCATACATACACACTTCAGTAAACTGTGTACACACATTTCAATGGTAGCAGTAAAGTAATAACAGTAGCAGTAACGTGTGCGCGGGTAGTAATCTCGGTGAACGATCATTTCAAATGATGGTAGAACTGGCGAAACGTGTTGCAGCAGAAAAGGTGATACGTGAATCTTCAAGATATTTCTGCGCCTCTATCACTTAAAAATGATTTTACACCGAGATTCAAGAATAACCCGCTTTCTGGACTACCGTAATACAACTAGCGTCTACACATTGTATTATTAATATCATTGGCCTGTCAAAGTTTCCAGTGAGCGAAAACGTAGGGCACTAACTGCCCTATACGTAGTTGAACGTGTATTCATTTACCTAAATTATAAGGATAAAATCGAAGATGGTTATTCCCACCTAACCAAATAATGTATGAACATTGGTAAAATTACTAATACGTTTGGTACAAGAGTAACTAATGAACAACACATGATTTAATACAAGCTCCGAGATGAAAACAAAGCTGACGCAAGCAATTTTTCAGACAATCATTCATGGCTAACACGCTCAGCTACATGGATGTGTTAGCCATGAATGTCAAACTTATTGTATCTTGTCCTCTCACAATACATGAGCGTATTGTTTCCAACGTATATTCCTCTGCCACATGTTATCCTACCGTTTATGTAATTTGTTTATTGTAGGTTAAATATACGTAAATTTTGGATAAGGTAGGTAATATTAAATTCATCTAACCTATAATAATATATACATAATTTTGTATATTGCTTACACTGTTCAGAAACTAGCTCAAATAAACGCGTTGGAAAGCGAACAGTTGCTTTGAGGAAGTGCTAGTAAGTGACTTATACAAGTCAGGGACAAGCCCTCTGGGTTTAACCAAGGTTTCCCAATCCAAGCGTTTGACCATTCCCAAGGAGCTACCCACACCAGTCCACTAACACCCAGGTACATTTTTTTTCTGCTTTGTGAACAATGCGCTAATTACTATCTACCTGGAGTCCATGGAAGATATGTGAAGAAGTGTACAGAAGATAATGGCAGTGAAAAGCAAGAATGCTCGAAAGCCCAATTAGAAAACGGTGTCCACATCCGTGGTCCAAGACCTTTCAACCTTCTTCCAGCACTACCGTATTTTATAAATAGTAAACAATACCATAAAGTTCATGGATAATACGTACATGCGCACCACCTAGGTACCTGTACTGTCGACAATAAAGATTGTATTAATGTTGGTAGAGATACCGACAATATGTTAGGTAAAAGGACACAAGTGCAACTAATGTGATATTAGTTATACTTGTGTCCTTTTACCTGACAATAAAGATACTGCCAGCGCATGTAAGAAATACTGCCGGAAAAAAAATGTAACATTTTCAAGAAGAAATCGGATAAAGTCTTGCAAAAATGCACGATCAGCAAGGTTGCGATGGTTATGTAGCCCTGCAGTCGCAACATGATTGCTGAACCTGCAAGAAAGTATAGAGGTTGGCGAGTACAGGGAAACTTGCCCATACGTCTCGCTCTGTCCAGGACTTGATTCAGAGGCACCCAGATAAACAAGATGCGGCACTCAGGATAAACTTCAAGATGTGGCTCCCAGAATAAACATCCCAAGAATAATCATCAGGTGGATGATACCCAGGATAATAATCACAAGCATGTAGCACTCAGGATAAACATCAATGGCACGTGCCACCCACAATTAGCATCATCGCAGGGATGTGGCACCCAGGATAATATGGATGTGACATACAGGATAAATAACTCATCGGTGAAGCAACCAGGACTAATATTACACTGATGTGGTATCCAGGATAATCATGAGGATGTGACCCCCAGGATAAACATCATGAGGAAGTGACACCCAGGATAAACATAATGAGAATGTGACACCCAGGATAAACATCATGAGAATGTGACACCCAGGATAAACATCATGAGAATGTGACACCCAGGATAAACATCATGAGAATGTGACACCCAGGATAAACATCATGAGGATGTGACACCCAGGATAAACATCATGAGGAAGTGATACCCAGGATAAGCAACATGAGGATGTGACACCCAGGATAAACAACATAAGGATGTGACACCCAGGATAAACAACATAAGGATGTGACACCCAGGATAAACATGAGGATGTGACACCCAGGATAAACATAAGGATGTGACACCCAGCATAAACATCATGAGGATGTGACACCCAGCATAAACATCATGAGGATGTGACACCCAGGATAAACATCATGAGGATGTGACACCCAGGATAAACATCATGAGGATGTGACACCCAGGATAAACATCATGAGGACGTGACACCCAGGATAAACATCATGAGGATGTGACACCCAGGATAAACATCATGAGGATGTGACACCAAGGATAAACATCATGAGGATGTGATACACAGGATAAACATCATGATGTGATACACAGGATAAACATCATGATGTGATACACAGGATAAACATCATGAGGATGTGACACCCAGGACAAACATCATAAGGATGAGGCACCCAGGATAAATATCATGAGAATGAGGCACCCAGGATAAACATAACAAGGATGAGGGACCCAGGATAAACATCATGAGGATGAGGCACCCAGGATAAACATCATGAGGATGTGACAAACAGGATAAACATCATGAGGATGTGACACCCAGGATAAACATCATGAGGATGTGATACACAGGATAAACATCATGAGGATGTGACACCCAGGATAAACATCATAAGGATGAGGCACCCAGGATAAATATCATGAGAATGAGGCACCCAGGATAAACATCACAATGATGAGGAACCCAGGATAAACATCACAAGGATGAGGCACCCAGGATAAACATCATGAGGATGAGGCACCCAGAATAAACATCACAAGGATGAGGCACCCAGGATAAACATCATGAGGATGCGACATCCAGGGTAAACATTACAAGGATTTGACACCCAGGATAAACATCACAAGAATGTGGCACCTAGAATAATCATGAAGCTGTGGCATCCAGGATAAATATTATGAAGATATGGCACCCTGAATAATCACACTGATGTGGTACTAAGGATAATCATCAAGTGTACATGGTACCCAGGAGAAACATCACAAGGATGTGGCACCCTGGATAAGCATCATGAGGCTTTGGCATCTATGATAAAATATCATGAGCCTGTGGCACCCAAGATAATCTAGAGGATGTGCCACCTAAGAAAACTTTATGCAGATGGCACCCAGGTTAAACATCACAAAGATGTGGCACCCAGGTTAAATATCAAAATAATAGTTAGTACCCAGGATAACCAACAATAGGATCTGGCTCCTGGGATAAACATCATGTAGATGTGGTACCCAGAATAAACATCAAGATCTGACACCCAAAATAAACCATGTAGATATGGCAGCCAGTATAAACATAATTTAGATGTGGTGAGTGACTGTGACTTCTGACACCTTTCATGAAGCTCAGATTATTTTATAAAAGTTGTGGTGAACCATGCAAGAGTTGTTCACATTACTGACATTGCAAGTGCATTTCTGCTCACCAATACATGTACAGTATTTAAATTTCTTGATGTTTCACTTATGTAAACCTTCTGACAGCCTCCACATGGAATTATGTAAATGCAAGCACTGATGTTGTCTGAAATTTCCTATTGTGGTCTTGGTCAGAAGAGCCACTCTGATGTTACATGCTCAGAACTTGTATCATTCTCAGTTATGCTGCTGTTAAGGAGAATGATGCAAAATTTAGAACTGATTTCAGTTCTGGTAGTGATGAGTACTGTATATAAAAAGCTCTTCTGTTGTACTCACTTCTCTACAAGTTCAAATTAAGTGAATATAAACAGGATTATAATGGAATCAGTGGTTCAACCATGTACTACAAGATTTCAATAGGAATGGACTAGCACTGACACAGTGCCGTGGGTTTAGTGGTTGCTGCTTGTGTCAAAGCTGTGAGAGGAGGGAGGACGTAGTCTGGTTCCTCCTGTGTGATACGGTAGTGCAGAATTAAGCATTGTAATGGCAAAAAAGTGTGTATTTGACTAATTCTTGAGGTATATGCACTCTGGTTCAATAGTACTTTTTTCTTTCTACCAAGATAAAAAATGCAGGACACATACAGTTACCAAGGCAATGACATTGTCTAGTACCACCTCATGTGCATTTTTCGTGAAAACATTACAAAGGTCCTTAATACTTGTGGGATTCATGCTGAATTCAGCATTATGATTCTCATGCATATATGTAATAGCACCAAAAAGTAACAGTACTGTATTCCCCCAAAAAATTCTTGGACAATATTGTAACTGGATCAACAACTTTCAGAGCAACTTTGCACATATTTAGGACCCATATTTTTTGTAGTGTAATTCTGCAAATATTGTGCATCCGAAAACCTTTATTTGCATAGTGCTAAAAAAGCAAATTTGCTAAAAACGAATTTTTGATTACTAGAACCAGACCCGAAGACAAAAATCTACTCTGCATTTCACTAAGAAAAAGCTACACACAGGATGATACACACTTCCGTATTTCATAAAACTAAACAATGTCAAAGTATATAAGAACAATAGGATTCCTTTGCAGCAGTGTTCTCTTACCTCATGTTCTTGGTTCTCAGTGTAGGCGAGGTCGAGACATTCCAAGATGTTGACTACTAGGGGCATTAAATCCTTCACCACATCTTCGTCATACTTGACGATCATTCGTTCAAACTCCTGATATATACTGCCTGCTAGAGACTGTACTTTCTCTGACATAACGATATGGGAGTCGTCGTGAGAGTTATACACCGTCTCTCCATCCATCATATCCATCTTGAAGGTCAAGATTTTCAAACACACAATACTACAATACAGCGGCGATCTTTCAGCCGTATTCACACCTCATTTTCCCTTCACTATGAATCACAAGAGTCGTCTGCTCATTTGACATTTGTGAGGCAGTACTAGCACTGTGTGAGGGTGGTCTCTGAATGACGTAGCACCACCTCTCTCCTCTCAACGTTCCAATAATATTAACCCAACTAACAACCTATTGCAGCTAAATCCTAGTCCATAATAAACCATTCTCCCTCAAGGATGGCTTTAAATTACCAAGGTTGGGCCTCTCTTTTGGACAAATGATGCTGTAATAGCTCCCTTTAAACACATTGGTAAATATTTACATCTCTTTAGAAGGTTTCTTTCTTTATTGATTTTCCAGTTCCAGACAATTAGTATACTGAAGCTTTTGATCTTATTATTCTTGAATTTCCATAATTTTTGTAACTGATTATCATTTATATCCTAATAATGGACAGCTATTACCAATACAGCCGAGAAAAAAATATATTGACCATAATTGCAAAAGCATGAACGCTTAATAATGTCTTGCAATCTTTTTTCTTACGTTTATTATTAAAAAAATTGCTAAATAAATGAATGTGTACTGATATGATATAAAGCTTAAAGAAATTTATGTAAACATGTGATTTATGTTGACGTTTTGCGATAATCTTGTTCGATTCTCCTTAAGCAACTTTACGCTTTATATAATACTGGAAATAAATAAAATACTCACCATTACCAATCATTTTCTCTCTAACTGTAAATAAAATAAGTAACACTATAAGCAGAGAACTTACGTAATGATGCATATTAGCAAATGAATATACTTAAAGGAAGACCAATACTGTGAGCAAAGATTTGGACAGGTGGAGCACCCTTCAGAAAAATGGGTTTGCTGGCCACAAATATACTTCGATTTTCCCGAAGGAAATTCAATATATTGCCTGTATCGTGTGGCTGTAGAAGACACCTGTCGGGAGGAACACAGCACAAGACTGTGAGGATTGGCTGTGCTAGTGGATTTTGGGGCGACACACCAACAGCAGGTACATTACCAAATTTCTCCTTGATAACTAAAAGAAATTCGGTGCTTATACTGTTTCCCATGTAATTTCTTCCTAAAAAATTTTCAATGTCAGGTTTATTTTGTCTTGAACATTGTATTTTGCAAACCCGGTTTAAAATAACCAAATGTAACTTAACCTTACTCCGTCAGCGGTATATATGGGTATGGCGCGCCTTTGTTTGCATTGGATTCGTCTCTGTTTTCGTTTTCTGTGTTTCGCCAGGATCGTCAGTATTAATCATTGATTGGCCGTGAAATGCAGCACATCCCAAATTAAATGTATTACATGATTGGTTTTTTTTTAAATGATGATAATGCGCAATTTATGAAAAGGACTTTTTCTGCTTTATATAGGTGGTAGTACTTGCTAGTGGTATTTACCTAGATGTACTTGCTTGGTAGTACTCCCCTAGTGGTATTTAGCTAGGTGTGTACTTCCTTGGTTGTACCCCCATAATTGCACTCACCATCATTTTCAGCTAGTACTTCCTAGTAGTACTCTAGCTGTACTCGCTTGTACTCACCTGGTACTAGTCCTTTAGTTGTACTCACTTGGTAGTACTCCTGTAGTTGTACTCATCTGGTAGTACTCCTTTAGTCGTACTCGCCTGGTAGTACTCCTTTAGTCGTACTCGCCTGGTAGTACTCCTTTAGTCGTACTCACCTGGTAGTACTCCTTTAGTCGTACTCGCCTGGTAGTACTCCTTTAGTTGTACTCGCCTGGTAGTACTCGTTTAGTCGTACTCGACTGGTAGTACTCGTTTAGTCGTACTTAAATTAAAAATGAACATAGTGCAAGGTGGTGAA
Source organism: Cherax destructor (assembly GCA_009830355.1). NCBI lineage: Eukaryota > Metazoa > Arthropoda > Malacostraca > Decapoda > Parastacidae > Cherax > Cherax destructor. The sequence continues at coordinate 130,235 of WNWK01002820.1, forward strand.
AATAACAAGCAGTTTAGGAAATGAAATATTGACTGTGATATGGGAGGGAGGGAGGGAGTATGGAAAAAGTGAATACGCAGTATTTAGATATTTGAGAGTCTACGTATTGGCAGATGGGTCTACGACATACAACATCAGCCATAGAATAGACGATAGGTTAAAAGGTATGGTAAGTGGTGTGTTGAGGCATCTGTAGAAAGAATGAAGTTTGAAGCTAAAAAGTAAACTGTTTCAGGGAATAATGGTACCACCACTTTTATATTGGTGTGAAGTATGGTCTTTAAACATTGCAGTGAAGAGGAGGTTGGAGGAAGTGAAAATGTCATACCTGGTAGCAATGTATGGTGTGAATATTATTAAATAAGACTGCAGAAATTTGAAGATGGTGTGGGGTTTCAAAAGGTATGTAATTCGAAGAGGGGGTGGAGTTGTTGAGGTGATTTAGTCATTAGGAAGGATGACAAAGAAAGTACAGTAAGATAAGAGATAAGATATTGTTTGGATTTTTAACCCCAGAGGGTTAGCCACCCAAGATAACCCAAGAAAGTCAGTGCATCATTGAGGACTGTCTGTCTTATATCCATTGGGGTCTTTTAATCTTGTACCCCAGGTTACGACCCATACCAGCCAACTAACACCCAGGTACCTACTTGCTTGCTAGGTGAACAGAGACAGCAGGTGTAAGGAAACACCCCCAATGTTTCCATCTGGCAGGGAATTGAACCACGGGCACTCAGTGTGTGAGGCGAGAATGTTGCCTATCAGGCCACTGGGCACCATAATGTACATAAATACAGTGGAACCTCGACGTACGAGTGCCCCAGCATACGAGTTTTTCAAGATATGAGCTGTTGCTCGGCCGATTTTTTGCTCTCGAGTTATGAGCCAAAATCCGAGTTACAAGCAAGCTTCAGAACGCTGCCACTAGTTGGCGCAGTGAACGCCACAACATCCACTCACCAATGCACGTGTTTACCTCGCCATGGAAGCATTTCTCTTGTGTTTTGCTTGTGTTTTGTGCAGTTATTTTGCCAAATTTATCTTTTCTAACCATGGGTCCTAAGAAAGTAAGTGCAAAGGACAGTGCTGAAAAGAAAAAGAGGATGATGTCCATGGAATTAAAGCATGAAATCATAGATAAACACAAACAAGGTGTGCGGGTTGTGGACTTGGCCAGGCAGTACCAGCGTAGTACTTCTACGATATGTATGATACTAAACCAGAAGGAGTCGATAAAGGCTATAGCACCAGCCAAGGACGTTACAAATAGAAAAAAATAAAAAACAAATTGTAGCAGTTAAGTTCAGCGATAAAGTGTAGCATTAAGAGTGTAGCAAGTAAGTTAAGCAATTAAGCGATAGAAAAAGCACGAAACGACACGAGCTCCTCCAATGTTGTTGTTGTTGTTGGGGTTTATAGGGCCACAGACAGCATACGCCACTCTGCCTATCTTTTCCACCCTCAACCTCCGCCAGCATCTGTTCTCCAAGGTAAATACGTACACGTTATCAAACAAGTTTATTTCTTTACATTCTCTATTATGTTTTATACAATACAGTATTTCTTATTTAGAAATATACAGTGGGCCCCCAGATTTCGTCAATAATTCTTTCCAGAAGGCTGTTCGAGTGCCGTTACTGAACAAATTTGTTCCCATAAGGACGAATGTAAATTAGATTAGTCCGTTTTTGGTCCCCAAAAATACACTTACAAAGCACTTACAAAAATGTACTTACATAATTGTTCAAGTTAGAGCAGTACGAAATCCTGGGGTCCACTTTATGTACATTGTTTCGGGGTTTTCCTTATGAAACTAGTGATCTAGTGCAGTTAGCCTCACAAACACTCCATTTTCTCTTATAATAAGACCTCAGAAGGAAAAGCATAGGAAGATATGGTCAGAGCCGGAGCGGGAATGGCCCCCACCACTCGTCACATAATGACATTTTATTCATTCTAGAGTATATACGTATCAAGTTTCTATGTTGATATTAGCATTACGTACATGTATATTGAAGTTCAGTGGTACCCTGAGTTTCGTACTTTATTCGTTCCAGAAGGCTGTTTGAGTGCTGTTACCGAGCGAATTTGCTCCCATAAGGAATAATGTAAATTAGATTAGTCTGTTTCAGACCCCCAAAAATACACTTACAAAAGTACTTAAAATAATACACTTACATACGTAATTGTTCGAGTTGGGAGCAGTACGAAACTCGGGGTACCACTGTATTTTGTCCTGCATCCCGAAAGCAGGAATTCTGCTGGAACGGATTAATGGCATTTCAATTAATTTAAATGAGGAAAATTTATTTGATATACGAGCAAATTGAGTTACGAGCTAGGTCATGGAACGGATTAAACTCGTAAGTCAAGGTTCCACTGTATGTACATAGAACCAGGATAAAGAGGAAAGTAGTTCCAAGAAGGGTTGGTGGGAGGGAGTGAAGGTTTTATATACAGTAAGTAGTAGAGGCTTGAGCATCCAGCATGTATTTGTGAGTACAGTGGACCCCTAAGTTACGAGCACCTCGGAAATCGTACAGTTATGTAAGTGTAATATTGTAACTGCTTTTATAAGTGTATTTTTGGGGGTCTGAAATGGACTAACCTACTTGACATTATTCCTTAAGGGAGAAAATTCGTTCGGTAATGGTACTTGAGCAGCATTCTGGAATGAATTATGCTCGTAACTCGGGGGTCCACTGTACATTCAATTGGAATGATACAAGATGAGAGTTTTTAGGGTTTGATGTGCTGTTGGGAGTGTGAACAAGGTACTAACATTTATGAAGGGATTTTAGGGAAATTGGTACCAGGATTTTAGTTCTGGATGTGGGAAGTATAGTGCCTACATTCTGAAGGATCAGTGGGGATGTTGCTGTTCAGAGGGACATTTGAATTGTGATGTCTGCACACTTCTAGCATGATAGCTGTTGAATAAGAATAATGGTGAATGTTTTTTTCCTTTCTTGTGATGGGGAGGGATCACCCTACCTTGGTAGATGACAATGGGTCATCTCCTACCAAGGTACGTAGTACATAGATTAAAAAATAAACATGTTTCAGCACCACAGCTCATCCACAATGGAAAACTTGACTTCCTCATGTTCGACTACCTCTCCGAGATCACAATGTCCCTACTTACTGCTGCTCGTGCAAAGAAACCGGAGTTTGGCTATGCTCCGGATTTTGTCCTCTTTGCCATAGGACCATATTTAAATGAAATAAAAAGAAGAGGTGAGTGTGTGTTATATGTTTTTGTGATCGGGATAAAGCATAATAGTACGTATATAATTAGTTATAAGTGTTTATTAATATCTTACACACTTTTTTATGCAAAGGGCAGCAAACAAGTGTACATCATATTTAAGGTAGAAAAGAGTCTAGTAACCTGCATTTTTCAAGTTTTGATGTAAATTAGCACTATTTGGGTCTTTTTTATAACTGAATTTTGTAGTCCATTGAAGCAGAAATAATACGGACATTACCTACAATTGAGCTTCCACTGTAAATGGCCTCTGCAGGCCTTTCCATGTTAATATTAATACTATAGCACTAAAACTATTATGTGAACTGAGTTTCCTTAGAAAATACAAATTTATACATTTCTCAATCCATACAGTAGTTAGATTTTTCAGGTTTCTGAACGTTATGTAATTATTACGTATGTGTCTTAGTAAATGAAAAATATCTTTTCATTTGTTTGCTAATTATTTCAGTATAAGTGACCATATGGCAAATAACACTGATACTGGTTCCATGTCTTTTGTTAATAGTAGTTGAACTATTGTAACTGTTTTTCCAGGCATTAGAGTACTGAGCAATGCTGGAGGGATCAACCCTGAGGGCTGTGCTATAGCCTTAAGACAAGCTGCTGGCAGGTCTGGTGTAGATTTAAAGGTTAGACATTGTTTGATGTGCGTAAATGGGTATAACGTGATTTAGTGCCCAGTGACTGTGAAAATCAAGAAAAAGCAAGTCTTTTTAACAAACATCTAGTAATATCATGAAAGCCGTGAAGTAATTGATGTTTGGGGAAACTTGTAAATAGTTTCATTAGGGTTGTTCTTGATAATGTTTGCTATAAATTACCAGGCACAAACCAAAAATTCTTTAGCCTCATTTAATTTTTGTTTCATTGTTTTAAATTCAGATTTGTTTTTTGTAGAGTTGATCATTTTGCTTGTCTTTGGCAGCGGTCATTGACTCCTATCATATAAAAACAATATGTACTGTACTGTACTCTACTTGTACTGTATTTATTGGTTACATGGAGTGACAAAATGTTAAATTGAAGAGAAAGAGTATGTATAAAGTCAGGCATACAGTATTTGATAAAACCAGCAGAATTTATTGTTCTTGTATGGCAGTAAAGATAAAATGGTATACTGTTGTATTATAAATCAGCATCTTTTATACAGGATAACTGAGAAAAACATTTTAAAAAATGTTACTGTATATGAGCTTACCTAAACATTGTTCCTGAAAACAGTTCCTGAACCATGATGTACAATCTGTTTAATTGCAGAAAAATGTCACACATTTTTGTTTTTCAAGCTACAGCACTTTTATTCAAAAGCCCACCATCAGTCTAAATTGTGCAGAGGAACAATTACTTTTCACTGGGGAGCTGGCAATCTCTTAAGCATTACAAATTCACAAGAGACACACTTTGCAACTGGCTAACTTGTTTTGTTCTGATTTTTACTATTTTTTTTTTTTTATTTATGTTGTGACACCTAGTATTAGTACACAGCCAGCATACAGCAACAAGTATTTGTGCAGCTGCTACTGATACTCTGTAAAGCTTTTTGTGGGTGTACAGAATGAGTGAAATTACCAGAGAGATTTATAGTGATAACAAAGACAAAAGCCTCCCACTTACTGATTGCAGTTATTAGCCATGATATGATAATGCTTTAGTTATCTGATTTAGATAATGAAAATACCATTCATACAGTGCTGTATAGTAATATAGTAAGGGGTTTCCTTGTATTTAAGAAAAAAATATTTTGGCAGATAGATTATGAATGCCTTATAAAATTTGTTGTACATATGTAGCAACACATGTATTCCATGTACTGTACTGTACTTTCAAATACAGTGGTACCTCTACTTATGAGCAGCTCCCATCTCGAACAATTATGTAAGTGTATTTTTGTAGGTGCTTTTGTAAGTGTATTTTTGGGGGTCTGAAATGGATTAACCTAATTTACATTATTTCTTATGGGAAAAAATTCCTTCGGTATCGGCACTTGAATAGCCAACTGGAACGAATTTTGCTCGTAACTGTAGCTGCTGATTAATTTGTGTAGCTGCTGATTAATTTGTGTAGCTGTTGATTAATTTGTGTAGCTGCTGATTAATTTGTGTAGCTGTTGATTAATATGTGTAGCTGCTGATTAATTTGTGTAGCTACTGATTGATTTGTGTAGCTGCTGATTAATTTGCAGGCACTGCCCTTCCCACTTCTAGGACTCAAGTTTCCCTGAATCTCTTCACCAAAGTTACCTTGTTCACACTCTAACATCACATCCATTTAAAAACCACTTACCTCCATTCACTCCTATTTAACCCTTTGACTGTCGCAACCCCAAATCCTGAGGTGTCTCCTGTTGTCGCAAAATTTTTGAAAAAAAAAAAAATTATTTTTTTCTTATGAAATGATAGAGAACCTTTTCCCATTGGTAATGACACCAAAAATATGAAATTTGATGGAAAACTTACGGAATTACGCTCTCGCGAAGTTAGTGATCTTGGCGATATATACGCATCGGCAATTTCGCAGACTTTGAGCCCTATTTTCGGCCAATTCCATTGTTCCAGTTGACCAAACTCATAGCTATTTCTTTAGAACTCTATTTGTTCTATCGATTGAGTACAAGAAACCACCAATTTACCGATTTCAACTACCCAATCAAGTGGTCAGAGATTGGCAATTTGGCCAATTTCATGCAAAATAAAAAAGTTGTCAATTTCAAAATAGGGTCCAGAATAAACAATGCAGACTTCCTGTCACTAAAATAAGATGTTATCTGTTCATTAGTCACGTCTTTAGGCCCCTCCTATATTACTCTTGCTTTCTATTTTGATTTTTTATTCACACAAAAAATAGAAGATTTGCCGCTATGCAGACTATTGCATTATTGTAAAATGGTATAACTAATATCAGTGCACTTGTGAAAGAATATTAGACTCACCAGTTGATGTGTATTGTACGCTTGGCGTGATTTGTTTACTCTTGAACATTGGCAAAAATCTAACATTTCCACTACTTTGAGCTCAATTTCAAAGTCGTTTTCATCATGAAATTAATCAAAATCATCTCTATTTCTGTAGTATGTTTTCCATTCTATCAAATGAGACCACGAGAAAGAAAATACAACCATAAATACTATACGAAAATACACCTCAAAGTCGGCGTTTTAATCCAAAAGCACGGTCGGAGTTTTTTTCTCATGCACTGCATGCAGCAGGATTTTTTTATACAGCGCACACTGACCACACAGACCCATTCTTTCATATGTGGGCCTACCAGCTTTCTCCCACTTGATTTGAAGCCGCTAGAATTTTTGAGTATATATACATCCGAAACAGTGGCTCGTAATTTTTGCGATCAGTACTTACGGAGATATAGAGGCGTAAAGTTGGCAAAAAATGAGCCACGTATGGCAACAGCGGTGAATGCCACTCACCCGGTAAACTTTGGTTTACTTCCTTTTGTAGGTTTCAATTAAAAAGCAATGTTGCACAGGGCACAAGTAGAATGAACACTTTAACTCTTAGCACAATTAAAGATAACTAATGAAAATGAGTATAATGAATATTACTTTACTTTAAATATGAATGTTAAGAGTGAATTTGTTCAAGGAATTATTGAAAACAGGAATAAAATTTTTCACAATATACAAAACTCAGAAGGTAACACTTACTGATTGCAGAACACAGAAACATCAAAGGGATTATGCACAGGAATAATCAAATGATAAATATGTTGGCAGGTATGGCAAAAGTAAATATGTCTTGACACAGATATAGCAATTCTGTTGAGAGGTAAAACAGGTGAGACACAGGATATAAAACTGATAATGGAGCACAATGAATGACACACAATAAAATGAAATATGCAACTAGGAACACTGGGGCATAAACAGTGAAATAATATTTAACACAGCACAGAAATAATAAACAACAAAGAAACTGGAAAGAAAATATTATACTGCACACAAAAATACTTACTGCATGTTTAAAGAAATAACACAAAAGAACATAGATATAAAATGAGAATTGAAACACACGGAAAAGCTGGAAGAGATAATAAAAATAAATTTGCAAGAACACTGAAAACACATGTCTTTAAATGTCACTAAGAAAATTCACTGCTTAAATGTCTCACACACGCAATTTTTCTAACAGAATTGTCTCTAATGATGAATGAACGGCGAATATAGAGGATGGAGGAGGATAATTTGATTCTTGCTGGATGCTGCTACGGCTGGCGTACACCTTCACTAGACGAATGCGCTTATCACGTTGAACTCAACTGCCAGGCCTTGATGCAGGCGCCAAAACACTCTCTCTGGGTCTTCACCTCGCACCTGAGCCGAAATAACGATGCTGGGAACCCAATAAGGGTTAAAAATAGCCACAAAAGTGAAAACTTTTGAAGAGTAGAGAGTGGGCTTATTGTGTGAGTGGTTTGTTTTGGTGATGGTGGCGCGCGGTACTAGCGAGAGTTCCCTCACGCTTGATTGGTTACTGGGGGTGCGCGGTATGACGTCAGGGCGTTCCGCCTCACGGCCTTGGAACCACTCTAACCCAGGTGACTTTTTGTACAATAAGCCACAGGAATGGTGAATATCACTCTGACAAGCGTCCAACTTGTAGCACAGAGCGATTGGAGACAATACTTCAAGGAACTGGCTTTGCTGGAACTGGCTTACTTGTATATCTGGCTTTCCGGAAGAAGCTGGCTTAAACCCTCTGGACTGGTAGACCTGAATGCTGTTGCTTGCACACAGCAGTGAAGAACTGGATGGATGGCAGGAGACACTGGATGACTGTAGACTGGCTTAGGCTCTTTCCCATAAACTGGCTTACTTGTTGGCTTAATTGCAAAACCCAGATCAACTCTTCGAAGGTTTACGTGCAATTAGAAGCCAGAAGACTGGAGACACTGCTTCAGAAGAGTCTTGGATGGCTGACGTCACCGGGTGAGGAAAAGGTGGGTCGCTGGACGCGGTTGGAACACTGGCTTGGCTCCTACAACTAACCGGCTTCTTCTTCCTCTCAAATCTGCTCAAATTACTCAAAATCTACGCCCACCGCTGCCACCATTTGTCTTGTGGGGGTTCTTGCATAGATTTGGTAATATATTAAAGATGAGCTTGGTATGGTAGCGTTTAATGGAGGAGTTAGATATATGGGAGCCGAGAGCCTAGGCCTATGTCCGTCTGCACTGCCTATCTGGGTGGAACTGCCCGCTAGTCATCCCGGCACTCGGGCATTCAAAAAGGGACGGCCTATGATTGGCTAACGAAAGATCACTATGGTATAGCCGTTAGAAATACGAACCGTACACCACTACCAGTTGCATGCACATTTCTCATTCCAATTGCAACACTATCATCTTCATTTTCACTATCACTTCCTGTTGTACGCCCACGGGATGTACTCTGAGATGTACTCCTAACCCTTGGAAGAGCATATGGCACACTACCAGAGCGCATATATCGTCGTATATACTGACGCTTCACTGGTGAATATTCCCCTTCACTTGCGCTACTGGAACTATTTCGAAGGGCTTGGAGTTCATATTCACTATCACTATCATCACCATTGCTCACATCTGAGTCCAGGATATGAGTAAATAGGAGTTTCTGCCTTCGTTCTGGTACAACTGGACGTGAACAAGACGCCACAGCACCAGAGGTGGACGGCTGTGGGTCGTCTGGGTTTTCCTCACTTATACCGGTATTATGGTCACTAGTTTCGGTCACAACCGCCTCAAAACCTTGAAAGTCACCTTCACTGACACCCCCATCACTGTTAGAACTGTCACTGGGGAATAAAAGTGTCCCAATTCGCCGAGAAGTAAGGTGTTTCTTGCTGTGAGGCATGGTGTAGAAGGTGTACTGAAATGGTGTTCCCACAATGCACCACTGGGTGCCCGATTTTTTTCCTACTGCACACACTGACTGCACAGACCCATTCTCTCATCCCTAAGCCTACCAGCTGTTTCCCCGCTTAATTTGAAGCCGCTAGAATTTATGCATACTAGTACGGCACCAACCCCTGCTCGTAAAACGTACTAGTATGGCACCAACCCCGAAAGGGTTAATTCCTTCCTTCCTTCCTTCCTTTCCTCCTCCTTCTTTCCTTCCTTCCTCTCATCTCTTCTTTCCTTCCTTCCTCTCATCTCTTCTTTCTTTCCTTCCTCTCATCTCTTCTTTCCTTCCTTCCTCTCATCTCTTCTTTCCTTCCTTCCTCTCATCTCTTCTTTCCTTCCTTCCTCTCATCTCTTCTTTCCTTCCTTCCTTCCTTCTGGTATCCTGGGCATTGCTTTCGGTCACAAATTCCTCAAAACCATGAAATTTATCTTCAGAGACACTTCCATCTGTGTTAGAGCTATCACCGAGGAAGAGAAGAGTCCCAGATGCGCCAAGGAGTCAGATAATTCTTACTGCTAGGCATGCTGAACAAAGACTACTGAAATGGCGTTCCCACAATGCACCACTGGCGTCTCGATTTTTTTTATACTGCGCACACTGAGCACACAGACCCATTCTCTCACATGTGGGCCTACCAGCTTTCTCCTGCTTGATTTGAGGCCGCTAGAATTTATGTGTATTAATACGTCGGAAACAGTGGCTTGTAAGACGTATATATACGACCGAAACAGTCACAGGGTTAACCCTTTGACTGTCACAACCCCTATTCCTGAGGTGTCTCCTGTTGTCGCAAAATATTAAAAAAAAAATTATTTTTTCTAATCAAAATGTTAAGATTATTTTTCTGATTGTTTTTATCCCAACAAAATTTTTTTGCGATCGGTACTTACCGAGATATGGAGGCGTAAAGTTGGCAGAAAATGAGCTGTGTTGGCAACAGCAGCGAATGCCGCTCACTCAATAATCTTTGGTTTACTTCCTTTCGTAGGTTTCTTGTGCAATGTATATATATACACTTGTTGTATGGAACACAATAATTGCATAAACATTAGTATCATTATATTGTTTTCAAAACTTGTTTACACAAACCAACAATAAAAAAAAAAATTTATTACTATTGTTCTATAATATATATACAAATGTACAGTCACTGGACACTTTCCTAGAACTGCTGCAGCTTGTGGAATTCTTTGAAACGGGTATATGCACAATGGAGTTTTACACTCCTCACACATAAAACGAGTGTCTCTGCATTTTTGTGGGCGTTTTGTGGTATGTGCACAGACAAAACACCTCTTCTGAGCACTTTTCTTGAAAGTAGTAGCCGGCAGTTGTATGGGGTAGTGATCACCAGGCCTCAGACGAGAGGGCTTGTGTTGATAATTTTGTGGGCGCTGGTCTATTGCAGGTGTTGTTCCTTGGTACTTGAATATTATTTGTCTGACGACTGACAAACTAAATTCACCATATTTGGGTTTGTTGTTGGTCTTCAACTTGTACATATTATAAGCATTCAGCATGGAAATGTCAAGAAGATGGAAAAAGAGTTTTATGTACCACTTATAACTCTTGCGAACACAATCAGCAAACCCAATCTGCATGTCACATTTGTCCACTAAGCACATATTGAGGTTGTAGTCCATCACAGCTGCAGGTTTTATAATAGATTCATTTTTCTCTCTATTCTGCTTGCCAGTGTCTACCATTTTGTGTCGGTGAACTGATGTCAACAATGTGACATCACGTTTGTCTTGCCACCGAAATGCCATGATGTCATTGGCAGCAAACACCTGCACATCACCTCTACGAGTGCCTGCGTCGAACCTAGGCATATTTTTTACGATTTCCACGCACTGTGCCACACACGTCTGTCATGTTCACTCGCAAGAAATCACTGAGTAAGGGGCTTGTGTACCAGTTATCAGTATACAGTGGACCCCCAGTTAACGGCCATAATTCGTTCCAGAATGCTGTTCAAGTGCCGTTACCGAACGAATTTATTAACATAAGGAATAATGTAAATTAGATTAGTCCTTTTGGACCCCCAAACATACACTTACAAAAGCACTTACAAAAATACACTTACATACATAATTGTTAGTGTTTGGAGCAGGCCGTTAACCGGGGGTCCACTGTATAATATATGCCCCTTACCAAGATATGGTTCCATCATTGTTCTAACCACATCACCAGAGATACCCAATAACTTCCTGGTATCTTGCAATGTATTACTGATATTGTACACAATTATATCCAAAACCAGACCACTTTTGCAATCACACAGTACAAATAACTTTTACCAAAGCGTTTCCTCTTGCTTGGTATATACTGCTTGAACGACAGTCTGCCTTTGAACAAAATCAAAGACTCATCAATAACAAGCTTCCTGAAGGGATAAAAATACATACAGCACTTTTGTTTCATGTACATGAACACATTCCTGATCTTATATAACCTGTCGTTTCTGTCAGGCCTTGTTTTGTCTGAGAAGTGTAGCATACGTAACAGTAGCAAAAATCGATTTACTGATATAATATCACTAAAACATGGCGTTCCCACAATGCACCACTGAGTCCCCGATTTTTTTCATACTGCGCACACCCATCACGCAGACCCATTCTCTCACATGTAGGCCTACCAGCTTTCTCCCGCTTGATTTGAAGCCGCTATTATTTACATGTATGAATACGTCTGAAACAGTGGCTTGTAAGACGTATATATACAACCAAAACAGTCAAAGGGTTAACACATTCACACATGCCTACTGAATGTTCAAGCCCCTAAAACTTTTACCACCTCCCTCCAACTTTTCCTGAGACAACCCCTACCTTTTCTACCTTAAACCCCAGATTTGTACATCCTCTTTATCAACCTCTTTCCATCCTCTCTACATGCCAAAACCATCTCAACAACTCCTCCTCAGCCCACTGAACTATGTCCTTGGTGATCCCTCATTGCCTTTTAATTTCTGTGCTCCAAATTCTCTGCATAATATTTACACCACACATTTCTCTCAAACATGATGTCTCCAATGCCTCTAGCTTCCTGTAATTATCTCTTGTAATTAGACATATTATAGTTCATTAACTTTACATAAACCCAACAGGTGGCAGTTGTCACAGGAGATGACTTAATACCCAGGAAGGAGGAGTTGGTATCATCTGGAGTGCCAGATATGAAGAGTGGCCTTCCACTGCCACAAACTGTCCATAGCATGAATGCTTACCTTGGGTAATTATTGGTGCATTATTATTGGTTTTAGGTAAATTTGTGGAACCAATTGGGAAAGCATTCATTGAACAAGAAATAGAAAAATAAAATGATTATATAGAGAAACTGCAGGAATTTAAGGACATTGAAAAATTACGTATATTTAATTAAATAAACTGTCATGTATAGAAGAAAAAAACACGCAGCGCAAGCATTTATTGTGAAAGTATTTTGCTTTGTGTAGAGCCTTATTAGATGAGTCTTCATAAAGCACTGTAGCAAAATATCACAATGAAAGCTTGCTCTACACCTGTCTATTATTTTTGCCTTTGTATCCTGTCAGGTATAACCAAAGATATACGTGAACATATATGATAGATATGATTGAGGCTGGAGTTTGAAAGGTTGTGTGGGAACATTTTTGACTGATAACTGGAGGGCTTGCATGGGACTCTTCAAAATATATGACTAAAAAAAAGGAGTAAGCCAGAAATTGACTTATAGACAATGCTTAGAGGACTTACTATACTTGAATTAATTATTTATAATTAAATTGCAAAAAAGTACAGTGGTACCCCGACTTACGATGGTCCCCAAACTCACCCTTTTATGTAAGTTTATTTTTTTAAATGCTTTTGTAAGTGTAATTTTGGGGGTCTAAAAGGACTAGTCTATTTTACATAATTTCTTATGGAGATAAATTCGTTTGGTAATGGCACTTGAACAGCATTCTGGAATGAAAAAATATCGTAAGTCGGGGTACCACTGTACTTGCTTCTGAAACTGTGTTCCCATCTAGGGATTACTCTTCTTTTTTGGGGGAGGGGAAAGCTGGGATTCATCCCTGGTATAATAGCCATTACTGGATTTTAATGAACTTTTCAAAAGTTTACTAAAGCCACATATAGGAGGACCCTGTTTTATAGCACTGTGCTTTATTTATTCAGACTTCCTACAATAATATTGTTCACCTCTCGCTATACTTGTCCTGTTTCCTGACAAACCTTACCAAACCAAACCAAACCAACCATTAGCTATAAGCTAAGGATGAAAATATTTTACAGTATGTAATAAGTGTACTGTACATATATGCATTTTTTAGGCTTAGCTCTATTGCTCACTTAATATATGATAGTGTAAATATGTCATCAGGCTTTTATATGCATTTGAAAGTGAAAAAAGGCTATCATTCACTTTACAATGATTTTCGCTGTACAGCAGTAGCCTGGAACCTAACGTGCTGTATAATCAGGGTTCATTTTTCAGTGACAATAGATGTCTTAACCCTTTCAGTGTCCAAGGCCATTTTTGGAAGGGGTGTGCCAGTGTCCAAGAATTTAAAAAAAAAAAAATCTTATTTTTTCATATGAAATGGTAGAGAATCTTTTTCTGAAGGTAATAAAACAAAAAGTACGAAATTTGATTGAAAATTGACGAAATTATGCACTCGCGAATTTTGATGTGTCAGCGATATTTACGCATCGGCGATTTTGTCGACTTTGACTCCCATTTTAGGCCAATTACATTATTCCAGTGGACCAAATTCTTAGCTATTTCACTAGTATAACTTTTATTCTATCGATTGAGCACAAGAAATCGCCCAGTCAACTGTTTCAACTACAAAATAAAGTGATTGGATATTGGTAATTTAGCCAATTTAACTCAAAGTTCAAAATATTCCGATTTCAAAATAGGGTGCAGAATAAACAATGCAGGCATTCCTGGCACTAAACTAACATTTCCTCTGTTCATTAGTTACGTTTTCAGTCTTTACAAATGAATTCCATTTTGATTTTTTATTCACATAATGAATTTTTATTCAAACCAAAAAATGGACAATTTACTTTTATGCAATATTGTAATAATTGTACAAATAATATCACCACATTTGTGAATGTATATTAGACTCACCAGCTGGCGCATATTAGACGTGTGAGGTCATTTGTTTACTCTTGAACATAGGCAAAAATTTAACATTTCTGCTATTTTGAGCTCAGTTTCAAGCCATTTCCAGTACTAAAACCAATCAAAATCATCTCTATATCTGTAATATATTTTCCGTTCTATCAAATGAGACCAAGAAATCACAAATACAACTATAAAAAGTATACGAAAAAACACTGCTCAAAGCTTATCTGAGTGAGCTGAGCTCATGACGTAGAACTACGGTTTGGACCCTGAACTCAAAGCCGTAGAACTACGGCACGGACCCTGAAAGGGTTAATCATCTCTGAGGAAAAGAACAAAATGTGTACCCTGGCATTGCCTTGGCTTGTACAGTATTTTTGAAAGTTTAATTTGATATCTTTATTATGTACCCCATACTGTGGGCAGCAGTCAAAGATAACAGAGGCAAACAATGGATCCAGAGATTAGGGCCACATTATACGAAAGATATTGTAATTGATAATTTTTTTATTAAGTCATTTTCTTGCTTTGCATTTTCTTACTGTATAAGTATACAGTGGACCCCCGAGTTTCGTAAAAACTTCACTCCTGAAGTCTGCTCAAGTGCCATTACCGAACGAATTTACTCCCTTAAGGAAAAATTTCACGTAGGTTAGTCTATTTCAGACCCCCAAAAATACACTTCCACCAGAACTTACAAAATTATACTTACATAATTGCACGATTTACGGGGTATTCGTTAACCGAGGGTCCACTGTATTGCCTTTCTCTAGAAGTATAGTGATTGTAATTTATTAACCCTCAAACAGTCCACACGTATATTAACGTTAGCACTGCTACTGCCCCAAATGTATATTTACGTTTTATTTTTCCTGCCTCCAAATTTGGCACGATTGGCCTGAGATGCCTGGTTAGCATAGAATGGGTCTTAGCACTCGGTGTGTGCCATATTAAAAAAATCTGGGACCACTTAGTACCTTGTGGGAGCACCAGTTAAATTGAGGGCCAGCTAGAGCAAACACTGTGGCAAACACCATAGATTCACTGATGTCATGTCATATTAACACTCCCCTTTGAAGTGGAAAGTGATGTCGGCAGGCTGGCAGGCCAGCTGGCTGCCTGCCTGCCTGGGGACCTGGCTGGCAAACAGCTGGTTGGCCACCTGGCTGGCCAGCAGCTGGCTGGTCAGCTGGGTACCTGATTGACTGTCTATCTCTGTCTGTCTGTCTGTATCTATCTATCTGTCTCTATCTCACAGGAACACATACGTAAATACAATTATACATAGTGTAAATTAGTACCTAGGATAACTAAAAAAATCAAGACAGTGTTATAATGTGCTTGTGATCTGCGTAATACCAGTTGGTTCATGAGCTACTCTCTGAGACAAGCAGACAGAAAGGAGACAACACACAGGCAGACAGAAAGACAGACACACAGACAGACAGACAGACACACAGAAAGACAGACACACAGACAGACAGACAGAAAGACAGATACACAGAAAGACAGACACACAGACAAACAGATACAGACAGACAGACAGGTTTGCGTAACAAATAAAGGGAAGCAATGTAAGCTGTCAAATTTCATCACTGTAATTACTGGACTGATAAAAAGAGATAAGACTATGGCTCACCCATCTCCTGAAATGTCACCAGAGCCATTAGTGGAGATCAGATGAGATAAGGCAGCGACACAAATCTTTTATTATTATTATTATTATTATTATTATTATGCACTATTATTATTATTATTACAGTGGTACCCCGACTTACGATATTTTTTCATTCCAGAATGCTGTTCAAGTGCCATTACCAAACGAATTTATCTCCATAAGAAATGATGTGAAATAGACTAGTCCTTTTAGACCCCCAAAATTACACTTACAAAAGCATTTAAAAAAATAAACTTACATAAAAGGGGGAGTTTGGGGACCATCGTAAGTCGGGGTACCACTGTATTCACTATCATTATTATTATTATTATTTTTATGCACTATCATTATTATTATTTGAGTACAATTTCAGTACCTAATATTAGTGTCAGAACACAGATTGGCTATGAAATCACAAGAACTACTATAAATTGTGATTATGAGAACATAAAAATTATATAAAATAATAAAAAAAAGTTAAAAAAAGGTATATCGGCAACGATTCTGCAAGCGGCAGCACTCCTGTTGCTGTCAGGTGAGCATCCAGTGCCAACTTCTCCGCCTCATATCTCGGTAACTACTGACCCAAATTTTTTTTTTTTATCCTATAACACTTAAAAAAATGTGCTCTTTATTTCTATAAAAAAAATTCTTTTTTTTTTTCAAAAGATTCGGGGCACTGGGCGAGCTAATGTAAATATATGTTTGGACCGTTTAAGGGTTAAAAAAAAAATCTTAGTGGCATGCAACTTTTTTCATTCTTGTACAGTGCTTATGCAAACTAATAAGAATTATTAGGTATGAAATTAAAAAAAAAATGCATGTCATAAGAGGAGACTAAAATGCCAGGAGCAAAGAACTAGTAAACCTTTCTGTATAAATTACTAAATTTAAAAAGAAAAACATTCATTTTTCATTTTAGGTCGCCCTGTCTCGGTGGGATTGGCTGGTATGTTAAAAAAATAAGTAAATAAAACAATAGTATTTTCAAGATTAATTTTTTTTTTACCTTTGAATTACAACACTGATAATGCAATTTTGGCCAATAATAATGTTGTTTTGTTGTTAATATTTGATGTAGAAAATAATTTTACTAAGTTTTGCCATCTATGGTACCTTAGGACCTCCCCTCCTGTCCCCTCCCTTCCCTCTCTCCCTCAACACTGCCGCCATCCCGCTACCATTTTGTTTAACTCTGCTGTATAGCATTGCATGGCCATATGGGTTTAATGTTTTTTTTTTTTCAACAAGTCAGCCGTTTCCCACCGAGGCAGGGTGACCCAAAAAGAAAGAAAATCCCCAAAAAGAAAATACTTTCATCATCATTCAACACTTTCACCTCACTCATACATAATCACTGTCTTTGCAGAGGAGCTCAGATACGACAGTTTAGAAGTCCCTCCAAACTGCCAATATTCCATGAAAATAATTATAATAATATGGTAGTGAAGTAATTAGTCGCACAAAAATAACCTTCCCTGTCTATAGTTGTTTTGCGTTTCAGTTAGTAGATAATGTCATTGGAATTACTATAGTCTGTTGTATTTTTCAGTGCTGGTCCAATAGCACATGCTCTGGCTGAAGGTGCTGATATTGTAATTACAGGAAGATGTGCTGACAGTTCACTTGCCCTAGCACCACTCATGCATGAGGTAAGTCTGGTTAAAATATTTGTGACTGGCCTTCTGCATAATAATGGCTTTAAATTTTTTTTTTCTTTTCAACGTACTAGCCATATCCCACCAAGGCAGGGTGACCTAAAAAGAAAAACAAAAGTTTCTCTTTTTAAATTTAGTAATGTATACAGGAGAAGGGGTTACTAGCCCCTTGCTCCCTGCATGTTATTCGCCTGTTACGACACACATGGCTTATGGAGGAAGAATTCTGTTCCACTTACCCATGGAGATAAGAGGAGATAAACAAGAACTAGTAAGAAAATAGAAGAAAACCCAGAGTGGTGTGTACATATATGATTGTATGTACATGTGTAGTGTGACCTAAGTGTAAGTAGAAGTAGCAAGATGTACCTGAAATATTGCATGTTTATGTGACAGAAAAAAGACACCAACAATCCTACCATCATGTAAAACAATTAACAGGCTTTCATTTTACACTCACTTGGTAGGGTGGTAATACCTCCCTGGGTGGTTGCTGTCTACCAACCTACTACCTAGGTGGCTTTAAATATCCTGTCTAAACAGAAATTTCAATACATTTGTTTTGTTTGTTATGTGTAAAAGTATATGGGAAGATAATATTACAGAAAGTAAGTGTTAGTGTACATCATAAATTATTTAATTAAGGTTAAACAAGATTGTAATGGATGTAACTAAAGGGTTACATAAAATAAGAGGTGGATGGAAAATGGTAAAAATCTAAGAGTTAGAGCAGAATAAATGGGCACTGATAAGAATGTGTTTTATTTGAATAGATAGTCAGATTTTATTACTAAAAGTTACAGGGTATTGATCTCTCTTGGGGATTACAGTGGACCCCCGAGTAAAGAACACCCCGGAAATCGTACAATTATGTAAGTATAATATTGTAAGTGCTTGTGGAAGTGTATTTTTAAGGGTCTGAATTAGACTAACCTACATGACATTATTCCTTAAGGGACTAAATTCGTTTGGTAATGGCACTTCAGCAGGCTTCTGGAATGAACTTTTTACGTTACTCGGGGGTCCACTGTATATCTCTTTGTATATTCTTTGGAAAGCTTGTTATGAGAAGCTTTTCTGACTTAAAATTATTACCTTTGAGTACTTGTGAATGTTGGGGAGGGGTGAAGGAATACATTTTAAAATAATTAAGCATTGGCACATTTGTGCATTCAGGTGATTTTTATATTGTTTGCTGAAAAACTCGGATGTAGCTACTTCTATTAAACAAATTTAATGGATCTTCTTCTTTCAACAAATCAGCCATATCCCACCAAGACAGGGTGGCCCAAAAAGAAAAACGAAAGTTTCTCTTTTTAAATTTAGCAACATATACAGGAGAAAGGGTTAATAGTCTCCTGCTCCTGAATTTAATAGCTTTTGAAACATTATTGCAAATTAATGTTTGGCCCAATGTGAAACAGGAATGAGCAAGATATATTACTGTACTATTCTTTATCCAAACCTTGATGTTATGTAATGTTGTAAAAATTGCCAATTTTTCACATCTACATAGTATATTTAGTGGTGCTGGAATTTAAACAACCTTTAAGAATAGGATTTTTTATATTGAACATGTGACTTTTTATCATTAACATAGACCCCTGGCTGTCTTCAACAAGACGCTGGAGAGGCACCTAAAGTCAGTACGATCAGCCGGGCTGTGGTTCATACGTCGATTTACATGCAGCCAGTAGTAACAGCCTGGTTGATCAGACCTTGATCCACTGTGAGGCCTGGTTGATCAGACCTTGATCCACTGTGAGGCCTGGTTGATCAGACCTTGATCCACTGTGAGGCCTGGTCAAAGACCGGACCGTGGGGGCGTTGATTCCCGAATCCCTCTCCGGGTATACTCCAGGTATGAGGCATTGCATATCAGAAAAGAATAAGTGTTGGATTCACACAGTGGAGAACAACACATGTGTGAGGGAGATCAGAACTTGGAAATTAAGTTACCATGCAGTGGAACCTCGGTTTTCGTTTTTAATTCGCTCCAGAGAGTCTGACGAAAACCGAATTTGATGAAAACTGAAGCAAAATTTCCCATAAGAAATAAAGTAGTAAATCCAATTATGTAATCTGTTCCAGACACCCAAAAATATTAACAAAAAATACATTTTATAGAGAATAACTATAGTTTTACATTCAGAAAACAATGAGAAATAAATATAAATGAACATTTAAATCAGTTTTACCTTTATTGAAGACTTGTTGTCGTATAGAAGACGGCGAGGAGGGGAGAGGGAGGAGAGTTTTTGTTTGGAAGGGGAATCCCCTTCAATAAGGACTTCAGGTATCAAGTCCCTATCCCGGGTTACTTCCCTTCTTTGTCTTTTACTGGCACTAGGACCAGCTTGAGAGTCACTGTACCCCTGTCGCACAAAAAATCTGTCCAGAGAGATCTGTTTCTGGCGTCTCTTTAAGATTTGCCTAAAATGGGACACGGCATTGTCATTGAACATGTTTCTCCACAAAACTTTGCACCTCACTCCACTTTGCACAAATGTCCTTAATTGCTGAAGAAGGCACATTCTTCCCTCTCTCTTCCTCCTCCTCTGAAGCAATTTCCTCAGCTGCGATCTGTTGCTGGTGAGATCGTACTTTTCTACAAGTTCTTTCTTGAATTCTATTGTGTTTGTCACATTCTTTATCAAAGGGCTGGCACTCGGAACTTTCTTTGGCCCCATGGTGGCTTATTTAGCAATCGCACTCAATAAAGAAGCACAAAAAAAATTGGATTATTACAAAATGTTTCATATGAATGCACAGGATAATATTCACTCGACGAGAAACAAAGCCAGACTGACTCAGAATGTGTACATGCTATGCTTTGTGTGGGCGAGGGCAGGTGGACACGTTCGGTACGGCGGACGAAAACTGAGGTGATGAACAAAAACTGAGACAATATTTTGATGAAAAAAGTTGTCGAAAACCGAATTCGACGAAAACCAAGGCAAACGAAAACCGAGGTTCCACTGTACTTTGTTATGGGACTCTGAACCTACCTTATAGATGCAGATTATCTACACATTACCACAAAGAGATGAAACGTTATTTAATCAATTTGCTCACTAACCTGGATTTTGGCTGTGGTGAAGTTTATTCTTTTCTGATGCACAGCTCTTCATATTAGTGCTAGGTAGTACATCACACATTTGTTTTTCATTTTAGTTTGGTTGGCAGTCGAAGGACCTTGATCTACTTGCTGCAGGAAGTCTTGCTGGTCACTTGATTGAATGTGGAGCACAGGCAACTGGTGGTATATACACTGACTGGCATACAGTTCCAGACTGGCATAACATTGGTGAGACTCGCTTATCAAAAGCAACAACAGCTAAGGTGTACTAACGTATTCATGATTGTGGATTATGCAACTATGATTATATTTTGTAAAAATATAATCATAGTTGCATACTTTCTTTACTTCTCTGCCAATAATTTAGAGAATTTAAGAATGGAATGACACTTTATTTGTATTTTATTTGTTTATAATAGCACATATATTTTTTACCTAGGTTTTCCTATAGCAGACGTCTCAAACACGGGCACCGTGCTTATCACAAAACCCTCTGGGACTGGTGGCATAGTTAACTGTGGAACTATTGCCGAACAGATGCTCTATGAGATTGGTGACCCTCGTGCTTACATACTGCCAGATGTGGTGTGTGACTTCTCTAATGTGAAGCTGAGTCAAGTGGAGGAGGGAGTAGTTGTAACTGGAGCTAAGGGAAAGCCTCCCACAGACTCATATAAGGTGAATTTTTTAATTTTTTTTTTTTTGGTAATTTGATTAGAGCATTAAACTAAATAGGCATTCCTGAAACAGTGTTAACCCTTTGTGGGTCTGTCAATTAGTTCTACGGCTTTGAAGCCAGGGTCCAAGTCGTAGTACTACGTCATGAGCTCAGCTCACTCATATAAGCTGTGAGTGGTAAATTTGGGCCTAGATATGGGAGAATGCATCTGTGTGGTAAGAGTGCACCATATAAAAAAAAAACTGCAGCACTCAATGCATAATGAGAAAAAAAAACTGTGACTGTGTTTTTGGAATAAAACAGCAACTTTGCAATGTATTTTTGTCTGGTTTTTACGGCTGCATTTGTGGTTTCTTGGTCTCATTTGATAGAATGGAAGATATTTTACAGAAATACAGATGATTTTGATTGATTTTAGTAGTGAAAATAGCTTGAAATTGAGCTCAAATTACCAGAAATGTTCAATTTTTGCCGATGTTCAAGAGTAAATAAATCACATCACGCTACCAATACACATCAGCTGGTGGCTTTAATATACGTTCAAAAATGCGCTGATAATATTTATACAATTATTACATTATTGCATAACAGTAAATCTTCTATTTTTTGGTGTGAATAAAAATTCTTTATGTGAATAAAAGATCAGAATGGAATTCATCTGTAAAGCCTGGAAACATAACTAATAAACAGAGGAAGTGTTATTTTAGTGCCAGAAATGCCTGCATTGTTTATTCTGGACCCTATTTTGGAACTGGAATATTTTGAACTTTGTGTGAAATTGGCCAAATTACCAATTTCCGATCACTTTATTGGGTAGTTGAAATAATTGATTGGGCGATTTCTTGTGCTCATTAGATAAAATGGAACACTTACTAACGAAATAGCTAAGAATTTGGTCTAATGGAACAATGTAATTGGCCGAAAATAGGACTCAAAGTGGGTAAAATCGCTGATTTGTAAAAATCGCTGGCAGCAAAATTCGTAAGAGCGTAATTTCATCAATTTTTTTTATTAAATTTCATACTTTTTGTTTCATTACCTTCAGAAGGGGATTCTCTACCATTTCATGATTAAAAATAATAATTTTTTTTTTTTAATTTTTGGACCCTGTGGGGAATTTTCAGATTGGGGGCCTGGACCCTCAAAGGGTTAAATGTTCAATAAAATTATGAAGATATACCAGAATGTCAGTAACTTTCAGGGACATTCAGTACAGATGTTGGCCTGCTGCTATGACATTCTTCTTGGCTGTCTTTTTTAAACATTTTATCCAAGCATAGTTGTTTCATGTGCTTTGGTCTTTCCCCATGTAAATTTTCATGCATAAAATAAAAATTCATTAGCTCTTATTCCATCACAAAGGAATGTTCTATCTTCTGTTTAATTCACCCGACAATTCAACTTGTCAATAGTAAGTCTTTCAGCTATGGCTGTTCCCTCTTTATCACAGTTATTTTCATCACTTATCTTCAACACTTTCATATTCGAGCAGCTCATGAACAACTTCATTCTTCTTTGATACATAAAATCCTGTAAAAGCATTGTCAATACTTTCATCTGGTGAATTATCAAACATCGTTGCAGGCCAAACTTATGTCAGCCTTTCTTTAGTGTTGATGTGTATACCTTCTCCCAAGCACTACCAATGAACTAAAGCATGTCTTTCAGGTTAATTTTTTTTAATAAATGTCTGCAGAGTTGACAACATTTACTATTTCTAACATATGTTTCATGAAAAGTGAGTGATACTTAGCCTTCAGAGAGTGCAGCATCCTTGGTCTTGGGGTTGGATAAGTGACGTATAGTTTGGTAGTAAATATACACTGTAAACATGTTTTGTACACATGAATTCAGCTTTGGGGTGAGCTGAATAGTTCTCCATAATAATAATGAGAATTTTTCAATCTTCCAGTTGGCTTACAGATGTGCAGTGTGTTTTGGCTTCCGGTACAAAAAGCTTTTTAAACCATTCTAAGGCAAACTCGGTGGTAATCCAGCCATTTTTATTTGCATGGTTTATAACCGAGTAAATTTTAATGCTTAAAGACTCTAGGGTATTTTTTCTTAACACCAGTGGCTTGTATCTATGTATACCTGCTATGTTTGAGCACCCTATGATGATAGCTCTCTCCTTTGATTGAGTCCTATGGGCTTTTCTTCATCCTCTGGTGGTAATCTTTCTGAATAGAATTTCAATATCTGGTCCCTTGGCTTCTTTATATCATAAACAGTTGATGAACAAACACCATACATGCCCCACATGTGGAAATATTGTTATCCAGTTTTTTCAATAGTGCTACCTTATCTTGGTGTCTACACTTGACACCACCACTGACATCTGCATCTTTCTTAACCCTTTCAGGGTCCAGACTCCCAATCTGAAACTTGTCCACAGGATCCAAGAATTTAAAAAAAAAAAATAGTTATTTTTTCTTATGAAATGGTAGAGAATCTTTTTCTGGAGGTAATAAAGCAAAAAGTACAAAATTTGATGGAAAACTGGTGCGCCAGCAATATTTACGCATCGGCGATTTTGCCCACTTTGACTCCCATTTTAGGCAAATTACATTATTCCAATCATAGCTATTTTGCTAGCATTACTTCTATTTTATCGATTGAGCACCAGAAACTGCCCAATCAACTATTTCAACTACCCAATAAAGTGATCAGAAATTGGTAATTTGGTCAATTTCACACGAAATTCAAAATATTCCAATTTCAAAATAGGGTCCAGAATAAACAATGCAGGCATTCCTGGCACTAAAATAACATTTCCTCTATTTATTAGTTATGTTTCCAGGCTTTACAGATGAATAACATTTTTATTTTTTGTTCACATAATGAATTTTTATTCACACCAAAAAATAGAAGATTTACTTTCATGCAATATTGTAATAACTGTATAAATAATATCAGCACATTCATGAATGTATATTAGACCCACCATTTGACATGTATTGGATGTGTGATATCACTTGTTTACTCTTGAACATCGGCAAAAATCGAACATTTTCGCTACTTTGAGCTCAAGTTTCACCCTATTTTCAGTAATAAAACCAATCAAAATCATCTTTATTTTTGTAATATATCTTCCATTCTATCAAATGAGGCCAAGAAACCATGAATACAATTGTAAAAACCATACGAAAATAAACCACAAAGTCTCTGTTTTAATAAAAAAAAGTCAGTTTTTTTCCTCATGATGCACTGTGTGCTATAGGATATGTTTTATATGGTGCACACTTACCACATAGATCCATTCTCTCATATCTAGACCCAAATTTACCACTCACAACTTATGTGAGTGAGTTGAGCTCATGAATAACAGAAAAATGTACAATACCGTGACTGGAACAATACACACACAACCCGCACCTATAAAAAGAGAGGAGCTTACGACGACGTTTCGGTCCGACTTGGACCATTTACAAAGTCACACTAACACACAGGACAGGTGGAAGGGGTATTTATAGGCAGGCAGACAGGGGAGGGCACAAGAAAGTGGGGTAATAATGGGGGTAGTAGTGGAAGTGGTAGTAGTAGTAGTGGAATCGGTCATATTCTAGGAAAGGAGCACTGCAATGAAGCTGGCGGCCCGCATGGGTTAGGACAAGAACACAGAGGGGGGAAAAGGCAAATAAAAACCCTCTACTCCTGGGAACTCTCCTGTCCTCTGCCTTCCCTACATCTCTGGTCTCTCTAATCTCAACAACTCTCTCCGTTCCTTAGACATCAAACTTACCTTTCGCCAGACTAACATTCTTCGCACTAATCTAGTTCATACCTCCCCTCCCTCTATAGATTCTCCTGGTGTCTACTCTATTTCTTGCTCCTCCTGTCCTCTTCAGTACTTCGGAGAAACTGGCTGATCTCTTTCTGACAGACTTAGGGAGCACAAAAATAGTGTTAGGCTTGCCGATACTAATAATGCTCTTTTCTGTCATGTCAGAGATCACAGTCATCCTATTTATTGGTCTTCTGCTAAAAACTGTCTACCCTATGTCTAACTTTCACAGTCACCGTCTGGTTGAATCCTCCCTTATACACAACTTTCCCTGTATGAATCTTAGCCCTGGCTTTGTCTCTGTTGATGCTTTCCTCTCCCATTACATTGTTAACTGCTCCAAACTTCAGAACACTCGTGATTTAACCTGATTCCTTCCCCTTTTATCTCTTCCCCCTTCTCCTCTTTCTCCTCTGGGTTTTCTTTTCTTTCTTTTCTTTTGCCTTGTATTTGTCCTTCTTTATTTTATTTGCCTTTTCCCCCCTCTGTGTTCTTGTCCTAACCCATGTGGGCCACCAGCTTCATTGCAGTGCTCCTTTCCTAGAATATGACTGACTCCACTACTACTACTACCACTTCCACTACTACCTCCATTATTACCCCACTTTCTTGTGCCCTTCCCTGTCTGCCTGCCTATAAATACCCCTTCCACCTGTCCTGTGTGTTAGTGTGACTTTGTAAATGGTCCAAGTCGGACCGAAACGTCGTCGTAAGCTCCTCTCTTTTTATATGTGCGGGTTGTGTGTGTATTGAGTTCATGAGATAGTACTACGACTTAGTCCCTGGCTTCATAGCCATAGAACTACAGGACGGACCGTCAAAGGGTTAAAAGCCGTAATTAGTTTAAATGTTAGTGAAATATACTAAGAATTGCACAAAATCAAGGGATGATTTAACAACTGCAGTGTAAGCATAACAAGCGCATACGGACTATGTATAACATCATCTGTGGCTACCCTCTTAATTTTGTCTGGACTAAAAGAGGTGCCAGACCATCCATTGCTGGAAAATCAGTGTTGTACTTCTATGTATCTGCTGTAAAGACAAATAAATATACAAATTAATAAAATAGGCATGACACACAAGGCTGTAGAGGGTGTCTGTAAAAATGTTCAACCTTGTCATTGTAGATTTTTCAAATGTGGTGTGAGGACAGGTTGTATTATAATGAAAACTTAAATATTAGTACATAGTCTTAGAGAAATTTTAACATAACTTTAGTGTAGTTTTCTTTTATCATGTTGATCACCATTACATTATTACAAATATATTTTAGGTCAGTGCAACATACATGGATGGTTACAAAATGACAGCTGTGTGCTGTGTTGGTGGCCCAAAGAGTAAAGAGAAAGGCAAAAAGACAGCAGAGGCCATCTTACTGAGATGTCGTAATATTTTCAAGAAATTGAAAATTCCAGATTTTAAAAGGACACACATTCAAATCTTAGGAGGTGAAGACACTTACGGATCACATACCAGGTACAGTAATATTGAAGCACCTTCATAGCAGATGTTACTCATAACCTCTTGCTTGTAGTTTGACAGGAGAGAGCTTAGGTTTGGTGGTACAGTGTTATACCGTGATTTTAATATTTTTACCCAGTTGACTTTATATCATACTGTTGGCATTGACCTTGAAAAGTTCATTATTTATAAATATAGTTTTTAAAACTCCTACCTAAATAAACATTTTGTGTTTATAAAGTTAGATCAATTTTATACAAAAATACTTAGATTTTAATTTCTTAACAAAATTGCCATCAGGTGAAATTACTTTAATGTTACCAGTTGTCAGCCAAATGAAATGGGATAGTTCCACATGACAACACAACTAAATCAGTTAGGTCAGGAATGAAAACGTCCCAGGCAACTAAATGTGTCATGCTGTCACCAAAAAATTTACAGTAGACCGTCATTTAGCACGGTAGTTACGTTCCTGAAAAAGTTGTGTTAGGTAAAATCGTGTTAGATAATTAATAGAACTTATGGGAAAAATAGGGTTACGTTCCTGGGAGTCCCCAAAAAGCCAAACAAGTTTTTTTTAGACCAACAGATCTTGCAAAAATTGAAGGTGAATATGTAATTGTAGTTCATTGTCGTGATATATTACTGCTTAAGAATACAAATGCAATAGAAATAATAGTATTTCTTACCTTAAATTGTGTGTAATGATGTTTGTGGATGGTTGTGAAGAGAGTGGATATGGATGGTGTGGCCCTACTGGGCTGAGGTGGATGGTTGTTGGTTGTCGGTAGAAGTGGATGGTAGAGGTTCTGGTACTGAAGTCGATGGTTGTATTGCAGTGTGCATAAATTCTGTAATGAATCTCTGGGCTCTTTTACCCTGCAGTACATTATACAGCTGACGGTAAGGCATCATCAGCTGGTCTAGACCCCGTTTCAAAGCCCTGCTTCTAGCTTTGTCAGGGTCCTCTTCAGTAAAAAGGTCTGCAATTTTACCAATATTATGGAACTGCTCAAGTAACTGCTGCAATGTTAACTGTTTTTCTTCAGGTTCTTCTTCATCTTCTGTTATCTCACTCCCTTGTATCTGTGCATCGAACTCTGCCAACATTTCCTCTGGACTCCTGTCTTCATCATCATCATCTTTTAAGAGCTCATTCACATCTTCTTCATTCATATCTTCAAAACCATCACCTGGTAATCTCCTTGACAGCTGAACAATTTCCTGAACCTGACTCTCAAGCAAGGGAAAACCAGTGAAAGAATTAACTTCAGAAGGCCATAACTTTCCCCAGCCTGCATTTAATGTTGATTGGGGCACTTCATTCCATGCACTTCTAGCATAGCTGATGGCATCTGCAATGTTAAATTTACTCCAGAAGCTTGGTACTGCCAGGTTGGAGTCAGCATCCATTGATGCAACTAGTTTTTTTATAACTTTTTTTGTGTAGTTACACTTGAATGTCTTAATAACTCCCCGGTCCAGTGGTTGAATCAGAGATGTTGTATTTGGAGGTAAAAATACAACTTTTATATGTGGGGTCACATTCAGCAAAGTTTGTGGATGAGTATGGGAATTATCAAGAATGAAGAGAGCCTTGAATGCAAGGTTCTTGCTGTGCCGGTAAAACTTGACTTCAGGAATAAAGTGATGCTTAAACCAGTCAATAAATATTTCCTCTGTCATCCATGCTGACTGGTTTGACCTCCAAATTACTGGTAAGGTGTTTTCATCCACACCTTTCAAAGCACGAGGATTCTTAGAGTGGTAAATAACCATGGGCTTACACACTTGAAAACACCTGATGCATTACCGCAAAGGAGCGATCCTTTACTGTCTTGAAGCCTGGTGCACTTTTCTCTTGCTGACTGATATAAGTTCGTGTTGGCATTTTCTTCCAGAAAACACTTGTCTCGTCAGTATTAAACACTTGATGTGGCTCATAGCCACCCTCAGAAATAAGTTCCTGAAATCCAGCAGGGAAATTACTTACTGCTGTATGATCAGCTGAAGCACTTTCACCAGAAAACTTAATATTATGTAACTTATTATGTAACTTAAAGTTCTGGAACCATCCTGTGCTAAACACACTCGTTTTAAGGCCTTCCTTATCACACACTGCTTTAAACAACTGTAAGGCCTTTTCCCTAATTAAGAGGAAATTAAGTGGTGCACCTTTCATTGTTTTCTGTTCGATTCACTCGAGCAACAAGTTTTCTGTTTTATTTACTTGTTGGGACCTACGTGTCATTCTTTTCATGAGCTCACATTTTGGGTTATTCATTACACAAGCTCGTATATTCGCCTCATTCTTCCTAATTGTACGAACTGATGCTTCATTAAGGCCATAGGCCCTCACTATATCCACCACACGTGAGCCACTCTTAAGCTTATCTAATATCTCGATTTTCTTTGAAATTCCTAGACATGAACGCTTAAACTTTTTCTTGTCACTTGCTGGAACACTTGTATGCTTACTGGGTGCCATGATTGCTTGGCAGATTTATCAAAAGGCAAAGAAAATGAGAAAATGTATGTAAATAAACACAGCGAGCTTCCCGATTATTGTACGACATGCACGCGTATGAACCAAACTGAACGCTGGGAGGGATGCGTGGGTGGGTGAGGGTGGCGGGGGATAGCAGTAGGACTCCCCCACTGACTCAATGGTTTAACCCACCGCAGGCGACTGCGCGCTCAAAATTTTTTCCCCTCCCGCGAATTGTGTAATATCAATTTTATGTTGTGTTAGATAAAAATGTGCCGCAATTCTTCAGTTGTGCAATACCCATAACGTGCAACATAAACTCATGCTAAATGACGGTCTACTGTAGCTCAAAACTCTACAATGTTATTTAATCAAAATAGTTCCCAGATTTTTATTTGAATATACAGCAGCTTACAAGTACAGTTTAACCCTCTATGTTTGGTGTTCCAATAACCAGAAGCTGTCGATTACTTTTTCCTTATGTTTTATAATTAAATTACAAAATATGAATTATTGATACAGCATAAGTGGATGGTGGAGCTGTTGGCTGGACAAAGGTAACTAGTGGCCTGCAGTGGTGAGGGACAGGAGGTGCTTTGTTATGAGGGCCCTGTAATACTGTACTGTGCTTGTCATATTTTAAACTCCGTCTAGTGCCATGACCTAGTTTCTATATTGACAGTGGCAAAAGTAGGATAGCAGGAATAAAAGCATTACAAAGTTATTGAGTTATCTGACATAATAATTTATTGTTTATGATGTTCTTTCTAGACATTTAGATACACTAATGTTTCATTGCTGTTTTTTTCGTTTTGCACTAGCTTGTTGTAAGTGTCCAGATGAATGACAGATCAAAGTTCCCACAGCTCTGATGATGGTCCTCGAGAAGGAGTAATTTGGATATCAGTTCACCATGCTGACAGAAAAGCCTTGGAACTTGTCTCCCTAGAAATTGCATCTGCTGGCACTGGCATGGCCCCAGGATTAACATCTATTGTTGGTGGCCGACCCAAGCCATCCCCGTTGTTGCATCTTCACTCATTCTTGATAAAAAAGAATGAATGCAAGGTACTGTGGACCCTTGAATATCATGAATTTTGGAAATCGGCGACTTTTTCGTCAAAATATTGGCTTGATTTTCGTGATTTGGCTTAGAAATCAGCAGTCGTATGAAACCCGTCTGAGCGGCTTCCCAGCCGCCGCGGGCACACAAACACCATTCAGAGTCAGTCTGGCATTGTATCTCGGCGAGTGACAATCACCTCACGCGTTCGTATGATACAATTCTTAATATTTCATTCATTTTAGAATGCTTGCAACTGCTAAATAAACCACTATGGGCCCAAAGAAAGCTCCTAGTGTCAGCCCTTTGGTAAAGAAAGTGAGAAACATGATTGAAGTAAAGAAAGAGATCATAGAAAAATATGAAAGTGGAGTGCGTGTGGCGGAGCTCTCCAGGATGTACAGGAAGGCCCAGTCAACCATCACTTCCATCATGGCAAAGAAAAAGGAAATCAAGGAAGCTGATGTTGCGAAAGGGGTGAATATGCTAACGAAAAAGAGATTGCAAATAATCGAAGATGTTGAGAAATTGTTGCTGGTTTGATCAAACAAAAAGAGTTAGCAGGAGATAGTGTTACACAGTCGATAATTTGTGAAAAGGCAAGGCAGTTGCATGACGATCTCGTAAAGAAAAGGCCTGGAACGAGTGCTGATGTAGGTGAATTCATGGCCAGCAAAGGCTGGTTCGGAAATTTCAAGAACCGAAGTGGCATACACAATGTTGTAAGGCATGGTGAGGCTGCCAGTTCAGACAAACATGCGGCTGAAAAATTCATAAGTGAATTCAAGGACTATGTAGAGGCTGAAGGATTCGTCCCCCAACAAGTGTTCAATTGTGACGAAACGAGCCTCTTTTGGAAGAAAATGCCAAAGAGGACCTACCTCATGCAGGAGAAAAAGGCACTGCCAGAACACAAGCCTATGAAAGACAGGGTAACTCTCATGTTGTGTGGTAATGCTAGTGGGGATTTCAAAGTGAAGCCTTTACTGGTGTATCACTCTGAAAATCCCAGAGTGTTTAAGAAAAACAGTGTTGCCAAGGCTAATTTGTGTGTGATGTGGAAGGCTAACAGTAAGGCATGGGTCACAAGGGACATTTTCCTTGATTGGTTCAATGAAGTGTTTTGCCCCAGTGTGAAGAAATACCTCCTGGAAAATAAATTGGAACTCGAGTGCTTCCTGGTAATGGACAGTGCTCCTGCTCATCCTCCAGACTTGGAAGAGCAAATGGTGAAGGAGTTTAATTTCATCACAGTGAAGTTCTTGCCCCCTAATACCACTCCTCTCCTCCAGCCCATGAACCAGCAGATCATTTCAAACTTCAAAAAACTCTACACCAAAGCAATGTTTCAAAGGTGCTTTGACATAACCTTGGACTCTGAATTGACCCTAAGAGAGTTCTGGAAAGATCACTTCAATATCCTCCATTGCATAAACCTTATAGATAAGGCTTGGCAGGGAGTGACTTCCAGAACGATGAACTCTGCTTGGAGAAAATTGTGGCCAGAATGTGTCCTCGACAAAGATTTTGAGGACTTGAGGCTGGCCCTGACAACCCTGACAGTCCATGGGGTTGGAGGTTAGTGGCGAGGATATGGAAGACCACAGTAAAGACCTGACCACTGAAGAGCTGCTAGACCTTAATCTGCAACAGCAACAGACCACAGCTCAGGAAATTGCTTCAGAGGAGGAGGAGGAGGAAGAGAGAGGGAAGAAGTTGCTTTCTTCAGAGATTAAGGAGATGTGTGCAATGTGGACTAGGATGGAAAGATTTGTGGAGGAACATCACCCTGACAAAGCTGTTGCAGGCCGTGTATGCGACATGTTCAATGACAATGTCTTGTCTCATTTTAGAGAAATTTTAAAGAAACACCAGAAACAGACCTTTCTGGAACAATTTTTTTGAGCGACAGGGGTCCAGTGACTCTCGAGCTGGTCCTAGTGGCATTAAAATAACAAAGGGAAGTAACCCTGGAAAAGGACTTGGTACCTGAAGTCTTTATGGAAGGTGATTCCCCTTTCCAAACAATAGTAACTCTTCCATCCTCTCCCCTCCTCCCGTCTTCCACACATCAATAACTCTTCAATAAAGATAAGTGTCAAGTTATTATTGTTTTATTCTTCATAACTCATTGTTTTCTGTTTAGATAAATGTACATTTAATGTAAAAAAAAATATTTTTTAAATACTTTTGGGTGTCTGAAACTGATTAATTTGATATACAATATTTCTTATGGGGAAAATGGTTTTGAAAATCGTGAATTTTGAATTTCGTTGGACTCTCTGGAAAGGATTAATCACGATATTCAAGGGTCCACTGTAATATATTATTTTACCAAGAAAATTACTTCTTAATATGAAATGCTAATGTACACCACAGTTATTGAAGCCTTGACTGCATTTCAGGAAGAAATGAAATTTATATACAATAGGAGCTAAATATTCATGCCAAACAAAAGCACACCAAAAAATTGGGAAAACTCAAAATATTTTTTACATGTGCAAAATTCTAGTGAAAAACTAATTCTAGTATTGGCCCTTTACTCAAAGGAGACTCATACACAGATGACAACAATGAAAAGAATGAAATCTTGAAAGAACAGTATGAATCAATGTTGAGTGATCCTGCCATGAGAGTTGAAGATCCAGAAAGGTTTTTGTACATTCTCATCATCATACAAATTATATTTCTGACAATAACACAAATCCTTCAGATTTTGAAAAGGAGATAGACATGTTCATGCATACAACACTTGGGCCTGATTCCTAGAATGTACTTTTAATAAGAAAATGTAAAACTACCATTAACAAGAATCTTCAGTGTTCTTTAAAGGAGCTTAGATTCAAGTGAAATCTCAAAGGCCTTAAAAAGTGCAGACATAGTTCTTCTCCCCTAAGGGAAAGCAAATCAGTAGCAAAAACTACAGACCAGTAGCACTAACATTATATATGTACATAACTGAAAGGGAGCTGAGATATCAAATTACTGACTTTATGAAGAAACATGAGTTACACAATTTTATTCAGTGTGGCTTTAGAACAGGAAGAGCTTTCCTGTTAGATTACTATGACAAATTTACAGAGGCCTTAGAAGAAAACCAAAATACTATGTAATCTACACAAATTTTGCAAAGGCATCTAACAAATGTATCCATGGAGTAATAGCTCATAAAGCAGTCAGTAGGCATAACATTGAAGTAGGAAAATGGATATTCAAATTTCTGACAAATGGATCATGAAGAGTGGTAGTCAACAAAACACTACTACAGTGGTACCCCGAGTTTCGGCCATAATTCATTCCAGAAGGCTGTTCGAGTGCCGTTACCGAACGAATTTGTTCCCATAAGGAATAATGTAAATTAGATTAGTCCATTTCAGACCCCCCAAAATACACTTACATAATTATTCGAGTTGGGAGCTGTTCGAAACTCGGGGTACCACTGTACTTCAGGAAAGTTAAAAAGTTCAATATCACCAAGGCACAATCCTGGCACCTTTACTGTTTTTTATCCTCATAGCATTGTTAATTTGTTGATAATAAGTGATACTTTATAATAGTGGTACAGTGCCCTACCACACTTTTAATACCTCAGCATTCAGTGTAGTACAGTGTTACCTCTACTTACGAGCAGCTCCCAACTCGAACAATTATGTAAGTGTATTTTTGTAGGTGCTTTTGTAAGTGATTTTTTGGGGGTCTGAAATGGATTAACCTAATTTTCATTATTTCTTATGGGAAAAAATTCCTTCAGTATCGGCACTTGAATAGCCGACTGGAATGAATTTTGCTCATAAGTAGAGGTACCACTGTATTTAGTATTGAAATGCACAGTATAGTTTCTCATACGTTCTAATTCCTTATACAGATAAATATCAGCACGGATGGATTAGATAAAGTACATTCCGAGTTATCGGAGTATTGGGTCCCCTCAGCCACCTATGATTATGCTGACCAGCCTGTTTCCCATGTGTCAGGCTTGATCACAGGTTCAAAAAGGTATGTGTTTTTATTTTAATTTGAAAAACTTTACAAAATAAAGCCCTTGTATACTAATTATTACTTTGTTGCAAAACAGGCCAGAGCATGTGGATTTTTTCACCCATCTATTAATCCTGATTCTGAATACATTCAAAAAAGGCTGAATTTGAGTATTTTGGGAATAAAGCAGGCTAGGAGAGTATGTTCAAATACAGCTTCACTGTTGTAGTCGACTTCTTTACAGAAACTAAACCTTCACAAATTTAAAAAGGAAAAGATTATCATTATTCTTTTATTGAGCTAAGTTGAATTCATTTATTAAATGTACTTATGCACGTATTTTATTTTTTCAACAAACCAGTCGTATCTTACTGAGGCAGGGTGACCTAAAAAGAAAAACTAAAGTTTTTCTTTTTAAATTTAGTAATATATATGTAAATTACTGATATACAGCCTCTCCTCATTTAGCAATGTACTCATTTACTGACGACTTGGACTTACGACGGGCTCTCTGACCAGTATGCATACCTAAATAATGTATATTAGAGCTGATTTCCTCTATTCTGTTTATTACAATATACGTACAGTACACTACTGTATAAACATTTAAAAATATACTAAAAATGTTATAAATGGTGCAAAGGTGACATTAAAACAATATCAAAGATGGTTGACACAAACCCACTACTATTATTGTATGCTCCTCACTTAGCGACGAATTCGTTTACCAACGTGGTCTTAGGAACGGAACTCCGTTGTTAAGTGAGGAGAGGCTGTATAAAGAACTGCAAGCTGTAGTTGTGTGCTGAAGTAATATAATAATAATTTTTCTCTTAAGTTATCGCCTAGAAGATCTGGCTGTCACTCGAAGTGGAGACAAAGCTAACTCTTGTAACATTGGAGTGATTGCCCGTCATCCTGCGTTTTACCCTTATCTGAAACAAGCTCTTACATCTCAGTCTGTGGCTGATTATTTCACCCATGTGTTTCCAGCTGATGTCAACCCTGTGGAGTGTGTTAAAAGGTATTAGTAATACAAAGTGCTGTACCATAAATAAATAAATAAAAAAATACTGGGCAGTATTTTTATTTTTTGGGTTGATATTTTATCTCAAATGTGGGTGTGATCCGAGTACAGTGGACCCCCGAGTAACGAAAAAACTTCATTCCAAAAGCCTGCTCAAGTGCCATTACCGAACGAATTTACTCCCTTAAGGAATAATGTCACGTAGGTTAGTCTATTTCAGACCACCAAAAATTCACTTCCACAAGCACTTACAATATTATACTTACATAATTGTACGATTTCCGGGGTGTTCGTTACTCGGGGGTCCACTGTACTTGTTAAGAAACAGAATTTTATTGAAGGAAAGTCTTTCAGGATTAAAGGTTAGTTGGCTTTAGTTACTCATAAGTAAAGTGTAATATTTTCTCTTACTGATTATTCTTAGCTTTGGTTATACTGTATAACAGTGGGTCACCATTTGGTGGTGTGCTACACATTCAATTTCTCCATTATTATTTCAAGCACTTAATTACTCAGTACTGTGATAATTTTAACTTTTCTTTATAAATTCTTGTAACTAAATTCAACAGGTGAGAACTACTTTACATAATATCGATTCAAACTTCATTTGATAGATTTAGCAAGTTTTTACATGCTCATTCAGAAAGTCTCTTAATATTATAAATTGGTTGAAATGTGCAGAGAGGATTCTGTATGACGATGCCTTGTCTGGTAAATTATTTCTCGAGGAAAACAGTTTTAAAGTGTGGTTTCTCTTCTCATCTTTGATGCTGTCCATGTTATACCTCCTCATGGGTGCAAGTCATCAAAGGTATAGAAAGAATAAGGAAATTCTTTCAAATTTGAATCTATGGGAATAGCATACTGATGAATAGAATTAAATTTTAAAGAATTCCCTTATTCTTTGTGTACCTTTGATGATTTGCACACATGGAACAAATTCTTTTTGAACTGTTTAAGAAACCTAGGCAGTACAATATAATTTATGCAAATCCTTGTCATAACCAAATTAACTATAAAGACAGAGGATGGTTATTAGTACAGTCCATTAATTCTATCTGCAGGTTCCTATAAAATATAATTTAGTACAATTAAAAGTGACTTGTATTTATTATTTACTTTGTTGTTGTATTGCTAGTATTTAAGCTTTGATAATTGTAATTAATATTTGAAACACTAGTTTTTCTCGAGAGAGATTTTTGCAAGATGATTGATCTTGAATAGTAACAGCTTGGTATACTGTATACAGGAGGGCCCTGCTTATACAGCAGGTTAAAATTAAATTAAAATTAAAATTAAAATTCTTTATTTCTCTGTTAATATTACAATGTGGGGTTTACTTTTTTTTTTTTTTTAACAAGTCGGCCGTCTCCCACCGAGTCACTAGTATGCCTAGGTGTGCCTAGGCATTTCGGGCAGACTAATACTAGTTCTTACTCTATATTGACACAGGATATGGATTATACTGGTATTAAGGTTAGGTAATTGTAGTGATTAACTAGATTTACAAAATTGAGGTATAGTGGTCCCCCGCCTAACGAGCACCCCGGAAATCATACAGTTATGTAAGTATAATATTGTAAGTGCTTGTGGAAGTGTATTTTTGGGGGTCTGAAATAGACTAACCTACGTGACATTATTTCTTAAGGAAGTAAATTCGTTCGGTTATGGCACTTGAACAGGCTTCTGGAATGAATTTTGCTTGTTAGGCGGGGGACCACTGTAGTTCAAAATATTTAAGAACTTAACAATTAGTTAATCTATTAATGGAAATGGTCTCGTTTTGGCATGATTCAGTTTCTATATCAGAGTGTCTAAGGCAAACTTATGACTAGCTTAAGAATTATGAAGCAATAGCTGTATTCAGAATTTTATGTTTACAGTCATGTGTAAATTAAGAGGAGTCACAGATATCAATAAGTGTATTTTGCTTTGGATATGTGCAAGATCCTAGGTAGTAGGTTGGTAGACAGCAACCGCCGAGGGAGGTACTACCGTCCTGCCAAGTGAATGTAAAACGAAAGCCTGTAATTGTTTTACATGATGGTAGGAGTGCTGGTGTCTTTTTTCTGTCTCATAAACATGCAAGATTTCAGGTATGTCTTGTTACTTCTACTTACACTTAGGTCACACTACACATTCATGTACAAGCATATATATATACGCACCCCTTTGGGTTTTCTTCTATTTTCTTACTGGCTCTTGTTCTTATTTCCTCTTTTCTCCATGGGGAAGTGGAACAGAATTCTTCCTCCATAAGCCATGCGTGTCGTAAGATTCGACTTAAATGCCGGGAGCAAGGGGCTAGTAACCCCTTCTCCTGTATACCTTACTAAAGTTAAAAAGATAAACTTTTGTTTTCTCTTTGGGCCACCCCGCCTTGGTGGGAAACGGCCGATTTGTTGAAAGAAGAAGAAGAATGTGCAAGATAAAGTAGTTTTCATGTGGTTAGCTATCAGTGGGGTGTGTAAGGGAGATAAGATGTTTTTTAACGGTGCTTTTGAAAATGGTGGTTGTGTCTGCAGTTCTAGAGTTTTCGGGCAGGGAGTCCCAGATTTTAGGCCCTTTTATGTACAGTAGACCCTCATTTAGCACGACTTTATGTTGCGCGTTTTGGGTATTACGCGATTGAAGAATTGCGGCACATTTTTATCTAACACGACGTAAACCTTATATTACGCGATTCACTGGAGGGGAAAAATTTTGAGCCCGCGGTCGCCTGCAGTAGGTTAAACCATCGAGTCAGTGGGGGTCCTACTAAGGGTGGCTATGAGCCACAACAAGTGTTTAATGCTGACGAGACAAGTGTTTTCTGGAAGAAAATGCCAACATGAACTTATATCAGTCACTGAATGACTTGACTGACTGACTTACTGAATGACTTGACTGACTGACTTGACTGACTGACTTACTGACTGACTTACTGAATGACTTGACTGACTGACTGACTTACTGAATGACTTGACTGACTGTGACTTACTGAATGACTTGACTGACTGACTTACTGAATGACTTGACTGACTGACTTACTGAATGACTTGACTGACTGACTTACTGAATGACTTGACTGACTGACTTACTGAATGACTTGACTGACTGACTTACTGAATGACTTGACTGACTGACTTACTGAATGACTTGACTGACTGACTTACTG
This sequence comes from Cherax destructor, assembly GCA_009830355.1. Taxonomy (NCBI): domain Eukaryota; kingdom Metazoa; phylum Arthropoda; class Malacostraca; order Decapoda; family Parastacidae; genus Cherax; species Cherax destructor. The sequence goes on from WNWK01002820.1 coordinate 168,557, forward strand.
AATGACTTGACTGACTGACTTACTGAATGTCTTGACTGACTTACTGAATGACTTGACTGACTTATTGAATGACTTGACTGACTTACTGAATGACTTGACTGACTTACTGAATGACTTGACTGACTTACTGAATGTCTTGACTGACTTACTGAACGACTTGACTGACTTACTGAATGACTTGACTGACTTACTGAATGACTTAAAGTTAGACACTCAGTACAACCATCGACTTCAGTTCCAGAATCTCTACTATCCACCTCAGCCCAGTAGGGCCACAGCATAACTCTCCACTCTCTTCACAATCATCCACAAACATCAGCACCCACAATTTAAGGTAAATACTATTATTTATGTTACATTTGTAGTCTTAAGCAGTAAAAACAACATAATACATCACGATAATGAACTACAATTACATATTCTCTTTTATATTTGTAAGATTTGTTGGTCTAAAAAAAACTTGTTTGGCTTTTTGGGGACTCCCAGGACTGTAACCCTATTTTTCCCATAAGTTCTTTTAATTATCTAACACGATTTTACCTAACACGATGTTTTCAGGACCGTAACTACCGTGCTAAATGAGGGTCTACTGTACATTGAATTTTTGTATAGATTTAGCCGGACACGGGGAATGTCAAAGAGATGTTTGTGTCTGGTATTATGTCTATGGGTCCTGTCACAACTATCAAGAAAGTGTTTTAGTTCAGGATTAATATTGGAATTTATGGTTCTGTAGATGTAGATTGCAGATTAGTAAGTGTGGATGTTTTGAACAGTGAGCAAGTTTAGGTCTTTGAAGAGTGGGGGGTTGCCTAGCATTGGATTGCGTGATAATTCTTACTGCGGCTTTTTGTTGGGTTATTATTAGCTTTAGGTGGGTAATTGCTGTTGATCCCCAAGCACAAATGGCATATGTGAGGTAGGGATAGATGAGTGTAAGTAGGGCTGATTGTGGTATGTAGTAACATATCTTAGAGAGTATCCCAACAGTTTTGGATACTTTTTTTGTTATGTGTTGGATATGAGTGCTGATTATGAATAAACCTAGCCGTTTATTTATAATCTGTTTCGTTTTTATAAGACAATGTTTGTTGTATAGTCTAAGTAATTTATTAAGAAATATGTCTGTCCAATCATCAATACCATTGGCATTGGAGAATTCTGTAGCCCAGTCAACCATCTCTAGCTCTGCTGTGAAGTTACTTATTGAGGCGTCGTCAGGTTAGGTTCTGGGCTAAAATTGTAAAGTGAAACGACCTTTTTTCACTTTCAAACATATAAAAAACCTTATAACATGTTTGCACTATCATATATTAAGTGAGCAATAGAGTTAGGCCTAAAAAATCCATATTACAGTACCCACATTACTTACCTTAAAATATTTTTGTCCTTAGCTTGTAGTGAGTGGTGAATATATTTATTGTAGGAAGTCTCAATAAATGAAGAATGTGTATAATTGTAAATCACTGCACCAGCAAAATGCCGTAAGGTGAAGCGCTGTAAAGTGGGGCCTGCCTGTATAACTGGATACTGCAGTAACAGTGGATAGTGAATTTCTAATACAGTGCCTGTTTGCAATTTCTTTATACAGGTATGAAGTTGATGGAATCCATGGCCTCAATTTTGTGCTGGAAAATTCACTTGGAGGTGGTGGTGTAGCTTCACTTCGCTCTGATCCTCAAGGTAAAGCATTTGGCCAGATGCTACTTGACTTTGTTGTAAAAGACATGCCAGATGTTGAAACTCTAACCAAAGCATAACAATCCTTCAACTTGACAGTAGATACAACAGAGGTTCAAAGAGTGGTTTGAATTCTCCATGTCTTTGCCAGATTTACTTTTGTAGTAGGATTTTTTAATGAGAAATTTACACTACAGTATGCAGCCTCTCCTCACTTAGCGACTTACTTGTTTACTGATGACTCAGACTTACAACTGGCTCTCTGACCAGTATGCATACCTAAATAATGTATATTAGAGCTGATTTCCTCTATTCTGTTTAATACAATATACAGTACACTACTGTATAAACATTTAAAAATATACTAGAAAAGTTATAAATGGTGCAAAGGTGACATTAAAACAATATCAAAAATGGTTGACACAACCCCACTACCATTATAGTATGCTTCTTGCTTAGTGACAAATTCGTTTGGCGACATAGTCTTAGGAACGGAACTCATTGTTAAGTGAGGAGTGTCTGTATAGCTTTTTATTTAGATTCAATATCAAATGCATATCTACATACAAGACTTCGTTCTTCAAGTATATTTATTATTTTTGTTATTTGCATTTGTAGTGATCTATTTAATCATTAATTTAATTTTTTTCACATTGTCCCAAATATGTACAAAGGCATTTTAGCCTGGAATAATGAGAATAGAATAAAGAAAAATGTTGCTCTGAATTTTCCAATGGTAAGTAAATGTTTTAGACAATGATATGTAAAGTTTATAGAATATGTGAAGCAGATGTTGCTAAGGTAGCACCTTAATATAAAATAAATTATAAAAAATATTCAGGTTAAGCAAGATATGATTTATGTGACTGTACTGGATTATGGTTGTATCACTGTTGCCTTCATGGGTATCATGTGTTAGATAAACTAGGATGAAAATCAAGGTTTATATGAATATTAAACAAAAAATCATTTTTATGGTGCTGTTGTATTTCATTTTTCTTTTTTTTTACCACACTGGCCGTTTCCCACCGAGGTAGACTCTTGTGTTTATGTAGATAAAAACACCATGCCTTGGTGGGAGACAGCTAGTGTATTAAAAACAAAATACCAAGGTGTTATTACTGGACAATTCAGTAAAATCTCTAGATTTTTAATGTCTTTCTCTTATACAATAGTGATACTAGAATGTAACAAGGCAGCTGCTATATTTTGTTGTACTGCCTTTCATTTCTGCTCATTATACAGACCAGATTAAGAAAAATTACATAATGTATGTCTTGATCTTCATATTTTAATATCCAGTATGTAATATTTTTGTCAATATAATTTTTGTAATTTTCTTAAATATAAATTTTTTGACAACTTGTAGTCTTAGCCCATGGTATAAGGTTACTTGATAAATTTTGTAGTTACTAAGCAAAAAATTTGTACAAATTATGAGACAAAAATATTTAGTAGGTTTTATCAATATATGGTCACATACTGTGTAGACCATGGTGCTATGTTTTATATGACCTTTGTATTATGAAAAATTATTTTTAAAGATCTTGGAATGCATAATTGTCTTCGTGTAATGCAAATATCACTGCCTTGGTGGGGAATGGTAACATTTGTGTTAAAAACAAGTTTGGCAGGATGGTATAAGCAATCACTAGAACATATTTATTATGTTGTTTATACATTTTATGAAATAATGATTACAAGAAGGCCAATAGTATGCCTAGGTATGCCTAGGAATTTCAGGCAGTCTTATAATAGATCTTACTCTATAGTAACACAATAATTGTAGTGACACAGGTAATTGTAGTGATTAACTAGGTTTACAAAATTGAGGTAGTTTAAAAATTTAAGAATTTAACAATTATTTTACATATTAATGGGAATGGTGTCGTGTTGGCATGATAGTTTCTATATTGGAGTGTCTTAGGCAAACTTATGCCTAGCTTAAGAATTATGAAGTAATAGTTGCATTAGAATTTTGTTTACAGTCATGTTGTATTAGAATTTTGTTTACAGTCATGTGCAAATTAAGGGGAGTCACAGATATCAATAAGTGTATTTTGCTGTGGATATGTGCAAGATAAAGTAGTTTTCATGTGGTTAACTACTGGTTGGGTGTGTAAGTGAGATAAGATGTTTTTTAATGGTGCTTTTGAAAATGGAGGTTGTGTCTGCAGTTCTAGAGTTTTCAGGCAGGGAGTTCCAGATTTTAGGCCCTTTTATGTACAGTGGACCCCCGGTTTTCGTGATTTTTTTTTTCCAGAATGCTGTTCAAGTGCCATTACCAAATGATTTTATTCCCATAAGGAATAATGTAAAGTAGACTAGTCCTTTTAGACCCCCAAAAATACAATTATAAAAGCATTTAAAAAAATACACTTACATAAAAGGGCGAGTTTCAAGCAGGACGAACCCCGGGGGTCCACTGTACATTGAATTTTTGTATAGATTTAGTCGGACATGGGGAATGTCAGAGATGTTTGTGTCTGGTATTATGTCTATGGGTCCTGTCACAACTGTCAAGAAAGTGTTTTAGCTCAGGGTTAAAGTTGGAATTTATGGTTCTATAAATGTAGATTGCAGAGTCGTAAGTGTGGATGTTCTGAACAGTGAGTAAGTTTAGGTCTTTGAAGAGTGGGCGGGGGGGGGTGTTGCCTAGCTTTGGATTGCGTGATAATTCTTACTGCGGCTTTTTGTTGGGTTATTATTGGCTTTAGGTGGGTAGTTGCTGTTGATCCCCAAGCACAAATGGCATATGTGAGGTAGGGATAGATGAGTGAATAGTATAGTGTGAGTAGGGCTGATTGTGGTACATAGTAACATATCTTAGAGAGGATCCCCACAGTTTTGGACACTTTCTTTGTTGTGTTGGATATGAGTGCTGAATTTCAGGTTGCTCTCAAGGTGAAGTCCCAGGAATTTGCCCTCATTATGTTTAGCAGTAGGAGTGTTGTTGATCTTAATGTTTAATTGTGCATCACCTGCTCTGTTACCAAACATAATATAGGTCTTATCAGTGTTGAGTGTAAGTTTATTGGCTGTCATCCATGTAGATATTTTTAGTAATTCGTTGTTAACAATGGTGTTGAGCGTGGCAAGATTTGGGTGGGTGGGACCTTGATCAAGGTCCCAGGACTGAAACGTTTTCTAATAGACATGTCCTAGTGTTTGCTTACGTGTTTTTCTAAGCCAAAAACAAGTTTCCACAATACTACTGGTAATTGTAATCTGGCTGTGTATACATGTGCTTTTGTAGTTCACTGTGGGTGTTATGAAGAAAAAATTACCAGCTCATTGAAGTAGAATTATTATATACGTCTATGGATTTGACTAAATATTTTACAAAATAATATATGCTGTTTTCCTTTATAAATAAACTATCTTGTCATTTTATCTTAGGATTTACAAATTAGGCTTAAATATTATTTCTTAGCATACTGCAAAGGTCTCGAAAATGTTTCTGTGAATAATTGCAAATATACAATGTACTGTAGTATTTACAAATCTGCCAAATTGACAAATAAAATTATATTTTAATTTTTTTTTGGTTTCCTCATTGATTCTTATCTGTAGCACCACTAGAAATTTTAGAAAATTTGTAGGTAACATATGGGACATTTGCATAAAGTACAGAGAGAATGTGAATAAAAATAATAATGGAGACGAATGGTTTTTGGGACCTGACGAAGCTGTTGGAGTGTGAGCAAGGTAATATTTAGTGAAGGGATTCAGGGAAACCGGTTATTACAGATTTAGCCAGACTCAAGTCCTGGAAATGGGAAGTACAATACCTGCACTTTAAAGGAGGGGATAGTGACAGTTTGGAGGGACTATTCTAAACTGTCGTATCTGAGCGCCTTTGCAAAGACAGTGATTGTGAAAGTGTTGAATGATGATGAAAGTACGTATTTTCTTTATGGGGAGTTTCTTTTTGGGTCACCCTGCCTCGGTGGTAGATGGCTGACTTGTTGAAAAAAAAAAAAAATAATACAATCAGAACTAAGTGCTAAATCCACAAGGGTCAAGAGAATGTGAAATTCTCGTTTGTAGCTAGAATGAGAAGAGAGACACGCAACCCCCCCCCCCTTTTTTTTTTCTCCTATGGTGAGTTGCATTAGCATTTAGCCCCTCAAGGAAGGTTCCTTGATGCTGGTGAGGGGCTCTTGATCTAGGGAATTGGATCTGTGCTCCAGTTCCCTGAATTGAGCCTGAATGCCTTCCATCCCCCCATGCGCTGTATAATGCTATGGGTTTAGCGCTCCCCCATGATTATAATAATTATAATTAGCATTTAGGAAAAGTTGACTTATCTGTGACAAATAAATTTTAAACCAAATTGCTGTGTAATACCATGGTTGATGCAAACAGGTTCTATTATAAGAGATCCTGGGCAAAACCTTGCATACACAGTTAGGGATTGGCTTAAGCTTGCCTTGCTAAACAAACATAACTAATCATTTCATACTCCTGTAAATGAAAAGATGGACTACTACAGCAATCTTTTGTAATGAACAGTTCATAATGTGGCGATGTTAAACTAAATGTGAACCACAAAATCACCACACTGGACAAGACATGGTTACATGGTTATACAAAAATTTTCATGGCTTAACATATCTTTATCATAATCAGGGTGTGAAATTATTCAGCACATCGCGATGTGTCATTGTTACCAAAGCACAAGTCCCATATTAACAATGATTTCAACTGTCATTTGCAGGATGACATCCCAGCAAAAACCTTCATAGTGACATATTTTCTTATTTGTTTCCACTAAAGATGGATTCAGTAGACTGTCACTCAGTAACATTAGCAAAGTACATAAGGCTCAAGAAAGTATAGCTGTATGACAAAACCATCGAGAAAGCGGGACATTGATGCTAGTGAAAAGCTCTTGATCCAAGAAATTCATGCTGTCCTCCTTTCCTTGGATCAACCCTGATTACCTGCCATTCCCTAAAGTAAACCATACCACGGGTGGGGTTTGAACCCGTGATCAGAGTCAAAATTCCAGACCGTCGCGTTAGCCACTGGGCCAGCTAGCTTCAATAAGATTCATCCAACTAGGTATATTTCTACACCATAGGAAACTTGCATTTGTGGACACGGTGCCTATGCTAACCTTCCTATGCTGTAGAAATATACCTAGTTGGATGAATCTTATTGAAGCTAGCTGGCCCAGTGGCTAACGTGACGGTCTGGAGTTTTGAGAGACTGATCGCGGGTTCAAACCCCACCCGTGGTATGGTTTGTTTGCAATCGTGTCATTATGATTCCCTAAAGTGCTTTATGACCCTTATATAAGGTGTTAGTAGTTCCTAAAATATAATGAGAAAAGACTTTACAAGGAAGAGGAGACATGATCACAATATCTTGAGGATATCTCACCAAGAGAGAACCCGAAATAATGGATTCAAATTAGATAAGTTTAGATTTAGAAAGGATATAGGGAAGTATTGGTTTGGAAATAGAGTAGTTGATGAGTGGAATAGTCTGCCTAGTAGGGTTATTGAAGCAAGGACCTTGGGTAGTTTCAAATTTAGGTTGGATAAATCATAAGTGAGAGGGGTTGGATTTGAGTGGGAATTGCACATGAGTAAATAGAATTATCAAAACTTATTTCTTTGGTAGCATTGAAAATTGGGTTGAACAAATATTCTGTTAGTGGGTTGTAATGTGAAGGACCTGCCTGGTATGGGCCAACAGGCCTGCTGCAGTGTTCCTCCTTTCTTATGTTCTTATATACAAAGTAATCCAGGGCATAGGCAGGGTGGATGAGAATAGAATATTTGCTATGAAAGTGTCAAGGCAGAAGCTGAACAATTACAGGGAAGTACAGAATGATCCAGAGTTATAACACTTGGTGAAAGTAAGAAGTGTTAAGATAGATAAAAATTTGGAATGACAGCATCAGTTGAATATACATGAGCAAGGCAATTACACTTCCTGACAAGCCACAAGGATATCAGGAAGCATTCTTCAACCTAACCTCTTAAAAGAAGTTCTGTGACCCTGGGAAGGGGCTCTTGATCCAAGGAATTGTACCTGACCTCACTTTCCTTGGATTGAACCTGATTGCTACCCATTCCAAAAAGCACTAGTATAGGACTCCCAATGGGGGTCATATAGTTACTTGAAAGTTAAAGGGTGAAACCCTGAGTTGGATCTCACAGTCTTAAGTGAAGGGCTCTTCATCCAAAGAACTGGAGATACTGTCCTTTTCCCCAAATCAAATATGATTATTTACCAGGTACTATATGACCCCTACAGGTTTAGAGCTTCCACATGAATATAATATTAATCATCCCCACAAATTTAAGTAAGTAAAATTAGAACAGAAATTATACCCAAAAACTGAATCTTGGCAGTGAAAAAAAAAATACAAGCACACAAGATGTGACCATTTGGTTTCAAAACTTTTTCTGGTGAAAACACTAAATTTTTTTAAAATTTTGAACACATCAAGCAGTGCTGTATGACCCTTGTGGGTTTAGCACTTAGTTATGATTATAATAATAATTGAACATATCAAACATGCCCATTATCTCTGGATTTAGTCCCTCAAAGGGTATTACATAATCTCTACCTGGGATGTATTAGTAAGCGAGAGAGCACAGCCATTTGTGTGCTGGTGTTGCCGTGTAGTACGCTCAATCCCCACTCAAGGTTAGTCAGTGCTTATACATGTATTAATTAAAGCAGTGGAGCTTAAATATTTGTACATAAATATATGTAATGTATTAACTAGAGCTATAGACAATATCTTTATCAAAATGAACATTAAAGTTATCATTTCCTGTGACCTTGTCTGGATCAGGAACTCAGTGATTGTATATACCATATGTATATGAAAACCTATGCAGCAAATTTATATATTGTATGTTGGTTTGCAGGAGAAAGTCTAATTGGGCATGTGTTATTTAGATTAATAAATGAAAATACGCTGTCAAAATGAAGCCTTATTTTTAAGCAAGGAAAACTGGCACAACAGTCAAAGCTGTGTTTGAGAGTTCAATAACGAGGTCATGATGATAGTTTAATTCATTACCTACTGCATGGTAGTGTTTTGTCCACTGTAACTTTTGTTTTTTTAATCTGACTTCTGCATTACTAAAGCTGTATTTAAAAGGTCTCTCAAGGGATGGTCCTTGATGCTTGTGAAAGGCTCTTGCTCCAAGGAATTAAGTATTATCAATCACATCAAATTTAATCAAACAGTGTTTCCAAGAATTAGAGTGCATTGATTCAGCTCTGGAAATGCATCTTTATGTACTGTACATTCTATGTAAGGCCCCTAGTAATGCAAAACATTTTTGGCAGACTAAAAACAGTACAGTAAACCCTCAATTTAACAGACTTTGGATATAAGGAACAAAATCCACTGAGTCAACTGATTTAGAAACAACAAACAAAGTTATCTAGTTATAGAATTGTCTGTTACAGTTATGATCACGGCACAACAACGTAGCACATCTTTATTCAGTGTAATTAATACAGTACTAGTAGCATATAAGTATTTTGATGGGGACTTTAACATATAATTTTACTTATGTTTGGCAATTACACTTGAATAATTTCTGAACATAAAGTGGGTTAGATTACAATGAGGAAGAAGCAAATGAATAAGTTAGCAGTATAAGATACAACTGATATAGTAAATGTTTATCATATTGCATACTCTATGTTTATGACTGTTACATATTAAATATCTCTTCAAGTTCAAGAGATGTTTCCTGACAATGTTTATGAAGCTCTTGGGAGAGTTTTTTTTTCTGTCCTTTAGTTTGTTTCAAATCCTGTTTTTTTTTTTATTTGCATGGACTGTTGACTGCATTTACTGCAAAATTTTTGTGTGTGATCTTGGAATGCACAGGAATTAATGTTTTATAACTCTTTAGAGCTCAAAATCATGTAATAATAATAAAATTTGTAGTACAGTGTATACCATATACATTTCAAGCAAATTTTTTTTTTAAGGTTAGACTTAACTTATAATATGTATGCTTATGTTTTGTATATTAACCTATAAAGCTTAACTTAAACACCAATTTACCATTAAAAGATTGCTTCTATATAATGCAGCCAAAGCTTATGAGTTTTAGTTTCCAGACAAGTGGACCAAGCTTTACAATGTAAGGGATCATAATAGTATTAGTATACATATGGAACAGTAAATTACATTTAGTATCTTGGTTACTTATGATTATAAATATGTAGTTAGGTGTACAGGCAGAGGGTAAACAAAGCCTAATAACAATTATACAAACAGTCCCTGCTAAGCGAAGTTTTTAAAAGCAAATCAAGTTTTTCCACAGATTTGCACTAAAAATTTAGATATGCTATAAGAATTTTTTTTTGTCCTAGAATGTAAAAAGTGAAAATGAAAATGAAAATGTTTATTTCCTTGCAAAGCTTGCAATGTGTGGTTTACATATTATAAAATATTAATTACAAAGAAAGTCACTAGCATGCCTAGGTACTTCGGGCAGACTAATCCTAATTCTTACTCATTAGTGCATATTGATGTAAAAGTTAGGTAATTGAAGTGATTATCATTAATTAGATTCATAATAGTGAGGTAGTACAAAACATAACAATATTACAGTTAGTAAATTTCGCAGGGCCCCGGTGGCCTGGTGGCTAAAGCTCTTGCTTCACACACAGAGGGCCCGGGTTCGATTCCCGGTGGGGCGGAAACATTTTCAACGCGTTTCCTTACACTTGTTGTCCTGTTCACCTAGCAGCAAATAGGTACCTGGGTGTTAGTCGACTGGTGTGGGTCGCATCCTGGGGGACAAGATTGAGGACCTGAATGGAAATAAGACAGACAGTCTTTGATGACGCATTGACTTTCTTGGGTTATCCTGGGTGGCTAACCCTCCAGGGTTAAAAATCCAAACAAAATCTTATCTTATCTTATTTAGTAATGGAAATGGTTTTATCTAGGCATGATACACTGTTTCTATGAAAGCTCCTATATTGGTAAGAGTATTTCAGGCAGATTTAGGACTAACATAAGATGAATTAGGCAATAACTATACGTATTAGGAATTTTATGTTTACAGTCGTTTGGGTGAGTGTAAGTGTAAAATAGGGAGAATTACAGATATCGAGAGTAAGTCTATTTTGTTTTGAATGTGTTCACGATACAAAAAGGAGAATACTAGGTGGTTTTCATATACAGTGGACCCCCGGATTTCGTACTGCTCCCAACTCGAACAATTATGTAAGTGTATTTTTATAAGTGCTTTTGTAAGTGTATTTTTGGGGGTCTGAAACGGACTAATCTAGTAATTTACATTCGTCCTTATGGGAACAAATTCGTTCAGTAACGGCACTTGAACAGCCTTCTGGAAATAATTATTGATGAAATCTGGGGGTCCACTGTAGTTAGCTGATTATGGGGTGTGTTAGTGAGATAATGTGTTTTTTAACAGTAGTTTTGAAAACGGTGGTTGAGTCTGCGGTTCTAGAGTTTTCAGGCAGGGAGTTCCAGATTTTAGGCCCTTTTATGTACATTGAGTTTTTGAAGAGATTTAGCTGGACATGAGGAATGTCAGAGGTTTTTGTGTCTGGTACTGTGTCTATGGGTTCTGTTGCTATTATCAAGAAAGTGTTTTGGTTCTGGGTTAATATTAGAATTTATGGTTCTGTAAATGTAGGTTGCACAGTAGTAGGTGTGAATGTTTTTGCATGATAATTCATGCAATCCAATGCATGAATTATCATGCATTGAATTGCATGATAATTCTTAGTGCAGTTTTTTGTTGGGTTATTAGTGGCTTTAGGTGGGTTGCTGCTGTTGATCCTGCCCAGGCACAAATAGTATAGGTGAGGTAGGGATAGATGAGTGAATAGTATAGTGTGAGTAGGGCTGATTTTGGTACATAGTAACGTATCTCTGAGAGGATCCCAACTGTTTTGGATACTTTTTCTTGTTATGTGTTGAATTTCAGGTTGCTGTCAAGGTGCAGACCCAGAAATTTGCCCTCATTATGTTTAGCAATAAGAGTGTTGTCAATCATAATGTTCAGTTGGGCATCACCTGTTCTGCTCCTAAACATAATATAGAAGGCTTTGTCAATATTAAGTGTAAGTTTATCGGCAGTCATCCAGGTCAATATTTTTACTAGCTCTTTGTTAGCAACAGTGTTGAGTGAGGCAAGATTAGGGTGGGAGATGACATAAGTTGCGTGGCCAGCAAAGAGAATAGGAAGGAAGAGTTAACTAAAAACATAAAGGTTTATAGACAGTTTGTTCTTTAGAATCCTTACAGTGAATAAGTGAAGAGCCGTATTTTAAAATGAACTCCTGACACTTGCTTCAGGGATACCAAGCCCATGTTGACACTTTTCAGGTCGCTTGTTCTATCTAGGCTGGAATATTGCTGCACACTAACTGTACCTTTCAAGGCAGGTGAAATTGCTGACCTAGAAAATGTGCAGAGAACCTTCACGGCACGCATAACTGCGATAAACCACCTCAATTACTGGGAACGCTTAAAGTTCCTAAACCTGTACTCCCTAGAACGCAGGTGGGAGAGACATATTATTATATACACGTGGAATATTCTCGAGGGATTAGTACCAAACTTGCACACGAGAGTCACTCCCTACGAAAGCAAAAGACTTGGCAGGCGATGTAACATCCCCCAATGAAAAGCAGGGGTGCCACTAGCACGTTGAGAGACAACACAATAAGTGTCAGGGGTCCAAGACTGTTCAACTACCTCCCAGCATACATCAGGGGGATTACCAACAAACCCCTGGATGTCTTCAAGCAGGCACTGGACAGGCACCTAAAGTCGGTACCTGACCAGCCAGGCTGTGGTTCGTACGTTGGACTGCGTGCGGCCAGCAGTAACAGCCTGGTTGATCAGGCTCTGATCCAACATGAGGCCTGGTCACAGATCGGGCCGCAGGGGCGTTGACCCCTGGAACTCTCTCCAGGTATACTCCAGGTAATAATAATAATAATAGTTTATTGTGACATGATACAAAGATCTACAATGAGTTGTAGGAATGGGATGTACATGCCAAAAGCCCCTTATATGCAGAGCATTGTGGGCAAACTTAAAATTAACTTACAACTAAATGGTAAAAATTATAGTAAACAATTTACAATATAAGTATAGTTGAGAATTTAAGCAATGAAATTTGAACATAAAAATTTTGAAACATAATAGTTTTACAATTTTGAAGCATTACAGTTTTATAATATATCAACATAATAATTTATTATTTGTAGTAATGCAATTTATTAAATCAGATCAAACAAATCAAATCAATTATTTGTGTTGCAATAACAGTTTATATGGTCATTAGATGAGTTACAAGGAGTACAAGAGTACATGAGAATGGATTTCTTTATTTAGTAATGCTGTAGAAACAAAGTTAGATTAGGTTGCATTAATTATAACAGGTTTATACATTTATGAGATACAGTGGACCCTCGCTATTCGAACATTCTTCATTCCAGAATGCTGTTCAAGTGCTGTTACCAAACGAATTTATTCCCATAAGGAATGATGTAAATTAGATTAGTCCATTTCAGACCCCCAAAAATACACTTATAAAAGCACTTACAATAATAAACTTACATAAAAGGGTGAGTTTTGGAGTGTTCGAATAGTGAGGGTCCACTGTATAAGTTTCAACATTTGCACTAGATTAAGTTTGAGAAATTATTGTTCTTTGAGCAATTATGTAAGGGGTTTTGAGGCTAGGGGAGTAACACATTGAATAATGTTATTTTGAGGCAGTGGAAAGTGATTTATTAACTTTGTAGGTAATGTTAAGTATACAGTGGTACTGTACCTCTACTTACGAGCAACTGCCAACTCGAACAATTACAGTGGTACCTCGAGTTACGATATTTTTTCGTTCGAGAATGCTGTTCAAGTGCCATTACCAAACTAATTTATCCCCATAAGGAATAATGTAAAATAGACTAGTCCTTTTACACCCCCAAAAATATACGTACTTACAAAAGCATTTAAAAAAATAAACTTATATAAAAGGGCGATTTTGGGGACCATCGTAACTCGAGGTACCACTGTATGTAAGTGTATTTTTGTAAGTGCTTTTGTAAGTGTATTTTTGGGGGTCTGAAATGGACTAATCTAATTTTCATTATTTCTTATGGGAAAAAATTCCTTCAGTATTGGCACTTGAATAGCCGTCTGGAACGAATTAAGCTCGTAACTCGAGGTACCACTGTATTGTGTATACAGTCATACCACGGTTAACGATGGCGTCGGATAACGATAAATTCGGTTAGCGATACATTTTTACGTCAAAATATTGACTCGGTTTACGATGATTGCTTTGGTTTACGATATTCGTCCCGGACGCGTCCGCGTGGCGCCCAGCTGTGCGGGCACTCCAGGGAGCATCAGTGTGCTATTGTTTACAAGCGAGAGCGACCACCACCCACTCCACCCACGCATTCATACCAGTATATTGTCATTATTCCACTGTTTTTAGTGCTTGCAACTGCTAAATAAGCCACCATGAGCCCCAAGAAAGCTCCTAGTGCCAAGCCTGTGGTAAAGAGTGTAGCAGGGAGTGAAGCATTTATGCAGGGAGTGTAGCATTCATGCAGGGAGTGTAGCATTCATGCAGGGAGTGTAGCAGGTATGCAGGGAGTGTAGCAGGTATGCAGGGAGTGTAGCATTATGCAGGGAGTGTAGCATTCATGCAGGAGGTAGTATGCGGGTGAGCATTCATGCAAGGAGTGTAGCAGGCATGCAGGGAGTGTAGCAGGCATGCAGGGAGTGTAGCAGGCATGCAGGGAGTGTAGCAGGCATGCAGGGAGTGTAGCATTCATGCAGGGAGTGAAGCAGGGATGCAGGGAATGTAGCATTCATGCAGGGAGTGTAGCATTCATGCAGGGAGTGAAGCAGGGATGCAGGGAGTGTAGCATTCATGCAGGGAGTGTAGCAGGCATGCAGGGAGTGTAGCAGGCATGCAGGGAGTGTAGCATTCATGCAGGAGTGAAGCAGGGATGCAGGGAGTGTAGCATTCATGCAGGGAGTGTAGCATTCATGCAGGGAGTGAAGCAGGGATGCAGGGAGTGTAGCATTCATGCAGGGAGTGTAGCATTCATGCAGGGAGTGTAGCATTCATGCAGGGAGTGTAGCATTCATGCAGGGAGTGTAGCATTCATGCAGGGAGTGTAGCATTCATGCAGGGAGTGTAGCATTCATGCAGGGAGTGTAGCATTCATGCAGGGAGTGTAGCATTCATGCAGGGAGTGTAGCATTCATGCAGGGAGTGTAGCATTCATGCAGGAGTGTAGCATTCATGCAGGAGTGTAGCATTCATGCAGGGAGTGTAGCATTCATGCAGGAGTGTAGCATTCATGCAGGGAGTGTAGCATTCATGCAGGGAGTGTAGCATTCATGCAGGGAGTGTAGCATTCATGCAGGAGTGTAGCATTCATGCAGGGAGTGTAGCATTCATGCAGGGAGTGTAGCATTCATGCAGGGAGTGTAGCATTCATGCAGGGAGTGTAGCATTCATGCAGGGAGTGTAGCATTCATGCAGGGAGTGTAGCATTCATGCAGGGAGTGTAGCATTCATGCAGGAGTGTAGCATTCATGCAGGGAGTGTAGCATTCATGCAGGGAGTGTAGCATTCATGCAGGAGTGTAGCATTCATGCAGGGAGTGTAGCATTCATGCAGGGAGTGTAGCATTCATGCAGGGAGTGTAGCATTCATGAGGGAGTGTAGCATTCATGCGCAGTGTAGCATTCAGAAAGGCCAGTAACCCCAGAAAAAACTTGCCACCTGCAGTGTTAATGGAAGGATTCCCTTCCAAACACTAGCATACTATACTCCATCCTTTTCCCTCCTCCCATCCTCCACACATCAACAACTCTTCAATAAATGTAAGTGACATGTTATTGTACTATATTTACATGTATTTCTTTAATGTTCATTAAACTGTGTATTATTTAATGTCAAAAAGTTCTAAAAAATATTTTATTTTACTACTTTTGGAAGTCTGGAACGGATTAATTTTATTTCCATTATTTCTTATGGGGAAAATTGATTCGGATAACAATTGATTCGGTTACAGATACGCCCTCTCTGACGGATTAATATCGTTAACCGAGGTATGACTGTATTTAGTTTTGGGTGAGTAGGTGGTTTTTCAGCAGAGTTTTGAATTGATGTACCTGGAGTTTACCTGGAGAGAGTTCCGAGGGTCAACGCCCCAGCAGCCCGGTCTGTGACCAGTACAGTCGTACATCGTATTTTTGAGATATGGCTCTAGTTGAATTAATACTGAAACTCAAAAGAAAACATAATACAGTGGTACCTCGAGTTACGATGGTCCCCAAAATCGCCCTTTTATGTAAGTTTATTTTTTTAAATGCTTTTGTAAGTATATTTTTGGGGGTGTAAAAGGACTAGTCTATTTTACATTATTCCTTATGGGGATAAATTCGTTTAGTAATGGCACTTGAACAGCATTCTCGAACGAAAAAATATCGTAACTCGAGATACCACTGTATGTACAATAAAAGTGCGTGGAAGCTAGTAAATCCATTAAGAGTATTAAATGTTTTTTATGGTTTTCACTTTGAGCCATTAGTGTTGTGGCAAAAGTTCATATAGCTGTAATAACTGTTTTATTTTGTCCTAATACGAATACATGAGAAATTCATGATACATAGTCCATATAATAACTTTAATATTAGCATAGACTATTAGCTAATGTTATGTCTGAGCAAAATAAAGCAATGATTTGTTTGTAAGCCCAGATACTATATACAAGAGGGCCCCGCTTTATAACGCTTCACTTTGCAGCGTTTCACTAATGCAGCAGTTTTCAATTATACCCATTCTTCATTTATTCAAACTTCCTATAATAAATACTATACACCTACCATCCTACTTACGACCGAGCTTGGTTCCGACCAACTGGTCATAAGTCAAAATGGATGTAAGTCGAACCTTAGAAAATTGCTGAATATATGAGTGGGAGGGGCTGGGTTTGATGGGTGTTTGGGGTATGGGAGCAAATTTTTGGGCAGCTTTGGGAAAAGACTGGACAAATACAGGGGTGGTTTTGATAAGGACCTGCCTTGTATGGGCCAGAAGGCCTACTGCAGTGTTCCTTCATTCTTATGTTCTTAAGAACATAAGAAAGGAGGAACACCTCAGCAGGCCTGTTGACCCAAACTGGGCATGTCCTATTTTTTATGCTACCCAAGCCATAGCTTTTGTAACCTTTTGAACCAGGTAAGAACCAGAAATAATGGATTTAAGTTTGATCAATTTAGATTTAGAAAGGACATAGGTAAGTGCTGGTTTTTGAACAGAGTTGTGGATGCGTGGAACAATTTTCCGAGTAGGGTGATCAAGGCTAGGAACTTGGGTAACTTTGAAAAGAGATTGGACAAATATATGAGATGGAGGGGCTGGGTTTGATTGGTGTTGTGGGTATGGGAGCAAATTCTTGGGTAGCTTTGGGTAGGGGTGGTTTTGATAAGGACCTGCCTTGTATGGTCCAGATGGCCTTCTGCAGTGTTCCTCCATTCTTATGTTCTTATGTACCAGCTGACTTTTCCACCACATGTATAACTACTACTACTACCTCTACTTGTGTGGACGAAACGTTGTCAATAAAGGATCACATTATACTGCTTATGCATTTATTTTTCTAAGCTTGCTTGGCGCGTTGCCACAAATATAGTGGTCAAATATCGTATGCAGTATGCGTCTGGCAGCCCTGCTGCCAGATGCACGGTCATAAGTCGGTTGAAGGTCCTTGATCTGTATTCCCTGGAATGCAAGCGCGAGAGATACACGATAATATACACTTGGAAGGTCCTGGAGGGATTGGTACCAAACCTGCACACAAAAATCACTCCCTATGAAAGCAAAAGACTCAACAGGAGATGCAACATTCCCCCAATGAAAAGCAGGGGCGCCACAAGTACACTGAAAGACAACACCATAAGTGTCCGGGGCCCAGACTGTTTAAATGCCTCCCAGCATACATTAGGGGATTACCAATAGACCCTTGGCTGTCTTCAAGAAGGCACTGGACAGGCACCTAAAGTCAGTACCTGACCAACCGGGCTGTGGTTCGTACATCAGTTTGCGTGCAGCCGGCAGTAACAGCCTAGTTGATCAGACCCTGATCCACCATGAGGCCTGGTCTCAGACCGATCCGCGGGGGCGTTGACCCCCGAGACCCTCTCCAGGTAAACTCCAGTCATATGTCGCGCAGGTCGTAAGTAGGATGGTAGGTGTATTTACCACTCGCTATAAGCTAAGGACGAAAATATTTTAAGGTAAATAATGTGTGTGTACTGTATATACATTTTTTAGGCCTAGCTTAATTACTCACCTAATATACAATAATGTAAACATGTCATTAGGCTTTTGTATGCATTTGAAAGTGAAAATGAGTCCATGATTCACTTCACGGCAATTTTCACTTTACATTAGTAGCTCAAAACCTAACCTGCTGCCTAAGGATCAACTTCTTTATAAACAATTGCTATGGAACAAGTCTGCAAATCTATAGAGTGGCACAACCAGCAAAAGAGTCGCATGCCATATTCAACCTTGTGAGTAACATAACATTTGACATTAGTTAAATTGAATCATGCAGTCTCAATACTATATTTTCTCTGTTGCATTACCTCTTAAAAATTTCATACAGCAGGAATTGCCTCACAAAATACAATAAGGATTGTATGAATAAAATTATGGCAGTTATAATATTAATAATACTATACTCAGTACATTATTTTTTTTTCAACAAACTGATGATATCTCACCAAGGCAGGGTGACCTAAAAAGAAATACAAACATTTTTTTTTTTTTAAATTTAGTAATTTATACAGGAGAAGGGGTTACTAGCCCCTTGCTCCTGGCATTTTAGTCACCTATTACAACGCATATGGCTTACGGAGGAAGAATTCTTTTCCACTTCCCCATGGAGAAGTGCATTAAATGTTTTGCAATATTAAAATATATGTCAGGTTAACCACAGATGAGGAGCTGTAATAAACCATACCACGGGCAGGGCTTGAACTCCCGGTTAGAGTCGTAAAACTCCAGACCGACGTGTTAGCCACTGGGCCAGCTGGTTACAATAAGATTCATCCAACTAGGTACTATATTTATACACCATAGGAAGGTTAGCATAGGCATTAGTCAAAAGTTCTTTGGATGAAATTGTATTTTTAAGACAGACTGGTAGACAATAAGGACAGCTTTTTAAAAAGGAACAATTCTGTAATTGCTTTTACATATAACAGACCCTCATGAAGTGCAGCAGTTACATTCTTGAACATCCCTATACAATCTAAAACTGTGCAACAAAAACCTTGTGCAGCACTGTAGTATACAACAGAGGGACTGTAACTTATAAGTGCTCCAAGTTACATATAGGAAGTAGTGCATGATTAACAAGCACTGAGCAACTGTGTGAACTTGGGTTAAGTACAACCATCCTATGTACAGTATGTACTATTATTTTTCCAGTGACTCTTATGAGTTTAGTATTTTCCCATGAATATCAAACATTGATTATAATGTTGATTTTATACAAACAACTTGTTATGTAAGTTAAAAAACCAGGAAAGCAACAAATTTGTAAGTTTGGAGGTCATGTAGATAGAAACTATTATTATTATTATTATTATTATTATTATTATTATTATCATTATTATTATTATTATCACTACATTCATGGAAGCACTAAACCTGAAGGGGTCATACAGTGCATGGGGAATGGAAGGTATTCAGGCTAAGATAAGATAAGATTTCTTCGGATTTTTAACCCTGGAAGGTTAGCCACCCAGGATAACCCAAGAAAGTCAGTGCGTCATCGAGGACTGTCTGTCTTATTTCCATTGGGGTCCTTAATCTTGTCCCCCAGGATGCGACCCACACCAGTCGACTAACAACCCAGGTACCTATTTGCTGCTAGGTGAACATGACAACAGGTGTAAGGAAACACGTTGAAATGTTTCTACCCGCCGGGAATCGAACCCGGGCCCTCCATGTGTGAAGCGAGAGCTCTTGCCACCAGACCACCGGGCCACCATCAATTCAAGGAACTGGAGCACAGGTCCAATTCCTTAGATCAAGAACCCCTTACAGAATAGATAGAAAAAATAGGGTTGGACTGCCATATTTAGATATTTTATAATACATAATTCACAGCACCATTTAGCTCTCATTCTGGCAACCATTGCTTGCAGCCTAGGTGACTGTCTTACTGTGAGAAAGTATTTTGTAATGTGTCTCGCATTGATTAATAGAGCTCATTATATGGCAGTCAGTTGGTCCATCACCATTTCAGCTTAAGGCTTCTATCCATGTTAGGATCTAATTTAGTGTAAGATGCAGTTACTTACAATCTTGTCAGAGGCAAGCACGCTTGTGTATGATTTGTTGTGTGAGAAATTTCTCTTCTCCCTAATTCTTTTCCACTTTTTGAAAATTTATCTCTGCAATTGTTTTTCAGTCATTTGTGTGTAGTTCTGCTAGTGCTATTATATACAATCACCATTGACCCCAGCTTCACCCACCGTCTCTTATGCTGGGCTGATAGGGTCTGTAGCAATTGATGCATTGTATGGTGAACTCTCATACTGTCATTTGCCAAAGAGGTGATATGGAGTTGTGCTGGTTTTAGCAATTATCTATGCATGACACAGGTCCTTGAGTAACATGCTCTGAAAATGGACACAATGATCAGTGTGAATCATCTCTGAGATGTCATACTTATTATATATCTCATTCACTAGTAGTGTGGTCACTGTGCCCACCTGATCATGAGTAGTGAATGCTCATGCAAACTTGAACATTATGTCTGTCACCACCAAGACATTTTCCTGGTATTAGCTGACGGCTCCAGTAAGGCAACAGCCATGGTTGATATCTCAAAGAGTGACTCGCATCCAATGTCTTCATCTCTGTCCACACTCCCAGCACCACTGCTCTTGCTATAATGAATCGATGGCAGCACCTGCAATATCTTTGTTATACCTGACCAGTAGCACTTGCATTTGATTAGTTGGGTTGTTTGTTCAATTTCTTGATGGCCTTTATCTCCACCAAATGTGACAGGAAGGAAAATTATTTTTTGTATGGTTGACAGTGGTGTACCTAATATATTAAGCTAATTTTCTCTATTTAATAGTGAGGCTCAGGTTAGGGTGTGTAGGAGAGAGGGAGATTATTTCCTGGTAAAAGTAGGTCTTAGACAGGGCTGTGTAATGTCACCATGGTTGTTTAATATACAGTGGTACCCCGACTTACGATATTTTTTCATTCCAGAATGCTGTTCAAGTGCCATTACCAAACGAATTTATCTCCATAAGAAATGATGTAAAATAGACTAGTCCTTTTAGACCCCCAAAATTACACTTACAAAAGCATTTAAAAAAATCAACTTACATAAAAGGGTGTGTTTGGGGACCATCGTAAGTCGGGGTACCACTGTATTTATAGATGGGATTGTAAAAGAAGTAAATGCTAGGGTGTTGGAGAGAGGAGTGGGATTAAATTATGGGGAATTAAATACAAAATGGGAGTTGACACAGTTACTTTTTGCTGATGATACTGTGCTTATGGGAGATTCTAAAGAAAAGTTGCAAAGGTTAGTGGACGAGTTTGGGAGGGTGTGTAAAGGTAGAAAGTTGAAAGTGAACATAGATAAGAGTAAGGTGATGAGGGTATCAAACGATTTAAATAAAGAAAAATTGGATATCACATTGGAGAGAGGGATTATGGAAGAAGTGAATGTTTTCAGATATTTGGGAGTTGACTTGTCAGTGGATGGGTTTATGAAGGATGAGGTTAACCACAGAATTGATGAAGGAAAAAAGGTGAGTGGTGCGTTGAGGTATCTGTGGAGACAAAAAACGTTATCCATGGAGGCAAAGAAGGGAATGTACGAAAGTATAGTGGTACCAACACTCTTATATGGGTGTGAAGCATGGGTTGCAAATGCTGCAGCGAGGAGGAGGCTGGAGGCAGTGGAGATGTCCTGTCTAAGGGCAATGTGTGGTGTAAATATTATGCAGAAAATTCGGAGTGTGGAAATTAGGAGGAGGTGTGGAGTTATAAAAAGTATTAGTCAGAGGGCTGAAGAGGGGTTGTTGAGGTGGTTAGAGAGAATGGATCAAAGTAGAATGACTTGGAGAGTGTATAAATCTGTAGGGGAAGGAAGGCAGAGTAGGGGTCATCCTAGAAAAGGTTGGAGGGAGGGGGTAAAGGAGGTTTTGTGGGCGAGGGGCTTGGACTTCCAGCAAGCATGTGTGAGCGTGTTAGATAGGAGTGAATGGAGACAAATGGTTTTTGGGACCTGACGAGCTGTTGGAGTGTGAGTAGGATAACATTTTGTGAAGAGATTCAGGGAAACCAGTTAATTGATTTAGTTGAACTTGAGTCCTGGAAATGGGAAGTACAATGCCTGCACTTTAAAGGAGGGGTCTGGGATAGTGATTATGTATGAGTGAAGTGAAAGTGTTGAATGATGATGAAAGTATTTTCTTTTTGGGTATTTTCTTTCTTTTTGGGTCACCCTGCCTCGGTGGAAGACGGCCGACTTGTTGAAAACAAAAAAAGTAAACTAATCAGCTTACTTTATCCCTACTGTATCTCTTTTTATTATAAAGGATTTCGTGCAGTTGCTTTATTTATTTTATTTTATTTGTTTCAAATTCAAATTCAAATTGATATATTTCTCTGTAAAAAATTACAATGTGTGTTTTACATTTTAAGGACTAAGAACTATAATTTCAAAGATGGCCGTTAGCATGCCTAGCATGCCTGGGCATGCTAGACATTTCGGGCAGACTTAATACTAGGTTTGCTCCAATATTGGAGTAAATCAGGCAAACTTACTCTATACAATGATTATACTGGTATTAAGGTTAGGTAATTGTAGTGATTAACTAGATTTACAAAATTGATGTAGTATAAAAATTAAAGAATTTAACAATTAGTTTATATATCAATGGAAATGGTGACGTGTTGGCATGATACAGTTTCTATATTGGAGTGTCTTAGGCAAACTTATGACTAGCTTAAGAATTATGAAGCAATAGTTGTATTAGAATCTTGGCTACAGTCATGTGCAAAATTAAGGGGGAATCACAGATATCAATAAGTGTAACTTTGTTGTGGATATGTGCAAGATAAAGTAATTTTCATGTGGTTAGCTACCAGTAAGTGAGATAAGATGTTTTTTAACGGTGCTTTTGAAAATGGAGGTTGTGTCTGCAGTTCTAGAGTTTTCAGGCAGGGAGTTCCAGATTTTAGGCCCCTTTATGTACATTGAATTTTTGTATAGATTTAGTCGGACACGGGGAATGTCAAAGAGATGTTTGTGTCTGGTATTATGTCTATGGGTCCTGTCACAACTGTCAAGAAAGTTTTAGTTCAGGGTTAAAGTTGGTATTTATGGTTCTATAAGTGTAGATTGCAGAGTAGTAAGTGTGGATATTCTGAACAGTGAGTAAGTTTAGGTCTTTGATTGCGTGATAATTCTTACTGTGGCTTTTTGTTGGGTTATTATTGGTTTTAGGTGTCTTGCTGCTGTTGATCCCCAAGCACAAATGGCATATGTGAGGTAGGGATAGATGAGTGAATAGTATAGTGTGAGTAGGGCTGATTGTGGTACATAGTAACATATCTTAGAGAGGATCCCCACAGTTTTGGACACTTTCTTTGTTATGTGTTGGATATGAGTGCTGAATTTCAGATTACTGTTGAGGTGAAGGCCCAGGAATTTGCCCTCATTATGTTTAGCAATAGGAGTGTTGTTGATCTTAATAATAATAATAATAATAATAATAATATTTTTTATTTCAATGCATGATACAAGTGTACATTGTTATTGGTAGTTACAATTCTAAAACTGTATTGCAAGGAGAGCCACTGGCATGCCATGGCATTAGGGGCAGCTTATTCTAAAGACTTATTCACTAAAGACTTAATGCTAGAGAAATTGATTGGGTTTATTCTAGTTCTGTATTATTTAATATTTCAATCTGATTATACATACAATAAAAAGACAATACAAGAGAAATTGGTTGAGTTTAGTCTAGTTGTATATTTTAATTCAAGTTACAATATGTTGATGCTATACTAGTATAATAACAATACTAGAAAATTTATTGAGTTTCTTCTAGTTATATATTTTATTTCAATTTAACAAAATGATGATACTATAATATTTTAAATGAACAATATGATGATATGATATTGCAACAAGTGTTAAGGAGGATGACATATAAAATTCAGATTATCTTAAGTAAAAATAACATTGGGTTTGAAAGTTTGTTACAGTATGAGTATTTAGTATAGTGTGAGTAGGTGATTTTTGAGAAGAGTCTTGAATTGATTTTCGGACAAGGTTAACTTAATATTTACTGGTAATGAATTCCAGATTCTGGGGCCCTTTATGTGCATAGAATTTTTACATTGGTTAGTATGGACTCGGGGTATGTCAAATAGTGATCTGTGTCTTGTGTCATGGTCGTGGGACCTATTAAAGTTGTTGAGGAGAATTTTGAGTGGAGGGTTGATATTAGCATGTAGAGTTTTATGTATGTAGGTGGCACATGAATAGGTGTGAATATTTTTTTCGGTGAGTAGTTTTAATGTTCTGAATATAGGTGGAGTATGTTG
>WNWK01002821.1:0-20000 GCA_009830355.1 Cherax destructor
GACCTCCGCAATCCTTCCATGTATAGGATTGTTACAGATGTTAGTAGATGCTCTTTAGTTGTTCGTCGCCCTGCTTACTTCATCCCTTTTCTCTTCATCTACATTCACTATTGTCTTCCTTCAGCTACCACCTCTATATGTTCATGTGACATCTCCCTTTCCCCTACCCCCTTGGGAAGTTCCTCCTGTTCATGTCTGTTCTATTCCTCTACCTTGCACGAAAGCCCGCCTACCTACGGCGGCTTCTCGCTCTTTTTTTCTAGACCACTTCCGTTCTCATTACCATGCCATCGCAGTGTCACCGATGGTTCAAAGTCGTCTGACGGTGTCGGATTCGCAGCAGTCTTCCCGGACAACGTCGTGCGAGGGCATCTGTTACCCTCGGCTAGCATCTTTACGGCTGAATTGTATGCCATTCTTGTGTCACTTATCCGTATTGCATCTATGCCTGTGTCACCATTTGTGGTCGTTTCAGACTCCCTTAGTGCTTTACAGGCTATCCGTAAAATTGATACACCTCACCCCCTAGTTCTTCGTATCCATCTTTGGTTACGCTGTATCTTTAGCAAGCACAAAGATATTGTTTTTTGTTGGGTCCCTGGTCATGTTGACGTACAGGGCAATGAACATGCAGACACTGCTGCGCGGTCAGCAGTACATGACCTTCCAGGTTCATATAGAGGTGTTCCTTTCACAGACTATTTTGCGGTCATTGCTACCCACCTTCGCAGCTGTTGGCAACAACGCTGGTCTGACCTGCTAAATAACAAACTTCATTCTATTAAACCAATTATAGGTTTCTGGCCTTCTTCTTGTCACCAATGTCGGGGTTGGGAGACTACACTCTCCCGTCTTCGCATCGGCCACACTCGTCTTACTCACGGGTATCTCATGGAGAAGCTCCCTGCCCCTCTCTGTGAGCATTGTCAGGTTCCATTGTCTGTTTGACATATTCTGTTGGACTGCCCCCTCTATCAACGAGCACACAGAATTTACCTCCAACGGTGTCTTCGCTCTGTGGCCCCTTCTTTTACCTTCCCTTCTTGCAGATGGACCCTCCTTTAATCCTGACTCTCTCATTGACTTTTTGACAGAAACTGACTTACTACACAAACTCTGAAGATTATACCTCTAGCACCTCCCCCAGTCCCTTCTACCTCGATCTCTTGCTACCCTCTATCCCTGCACTATCCACCGTCATGCTGCACTCCATACCCTACTAATCATCCATCTCCCTCCTACAACCCATTCTCCCTGCATCCTGCAATAACCTGCAGCGCTGTATGACCCCTGTGGTTTAGCGCTTCTATTTGATTATAATAATAATAATACCCCCTCCCTCCAACCTTTTCTAGGATGACCCCTACCCCACCTTCCTTTCCCTACAGATTTATACGCTCTCCAAGTCATTCTACTTTGATCCATTCTCTCTAAATGACCAAACCACCTCAACAACCCCTCTTCAGCGCTCTGACAAATACTTTTAGTAACTCCACACCTTCTCCTAATTTCCACATTCCGAATTTTCTGCATAATATTTACACCACACATTGCCCTTAGACAGGACATCTCCACTGCCTCCAGCCTCCTCCTCGCTGCAGCATTTGCAACCCATGCTTCACACCCATATAAGAGTGTTGGTACCACTATACTTTCGTACATTCCCTTCTTTGCCTCCATGGATAACGTTATTTGTCTCCACAGATACCTCAACGCACCACTCACCTTTTTTCCTTCATCAATTCTATGGTTAACCTCATCCTTCATAAACCCATCCGCTGACACGTCAACTCCCAAATATCTGAAAACATTTACTTCTTCCATAATCCTCTCTCCAATGTGATATCCAATTTTTCTTTATTTAAATCGTTTGATACCCTCATCACCTTACTATTATCTATGTTCACTTTCAACTTTCTACCTTTACACACACTCCCAAACTCGTCGACTAACCTTTGCAACTTTTCTTTAGAATCTCCCATAAGCACAGTATCATCAGCAAAAAGTAACTGTGTCAACTCCCATTTTGCATTTAATTCCCCATAATTTAATCCCACCCCTCTCCCCAACACCCTAGCATTTACTTCTTTTACAACCCCATCTATAAATATATTAAACAACCATGGTGACATTACACATCCCTGTCTAAGACCTACTTTTACCGGAAGTAATCTCCCTCTCTCTACACACCCTAACCTGAGCCTCACTATCCTCATAAAAACTCTTTACAGCCTTCAGTAACTTACTACCTATTCCATACACTTGCAACATTTGCCACATTGCTCCCTATCCACTCTATCATATGCCTTTTCTAAATCCATAAATGCAATGAAAACTTCTCTACCTTTATCTAAATACTGTTCACATATATGCTTCACTGTAAACACTTGATCTACACATCCCCTACCCACTCTAAAGCCTCCTTGCTCATCTGCAATCCTACTCTGTCTTACCTCTAATTCTTTCAATAATAACCCTGCCGTACACTACCTGGTATACTCAGTAAACTTCTTTCTTCTTTCAACATGTCGGCCGTTTCCACGAAGCAGGGTGGCCCAAAAGAAAAAACGAAAGTTTCTCCTTTTACATTTAGTAATATATACATGAGAAGGGGTTACTAGCTCCTTGCACCCGGCATTTTAGTCGCCTCTTACGACACACATGGCTTACGGAGGAAGAATTCTGTTTCACTTCCCCATGGAGATAAGAGGAAATAAGAACAAGAACTAGTAAGAAAATAGAAGAAAACCCAGATGGGTGTGTGTATATACATATGCTTGTACATGAATGTGTAGTGTGACCTAAGTGTAAGTAGAAGTAACAAGACATACCTGAAATCTTGCATGTTTATGAGACAGAAAAGACACCAGCAATCCTACCATCATGTAAAACAAATACAGGCTTTCGTTTTACACTCACTTGGCAGGACGGTAGTACCTCCCTGGGCGGTTGCTGTCTACCAACCTACTACCTAGAACTCAGTAAACTTATTACCCTATAATTCTTACATTCTCTTTTATCCCCCTTCCCTTTATATAAAGGAACTATACATGCTCTCTGCCAATCCCTAGGTACCTTCCCCTCTTTCATCATTTATTAAACAAAAATACCAACCACTCCAGCACTATATCCCCCCTGCTTTTAACATTTCTGTCATGATCCTGTCAGTTCCAGCTGCTTTACCCCCTTTCATTCTACGTAATGCTTCACGCACCTCCCCCACACTCACATCCTGCTCTTCTTCACTCCTAAACAATGTTGTACCTCCCTGGCCAGTACATGAAATTACCGCCTCTCTTTTTTCATTGATATTTAAAAGTTCCTCAAAATATTCCCGCCATCTACCCAATACCTCCAGCTCCCCATCTACTAACTCCCCTACTCTGTTTTTAATTGACAAATCCATTCGTTCCCTAGGCTTTCTTACCTTGTTTATCTCACTCCAAAATTTTTTCTTGTTTTCAGCAAAATTTCTTGACAGAGCCTCTTCTATTCTTTCATCTGCTCTTCTTTTACACTCTCTCACCACTCTCTTCACCTTTCTTTTACTCTCCATATACTCTGCTCTTTTATTAACACTTCTGTTTTGTAAAAACCTCTCATAAGCTACCTTTTTCTCTTGTATCACACCCTTTACTTCTTCATTCCACCACTCACTCCTCTTTCCTCCTGCACCCACCCTCCTATAGCCACAAACTTCTGCCCCACATTCTAATACTGCATTTTTAAAACTATCCCAACTCTCTTCAACCCCCCCACTACTCATACCTGCACTAGCCCACCTTTCTGCCAATAGTTGCTTATATCTAACCCTAACTTCCTCCTTCCTTAGTTTATACACTTTTACCTCTCTCTTACTTGCTGTTGCCATTTTCTTTTTGTCCCATCTACCTTTTACTCTAACTGTAGCTACAACTAAATAATGATCCGATATATCTGTTGCCCCTCTATAAACATGTACATCCTGAAGCCTACCCATCAACCTTTTATCCACCAATACATAATCCAACAAACTATACTTTCCTTACGTGCTATATCATGCCTTGTATATTTATTAGTCCTCTTTTTCATAAAATATGTATTACTTATTACCAAACCTCTTTGTACACATAGCTCAATTAATGGTTCCCTATTTATATTTACCCCTGGCACCCCAAATTTACCTACTACTCCCTCCACAACATTTTTACCCACTTTAGCATTAAGATCCCCAACCACAATTACTCTCTCACTTGGTTCAAAACTCCCCACACACTCACTCAACATTTCCCAAAATCTCTCTCCTCTACACTTCTCTCTTCTCCAGGTGTATAAACACTTACTATAACCCACTTTTCACATCCAACCTTTATTTTACTCCACATAATCCTTGAATTTATACATTTATATTCCCTCTTTACCTGCCATAACTGATTATTCAGCATTATTGCCACTCCTTCTTTAGCTCTAACTCTATTTGAAACCCCTGACCTAATCCTATTTATTTCTCCCCACTGAAACTCTCCTACCCCTTTCAGCTTTGTCTCACTTAAAACCAGGACATCCAGCTTCTTTTCATTCATAACATCTACAATCATCTCTTTCTTATCATTCGCACAGCATCCACGCACATTCAAACATCCCACTTTGACGGTTTTCTTCTTTTTCTTTTTAGTAAGGTATACAGGAAAAGGGGTTACTAGCCCATTGTTCCCGGTATTTTAGTTGACTTTTACAACATGCATGGCTTACGGAGAAAATATTCTTATTCCACTTCCCCATGGATATATATATCTTATATATATTAACCCTTTGGGGGTCGACAGGCCTTCTCGGAAACATGTTCTCAGGGTCGAAAATTTTTTGGAAAAAATAATAATAATTTTTTCTAATGAAATGATAGAGAATCTTTTTCCGATCATAACGACACCAAAAGTTTGAAATTTGAATGAGAACTTACGGAATTATGCTCTCACGAAGTTATCGGTCTCGAAGATGTTTACACATCAGCGATTTCACCCAATTTGAGCCCTATTTTTGGCCAATTCCAATGTTCCAGTCCACTAAAATCATAGCTATTTCACTAGAACTCCATTTCTTCTATCGATTGAGTACAAGAAACCGCCTATTTACCAATTTCAACTACCCAAAATAGTGGTCAGAAAATGACAATTTGGCCAATTTCACACAAATTTCAAACGATGCCAATTTCAAAATAGGGTCCAGAATAAACAAGGCAGACATTCCTGGCACTAAAATAACATCTCTGTTCATTAGTCACGTCTCCAGGCCCCTCTTACATTACTTTTGCTTTCCATTTTGAATTTTTATTCTCACAAAAAATAAAAGATTTACTGTTATGTATACAACTGCATCATTGTAAATGTAGTATAACTAATATCAGCACACTTGTGCAAGAATATTAGACTTGCCAGTTGATGTGTATTGGACGCATGGCATGATTTGTTTACTCTTGAACATCGTCAAAAATCGAACATTTTCGCTACTTTGAGCTCAATTTCAAGGTACTTGTCATTGTCAAACCAATCAAAATCATCTCTATTTCTGTAATATATCTTCCATTATATCACATGAGACCACGAAAACGAGAATACATCAATAAATACCATACGCAGATAGACTGCAAAGTCGCTGTTTTAAATGAAAAAAAGTCAGTTTTTTTTTTCTCATTATGCAGTGTGTGGTCAGGATTTTTTTTATACTGCGACCACTGACCACATAGACCCATTCTTTCATATGTAGGCCTACCAGCCGTTTCCTGCTTAATTTGAAGCTGCTAGAATTTATGTTTACTAGTACGGCACCAACCCCTGCTCGTAAAACGTACTAGTACGGCACTGATTCCGAAAGGGTTAATCTAAAAAAAAGTGTGCTTAATGCAGGAAATAATGAAATACTGTACCAATATATTAATGTTTTGTTTTATTACCTTCAGAAAAAGATTCTCTACCATTTCATGAGAAAAAATAACAATTTTTTTTTTTTAAATTCTTGGACACTGGCGCACCCCTTCTGAAAATGGCCTTTGACCCTGAAAGGGTTAAGTAAGTTTATTCAGGTATACACAAATACAGTTACATAGATTATCATACATAGCAGCATATGTGTAGGGAACCTTGGATAACCCAAAAAAGTCTGACATAGTGACTTATTTCCAGTGTACTTCCATTTTCCTCTTGTTTTTCCTCTTCCAAGTGCTGCTGCATGTCTATTGTGCACCCCATAGTACAAGTAGTACATTGAGTTATAAGTGCAGCAGCACTTGGAGGAGGAAAAACAACAAGAGGAAAATGGAAGAAGTACAAAACAAATTCACAGTATAAAGGGATCAGCTGGTTTGTTCGTCTGTGTGTTTACAGTCTCTCTCTCTCGTGGCAGCTTAATTAAGAAATGATTAAACTCAGTAAACAAGGTATGTTGATGGTGATAATAATAATAATTAATAAAGATTAAGATTTATTTCTTGTAATAAAAATCGCTCTGGAGTGCTTTAAATGTCAGCTACAAAACCTATACAAGTGCTGCTGCACTTCTATCTTGTACTATGGGGTACACAATCAAGTTAAAATTTGTACAAATATGTGGTCTTGGAGACTTTAAAAGCTAGTGTACTGAGTGGCTGTAAGAAGGAGATTGAGATGCGTGACCCAAGTTCTCATACAGTATACAAATTTTTTTTTTAAACGTCGGAGAGATTGTTGTAACTTGGAGTCGTCGGTAAACAAGTACGTCGTTAAGTGATGAGAGACTGTATACATGTACTGTGTAAGTTAATAATAATAATAATAATAATAGTTTATTTAGACACGGTACAATGATACATAGTTAGGTAGACATGATACATAGGTATAAATGAGATGTACATGCCAAAAGCCCCAAATATGCTGTGCATTGCAGGCATTCTTAGGACTATTTAATAGTAGACTACATGGTAAAAAATTATGGTTGATAATTTATAAAATAAGTATAATTGTGTATCTAAGTTATAAAATTTGAATACAAGTTGAACATAATAATTTATTAATTGTAGCAATGCAACTAATTGAGTGAGATAACAATTTAAAACAATTAATTGCATTGCAGTTACAGTTTACGTGGTCATTATAATGTAAATGTTATAGAAACAGTTAGCTTAGTATGTATTATTCATAACAGGTTTTTACATTTAAGTGATTAATCAGGTTTTTACATTTAAGTGATTAATCAGGTTTTTACATTTAAGTGATTATTCTACTTTGTTGGGAATGTTTGATATTGAGCATTTAGGTTTGGGTGAGAAGGTGGTTTTTTAGCATTGTTTTGAATTGGGGTACAGGCAGGGTTTCTTTGGCAATGACAGGTAATGAATTCCAAATTTTCGTGCCTTTTATATGCATTGAGTTTTTACATAGTGTTAGATGGACACGGGGAACATCGAGGAGTGATCTGTGTCTAGTGTTATCGTCATGTGTCCTGTTAAAATTGGTAAGGAGAAGTTTGAGTGGTGGGTTAATATTTGCATAGAGTGTTCTATGTATGTAATAGGCACAGTAAAAGGTATGAATGTCTTGTATGGTGAGTAAGTTTAGATTTTTTAATATTGGTGGAGTATGTTGTCTGGAGTGTGAATTTGTTATCATTCTAACTGCAGCCTTTTGTTGTGTTATTAATGGTTTGAGATGAGTTATTGATGTAGAGCCCCATGCACAGATTCCATAGGTGAGGTAGGGGTAAATGAGTGAGTGATATAGGGTAAGGAGAGCTGGTTGTGGAACATAGTACCGTATCTTGGATAGTATTCCCACGTCTTTGAGACTTTCTTGGAAATTTGTTGTATATGTGTCTGAAATTTGAGGCCACTGTCAAGATGGATTCCTAAGAATTTTCCCTCTGTGAGTTTTGTGATAGGGGACCTGTTTATCATTATGTTAAGTGGTGCGTTTGTAGCTCTGTTCCCAAACTGAATAAAATAGGTTTTATCAATATTGAGAGTAAGTTTGTTAGTCATCATCCAGGTAGATATTTTCTGCAATTCAGTATTTACAGTGTTGGCTACTATGTCTGGGCTTGGTTGCGAGATAACTGTATGTAGTGTCATCTGCAAATAGTATGGGTTTGAGTAGTTGAGATGCATTTGGTAGGTCGTTAATGTAAATGAGAAAGAAGTGGGCCAAGAACACTTCCCTGTGGGACACCTACTGTAATAGTTTGCGTGGTAGAGCTAGCTCCATTTGTGTACACATATTGGTTTCTGTTGCTAAGGTATGATTTTAGGTAGTTGAGGGAGTGCCCTCTTATACCATAGTGTGATAATTTTAGGTGTAACAGATCATGGTCAACTGTATCAAAAGCTTTACGTAAATCAATGAAGATTCCCACTGGGATTTCTTTTTTCTCAAGAGCGGTGTAAATTATTTCTAACATGTGTATAATGGCATCATTTGTATTTTTATTAGGCCTAAATCCAAATTGACAGTGGTTGAGTACGTTGTTGGAGGTGAGGTAGGAATATATTTGTCTATGAATTAATTTTTCAAAGATTTTGGAGAGAAGTGGTAAGTTAGATATCGGCCTGTAGTTATTCAGGTCTGTTTGATCTCCTCCTTTATGTATGGGGGTGACCCTCACTATTTTGAGTATTGTTGGGAAGGTAGAGGATTCGATGGATTTGTTAAAGAGTGTTGCAATAATTGGTGAGAGAACTTGAGAGGCTTTTTTGTATATAAAAGGTGGTAAGTTATTTAGGTCACCTGGTTTGTTTTTTAATGTGTTGATTATAAGTGAAACTTCTATTGGGCTGGTCGGGGCTAGGAATAGTGTGTTCGGATAGGTGCCAGTGAGATAGTCGTTAGGTGGAGTGTTTGAACTTGGGATTTTGCTTGCTTGCTTGCTCTTGGGTGTCTGGAATGGATTAATTGAATTTCCATTATTTTTTATGGGGAAAATAGATTCAGATTAAGTTATATTTGGTTTAAGTTAAGCCCTCTGGAACAGATTTATCACGTAATTCGGGAGTCCACTGTAAATCCAATTAATCTGTTCCTGCTGTCAGGAGGCATGACAAAATAGTACTTCAATATGATGGTATTATCAACTCTACGGCTTAATTATCTATCACAAGTCATCTAATATGACAAAATAAACAATATAAATAACATAAAAACCTGATATTCACTCTAGAATGAATAAAATATGTATGTCATTACGTATGTGGTGGCGGGCATTCTTGCTCCAGCTATGAAAACGTCTTCCCATTCTTTTCTCCTTCAGATGTGTTAGTATAAGAGAAAATAGAGTTTGTAATGCTAACTGCATTAGATCACTTCTTTATAAGAAAACTATAATGTAGAAGTGAAATGGTGTACATACACCATTTACATACCTTGCAGAAGATAGGCAGAGCAGCTTATGCTGTCAGGAGTTTATTTAGTTTCATCCTTTTTCTATTGCTTAATCGCTACACTCTTAATGCTACACTTGTTCCTGTCTTCTACATCCTCTCCCGAAAAAAAAATATATATATCCTTGTCTGCCGTCTCTATCCAGGTGGTATTTTTCATTTCCTGATCATATCTCGCTTTACTCGGCGTTCCTGTCATTGAACTTAACTGCATTAAACTCCACAACTTGCACGTGTGCTGGCATGCAGGAACACATTAAAATCACTAAGAGTGTGTTATTAGTCTTGAAGATGCCATATTAATAAGGATAATAACAATAATAATCACTCTGAGAGCCAGTGTTTCGGACGTATTAATACGCGTAAATTCTAGCGGCTTCAAATCAAGTGGGAGAAAGCTTATAGGTCTACATGTGAGAGAATGGGTCTGCATGATGGGTGTGTGCAGTATGAAAAAAATCGGGGACCCAGTGCTGCATTGTGGGAACGCCATGTTTGTAGTCCTTGTTCACCATGCCTCACTGTATGAAGTACCTTACTCCCCGGCGAATTGGAGGTCTTCTCTTCCCAAATGATAGTTCTAACAGCGATGGAAGTGCCAGTGAAAGTGAATTCCATGGTTTTCAAAAGGGTGTGACTGAAAGCAGTGTCCAGGATAACATAATTACAGTGGACCCTCGGTTAACGAATACCCCGGAAATCGTGCAATTATGTAAGTATAATTTTGTAAGTTCTTGTGGAAGTGTATTTTTGGGGGTCTGAAATAGACTAACCTACGTGAAATTTTTCCTTAAGGGAGTAAATTCGTTCGGTAATGGCACTTGAGCAGACTTCAGGAGTGAAGTTTTTACGAAACTCGGGGGTCCACTGTAGTGATGAAAACCAAGATGACCCACAACCTTCTACCTCTGGTGCTGGGCCTTCTCATTCACATTCACCTGTACCAGGACGAAAGAGGAAACTATTTCAACGTGTACAGGACTCAGATGTGAGCAGTGAAAGTGATAGTGATTTCCAAGTTACTGAAAGGAGTTCTAGTTGCGACAGTGAGGGAGAATATTCTCCAGTGAAGCGGCAGTATGTATGACGCAGCATGCATTCTGGTAGTGTGCCATATGCTATTCCAAGAAAAAGGTGTAAATCTCGGAGTACAGTGGTCCCTCAACTTTTGGTGATTCCGACTATCGGTGATTTCGAGTTTTGAGCACTTTTTTCGGTCAATTTTTCCCTCGTCTATTGGTCATTCCCTCGACTATCGGTCCATAGCAGACCTGTCCACCTCACCACGCAGGACACCAGTCTAG
The DNA here is from genome assembly GCA_009830355.1 of Cherax destructor. Lineage (NCBI taxonomy): Eukaryota > Metazoa > Arthropoda > Malacostraca > Decapoda > Parastacidae > Cherax > Cherax destructor. The sequence continues at coordinate 10,684 of WNWK01002821.1, forward strand.
CGTAAATTTATTGTGTTTATTACTGGTTTAGTAATTGTCACTGTGAAATAAGTCACCATGGGTCCAAAGAAGCTTCGCAAGTCGATAAAGGCTATAGCACCAGCCAGTGATAAAGTGTAGCATTAACAGTGTAGCAATGGAAATAAGTCACTCTGACTTTTTTGGGTTATCCTAGGTTTTCTACACATATGCTGCTATGTATGATAATCTATGTATAACTGGATTTGTGTATACCTAAATAAACTTAAGTAAGTTAAGCGATTAATCGATAGAAAATGACGACACGAAACTTAACTCCTTCTATGTTGTTTGAGGAATATAGGGACACTGACAAGAGCGCCGCCCTCTGCCACCATCTCCTCCAAGGTAAGTGTAAGTATTTCTTATTTATATAAGTGTGAATATTTCTTATTTATAAATTAAAGTGTAAATATTTCTTATTTATAAATTATGCACATTGTGCGAATAGTGGTGGTGGCTTTCCGCTGCCGCCGACCACCACCACGGCTTATGGTCAGTGGCCCTTATACCCAACAACAACAAACACACTACCACCAGTCCTTACATTCGTAATGACATGTTTTATTCATTCTAGAGTTTATATCATGTTTCTATGTTATTAATATTGTTTATTATGTCATATTAGATGAATTGTGCTAGATAAATAAGCAGTAGAGTTGATATTATTGTCATATTGATGGACTATCTTGTCCTGCCTCCAAACAAACTCTCCTGACTCTCTCATACACCAACAAGAGTCTTCAATAAAGGTAAAACTTATTTAACTGTTCATTTGTCCATTATAATTAGTGCTTTATATTTATTTCTCATTGTTTTCTGTATGTAAAACTATAGTATTTATTCTTTAACAAAATGAATTTTTTGTGAATATTTTTGGGTGGAAACGGATTAATTGTATTTACATTATTTCTTACGGGAAATAAGGTTTTGACTTTCGAGTAATTCGAGTTAAGGTCTAGCTCCTGGAACGGATTATGACCGAAAGTCGAGGGACCACTGTACATCCCTTGGCCCTACATAATGAATTGATAGTGAAGATGACGATGATATTGATACAATGGGGATGCGTAATGTGCATGTGGCAGCTGGTGGTAGTGGTGGTGTTGGCGGTGGCATGAGTCATGTGGCACCAGGAGCGGGCCATGCTGCTACCCACGCTGCTAACTCAGCACAGCCACAACCAGCCTCACCCACCCCCACACTCCCACAACCTGCACAACCACAACCTCCTCAACCATAACCTCCTCAACCACAACCTCCTCAACCACAACCTCCTCAACCACAACCACCTGTCAATATCCAATACCCACCAGCAGACCACATCTGGGATTGGCAGCAAGGTGCCAATTTTGTTCCCAATCCCCATCACTTTGATGAAACACAAAGTGGAATACGGCCATCGTGTACACTTGAGAACAATGCCACTGAACTGGAATGCTTTCAGTTATTCTTTAATGAACCCCTGATGGAAATTATTGTCAGGGAAAGCAACATATACTATGAGTACACCATGGCAAACACAATTCTTTCACCAAGATCACGGCTACACAAGTGGAAGGACAGAACTGTGGCAGAGATGTACCTGTTCTTTGCCACAATAATGCTTATGCCACATGTGTATAAGCACATTGTCAACACATGCTGGTCGACGGAACGCCTGAGTTCAACCCCAGGTTTAAGTGATGTTATACCAGTGAATCAAGTTCTGCTACTGTTACGTATGCTACACTTCTCAGACAAAACAAGGCCTGACAAAAACGACAGGTTATATAATACCTGGAGAGAGTTCCAGGGGTCAACGCCCCTGCGGCCCGGTCTGTGACCAGGCCTCATGTTGGATCAGAGCCTGATCAGCCAGAAATTTTAAGCACCCACCTGGACAGCCGCGATCGTGGATGACCTAGACGAGCGCGCTCACTCGCCTAGCTAGTCCACCAAGCACTGACCAGGAATGTGTTCATGTACCTGAAACAAAAGTGCTGTATGTATTTTTATCCCTTCAGGAAGCTTGTTATTGATGAGTGTTATGTTATTTTCCCTTTACTTATCATCAAGGTTCTCACTACATGTTCTAGTATGGGGTATAGTAACCACAGTAACAGTAAAGTCTTAGTCTAGGGTGATACTCACACTCATGATCAGCTGCTGTACCTGAAAAAACTTCTCCTGCCCTCTCCATGGGTTATTTAAACCACCATTACAAAAATATCATATATTCATGGATATACATATTTACAGATCTTACATTCATAATAACATACAATACCATAGCAGTCACATGGCATGGTCCACCTCCACTCTTAACACCCAATTTTCTCCACATCACTCCTACCCTCAGTGTCTTTACACACTACTCATGGGTTATGATAGCTGCTTCAATTTAACACCTAACTCCCTTACGTCTGGCACCATTTCTGCCCAGAACATATCAACCAGTCTCTACCACCAGCTTAACCTGCATCAGCCATCTTGGAAGTGAGGAAGGAGGAGGGAGGAGTCTCTCTAAGCTCCTCCCACTTCAAAACAAAACAATGAAAAGCAAAAGACTGTCGCTTTGCCCACCCTACACATATACTCCCAATACATCTTATTTACTTACAACGAGACATGCAACTTCACAACTACTTATTTAAATGTGTGTATTTATAACCTATTATATTGAGAAAATCAGGTTAATTCAGCTTCCTTAAGTCTTAAGGGTGGCCTAACATTTAAGCAGTAATTCTGATTAATTCAATATAATTAGGTAGTCATATTACATAATTACAACAATACATGCTGGGTTCCATAGCCCCCATAACAAGTCCATAACACCCCATAACAATGAGTCTTTGATTTTGTTCAAAGGCAAACTGTCGTTCAAGCAATATATACCAAGCAAGAGGAAACGCTTTGGTATAAAGTTATTTGTACTGTGTGATTGCAAAAGTGGTCTGGTTTTGGATATAATTGTGTACACTGGCAGTAATACATTGCAAGATACTAGGAAGTTATTGGGTGTCTCTGGTGATGTGGTTAGAACAATGATAGAACCATATCTTGGTAAGGGGCATATATTATATACTGATAACTGATACACAAGACCTTTACTCAGTGATTTCTTGGGAGTGAACATGACAGACGTGTGGCACAGTTCATGCAAATTGTAAACATATGCCTAGGTTCGACGCTGGCACTCGTAGAGGTAAAGTGCAGGTGTTTGCTGCCAATGTTATCATGGCATTTCGGTGGCAAGACAAACGTGATGTCACATTGTTGACATCAGTTCACGGACATGAAATGGTAGACACTGGTAAGCAGAATAGAGAGACCAATGAACCCATTCTAAAACCTGCAGCTGTGATGGACTACAACCTCAATATGCGCTTAGTGGACAAATGTGACATGCAGATTGGGTTTGCTGATTGTGTCCACAAAAGTTATAAGTGGTACATAAAACTCTTTTTCCATCTTCTTGACATTTCCATGCTGAATGCTTATAATATGTACAAGTTGAAGACCAACAAGAAACCCAAATATGGTGAATTTTGTTTGTCAGTCATCAGACAAATAATATTCAAGTACCAAAGAAAAAACACCTGCAATAGACCAGCGCCCACAAAATTATCAACACAGGTCCTCTCGTATGAGGCCTGGTGATCACTACCCCATACAACTGCCTGCTACTATCAAGAAAAATGCTCAGAAGAGGTGTTTTGTCTGTAAACATACCACAAAACGCCCACAAAAAAGCAGAGACACTCGTTTTATGTGTGAGGAGTGTAAAGTACCACTGTGCATATACCCATATTTCAAAGAATTCCACAAGCTGCAGGAGTTCTAGGAAAGTGTTCAGTGAGTGTACATTTGTATATATATTATAGAACAATAGTAATGAATTTTTTTTTTATTGTTTGTGTAAACAAGTTTTGTAAACAATATAAAGATACTAATGTTTATGCTAGTATGTATTGTGTTGCATACGAGTGTATATATAAACATTGCACCTTACCTTGGTCTAACAGGCCACATAAGTTACGTAAAAAAAGAAAATAGTGAAAAAAAACAAGAAATCTGTGAACATAAGTAAACAAATGTTTACTGAGCGAGCGGCATTTGCCGCTGTTGCCATACGCGGCTCATTTTCTGCCAACTTTACACCTCCATATCTCGGTAAGTATTGATGACAAAAATCTGTTTTTAGGATAAAAACAATCAAAAAAAATAATCTTAACATTTTGATAAGAATTTTTTTTTTTTTTTTTTTTCAAATATTTTGCGACAACAGGAGAGCACTCAGGATTGGGGCTTGCAACAGTCAAAGGGTTAAAACAATCAGAAAAATAATCTTAACATTTTGATAAGAAAAATATATATTTTTTTTTCGAATATTTTGCAACAACAGAAGACACCTCAGGATTTGGGGTTGCGACAGTCAAAGGGTTAATAATGATAATAATAACCCAATAATAATCACTCTTGAGGTATATAAAATGTTAATATAGACATTTTGCTTAATCCATTTATGATATTTTTTTTCATAATCATATAATAAACATGCAACATAACATATAAACATAAATTAACATAAATATGAGATGTTTTTCCAGTCAGCTTCAAGGAGTGAACAGAATTCATTCATGTCCAGGCTGGTAACAGCAACAACAACAACAACTGGTTTGTTTACAAAACTCGCGAAACTTCTACACTCTCATTCTCTCTCATTTATTCATGAAATCTTGTTTAATCACCTCTCACTTTACATTAAGACTGCCTCTACTACCACTGCCTCTACTACCACTGCCTCTACTACCACTGCCTCTACTACCACTGCCTCTACTACCACTGCCTCTACTACCACTGCCTCTACTACCACTGCCTCTACTACCACTGCCTCTACTACCACTGCCTCTACTACCACTGCCTCTTACTACCACTGCCTCTTACTACCACTGCCTCTTACTACCACTGCCTCTTACTACCACTGCCTCTACAACCACTGCCTCTACTACCACTGCCTCTACTACCACTGTCTCTTACTACCACTGTCTCTTACTACCACGGCCTCTTACTACCACGGCCTCTTACTACCACGGCCTCTTACTACCACGGCCTCTTACTACCACTGCCTCTTACTAACACTGCCTCTACTACCACTGCCTCTTACTACCACTGCCTCTTACTACCACACTGCCTCTTACTACCACTGCCTCTTACTACCACTGCCTCTTACTACCACTGCCTCTTACTACCACTGCCTCTTACTACCACTGACTCTACTACCACTGACTACTACCACTGACTCTTACTACCACCGTCTCTTACTACCACTGCCTCTTATTACCACTGCCTCTTATTACCACTGCCTCTTACTACCACTGCCTCTTACTACCACTGCCTCTACTACCACTGCCTCTACTACCACTGCCTCTTACTACCACTGCCTCTACTACCACTGCCTCTTACTACCACTGCCTCTACTACCACTGCCTCTACTACCACTGCCTCTACTACCACTGCCTCTTCTACCACTGCCTCTTCTACCACTGCCTATTACTACCACTGCCTCTACTACCACTGTCTCTTACTACCATTGCCTCTACTACCACTGACTCTTACTACCACTGACTCTTACTACCACTGACTCTTACTACCACTGTCTCTTACTACCAATGCCTCTTACTACCACTTCCTCTTACTACCACGGCCTCTACTACCACTGCCTCTACTACCACTGCCTCTTACTACCACTGCCTCTACTACCACTGCCTCTACTACCACTGCCTCTACTACCACTGCCTCTACTACCACTGCCTCTACTACCACTGCCTCTACTACCACTGCCTCTTCTACCACTGCCTCTTCTACCACTGCCTCTTATACCACTGCCTATTACTACCACTGCATATTACTACCACTGCCTCTACTACCACTGCCTCTTACTACCACTGCCTCTTACTACCACTGCCTCTTACTACCACTGCCTCTTACTACCACTGCCTCTTACTACCACTGCCTCTTACTACCACTGCCTCTTACTACCACTGCCTCTTACTACCACTTCCTCTTACTACCACTGCCTCTACTACCACTGCCTCTACTACCACTGCCTCTACTACCACTGCCTCTACTACCACTGCCTCTACTACCACTGCCTCTACTACCACTGCCTCTACTACCACTGCCTCTACTACCACTGCCTCTACTACCACTGCCTCTACTACCACTGCCTCTACTACCACTGCCTCTTACTACCACTGCCTCTTACTACCACTGCCTCTTACTACCACTGCCTCCTACTACCACTGCCTCCTACTACCCCTGCCTCTTACTACCCTGCCTCTTACTACCACTGCCTCTTACTACCACTGCCTCTACCACTTCCTCAACCAATGAACAAGCTCCAAACACAATTACAGTGGACCCTCGGTTTTCGCCGAAAATTCTTTCCAGAATGCTGTTTGAGTGCTGTTACCGAACGAATTTGTTCCCATAAGAACAAATGTAAATTAGATTAGTCATTTCAGACCCCCCAAAAATACACTTACAAAAGCACTTACGAAAATACACTTACATAATTGTTTGAGTTTTTAGGTGAACGAAAACCGAGGGTCCACTGTAATTGTGAAATGTTTGCCTGAGCGTGCAGGGTAACGTTCACTGGAGGATAAACAAAACTAGACTGATTCACGATGCCTGCATGGGCAGGCACCGGGTGGACAGGTCTGGTACACATGCGGTTCGAAACACAGGGCATGTTCGATACTCGGGACAAAATTTGTTCGAAAAAAGTGTTCAAAACTCGAATCATTCGATAGTCAAGGCATTCGAAACTCGGGGTTCCACTGTACAGTGGTACCTTGAGTTTCGAACAGCTTCTAACTCGAACAATTATGTAAGTGTTTTTGTAAGTGCATTTTTGGGGGGTCTGAAACGTACTAATCTAATTTCCATTATTCCATAAGGGAACAAATTCGTTCGGTAACAGCACTCAAACAACCTTCTGGAACAAATTATGGCTGAAACTCGAGGTACCTGTATATAAATATATATATATATATATATATATATATATATATATATATATATATATATATATATATATATATATATAATATATATATATATATATATATATATAATATATACAGTGGTACCTCGACTTGATATTTTTCATTCCAGAATGCTGTTCAAGTGCCATTACCAAACAAATTTATCTCCTTAAGAAATAATGTAAAATAGACTAGTCTGTTTAGACCCCTAAAACTACACTTACAAAAGCATTTAAAAAAATAAACTTACATAAAAGGTTGCGTTTGGGGACCATCGTAAGTCGAGTACCACTGTATAAAATTATATATATAATATATATATATATATATATATATATATATATATATATATATATATATATATATATATATATATATATATATATATATATATATATAACAGTGGTATCCTCGAATCTATATATATATATATATATATATATATATATATATATATATATATATATATATATATATATATATATATATATATATATATATATATATATATATATATATATATATATATATATATATATATAATATATATATATATATCAACAATATATCTCAAATCTTGTAATATTATAATAAATATATATATATATATATATATATATATATATATATATATATATATATATATATATAATATATATATATATATATATAATATATATATATATATATATATATATATATATATATATATATATATATATAATATATATATTTATATATATATATATATTTATATATATATATATTATATACATATATACATTTATATATATATATATATATTATATATATATATATATATATATATATTTATATATATATATATATATATATATATATATTTATATACATATATACATTTATATATATATATATATATATTTATATACATATATACATTTATATATATATATATATATATTTATATATATATATATATTTATATATATATATATATTCATATATATACATTCACATCCTTAGACAAGGATGTGTGATGTCACCGTGGTTGTTCAATATATTTATAGATGGGGTTGTAAGAGAAGTGAATGCGAGGGTCTTGGCAAGAGGTGTTGGGCTAAAAGATAAAGAAGCAAATACAAAGTGGGAGTTGTCACAGTTGCTTTTTGCTGATGACACTGTGCTTTGGGAGATTCTGAAGAGAAGCTGCAGAGGTTGGTGGATGAATTTGGTAGGGTGTGTAAAAGAAGAAAATTGAAAGTGAATATAGGAAAGAGTAAGGTGATGAGGATAACAAAAAGAATAGGTGACGAAAGATTGGATATCAGATTGGAGGGAGAGAGTATGGAGGAGGTGAATGTATTCAGATATTTGGGAGTGGACATGTCGGCGGATGGGTCTATGAAGGATGAGGTGAATCATAGAATTGATGAGGGGAAAAGGGTGAGTGGAGCACTTCGAGTCTGTGGAGACAAAGAACCTTGTCCATGGAAGTAAAGAGGGAATGTATGAGAGTATAGTTATACCAACGCTCTTATATGGGTGTGAAGCATGGGTGATGAATGTTGCAACGAGGAGAAGGCTGGAGGCAGTGGAGATGTCATGTCTGAGGTCAATGTGTGGTGTGAATATAATGCAGAGAATTCGGAGTTTGGAAATTAGGAGGAGTGCGGGATTACCAAACGATTGTCCAGAGAGCTGAGGAGGGGTTGTTGAGGTGGTTTGGACATGTAGAGAGAATGGAACGAGACAGATGACTTCGAGAGTGTATAAATCTGTAGTGGAGGGAAGGCGGGGTAGGGGTCGGCCTAGGAAAGGTTGGAGGGAGGGGTAAAGGAAGTTTTGTGTGCGAGGGCTTGGATTTCCAGCAAGCATGTGTGAGCGTATTTGATAGGAGTGAATGGAGGCATATGGTTTTAATACTTGACGTGCTGTTGGAGTGTGAGCAAAGTAACATTTATGAAGGGATTCAGGAAACCGGCAGGCCGGACTTGAGTTCTGGAGATGGGAAGTACAGTGCCGGCACTCTGAAGGAGGGTGTAAATGTTGCAGTTTTATAACTGTAGTGTAAAGCACCCTTCTGGCAAGACAGTGATGGAGTGAATGATGATGAAAGTTTTTCTTTTCGGGCCACCCTGCCTTGGTGGGAATCGGCCGATGTGTTAATAAAAAAATATATATATATATATATATATATATAAATGCTTTATTAATAGACAGAATACATTTATAGAAAACACAAACATGAATACAATGGTACAATATGTCAAGATTATGAATCTC
>WNWK01002821.1:25000-110000 GCA_009830355.1 Cherax destructor
ATATATATATATATACAGTGGTACCTCGACTTACGATGGTCCCCAAACTCACCCTTTTATGTAAGTTTATTTTTAAACGCTTTTGTAAGTGTAATTTTGGGGATCTAAAAGGACTAGTCTATTTCATACTAGCTTAATACATACTCAATACCAAGACCACTATGTTTATTTGTTACTATACTCTATTTGACCAATGTGCATTAGTTATATACTTACCAAAACATCCCTTACAACAGATATCAGTACTATAACTCACCACACTATACATGATATAACAAAATCACTATTTAACCTAAATGATGAATGATCACGTCGACCCTGATCTAAACCTATTTAATTGAACACCTATTCAAAATTTACTAGAAAATAACTGCCTCTACTACACAGCATCACAAGCCCACACTGTCCTAAACACTACTAAAAGTATAACAGTTCTTAACTACAATGTCCGATCCTTAAGCAAACACTATGATGACCTCCTTGCCCTCCTTGGTTCCCTAAAACAACCTTCACATGTATTGTCCTTACTGAAACCTGGCTTAAGCAGGATACAATAGATATCTACTCGCTGCCAGGATACACAGCAATACACAACTGCAGACCACATCAAGCGGGGAGGTATTGCAATCTATTACTCTAATGAAATATCCTGCTGTGACACCAATTGCTATAATGATGAATATGGAGAATATATTTTGCTAAATTTACTGCACAAAACCTTAAGACTCCATAACCATCGGGGCCATTTACCGGATGCCTCATACAAACATCCCAAGTTTTAGCGATCAACTAAACGCAAATAACAAACAACCAATTGAACAAACACCATCTTATCTTAGCTGGAGACTTCAACATCAACCTTGGCCTACCAGATGACCAGCCAGTAACCGATTTCATCAACAATATGAACAACACACTTCTCATACCAACAATAACCAAACCAACTAGACTTACCGATACGAGTGCAACCATAATCGACCATATATGGACCAATATCCTAGCCCCCTTAAATCGGGGATAATAACAGACAGCACCACAGACCACTACCCCACCTTCCTCTTAACAAACATTAGTAAACCGCCCTAGAATACACCAAAGTTTCATTCCGACTCCATGACCAAGCTTCAATAAATAACTTCACAACAGAGCTAGACACAGTTGACTGGGCTATAGAATTCCCAAATGCCAAGGGTATCGATGAGTGGACAGACACCTTTCTTAATAAATTACATAGACTATACAACAAACATTGTCCTATAAAATGAAACAGATTACGAATAAACGGTTAGGCTGCCCATGGCTAACTAACAACTTACTAAAATCCATTAACAAGAAACATCAATATGAGAAGCAATATAGACGGGGATTCATACATAAGGAGTTTGTTAAACACTATTCATCAGTTCTCACCAAACAATTGTACTACTCCAGCAGATTCACTGAAACAAGAGGAGATATAAAAAAGACCTGGAAAACACTCTCACAGATTATGGGCACCTCACAAACAGAAAAAAATAGGGATATTGTCCTAACTAAACCAAACGAAACACCACTACAGCCTATTGATACAGTAAACAAGATAAATGACTTCTTCTCAACTATAGGATCAAATCTTGCCAGTAAAATTCCAGATACCAATACCCGAGCAAGTGATTACCTAGATGGGAATTTCCCATCCTCCTTATATCTTGCACCTACAGAACCCACTGAAGTCTCCATGATAATCAAGTCACTTAAAAATAAATCAGGACATCTGTCTCAAGTTCCACCCTTAATATACAAACGAGCTGCTCATGTCCTTTCATATCCTATTTCTTTACTTTTTAACAAATCATTAGAATCTAGCACCTTCCCAACACTACTCAAAACAGCAAGGGTTACACCAATACACAAAGGTGGTGACCCTACAGACGTAAATAACTATAGGCCTATATCAAATCTACCATTGCTATCCAAAATATTCGGAAACTTGTGCACAAGAGATTATACTCGTTTATAACTACACAAAGCATACTCAACCCTGCCAATTTGGCTTCAGGAAAAATAAAAGCACTAACGATGCAATAGAAAAAATGATAGACCTGCTTTACACAGCACTTGAAAATAAGGAATATCCACTAGGACTTTTTATTGACTTAAGGAAAGCTTTTGACACAGTAAACCACGGCATCCTACTCCACAAACTTGACCACTATGGAATAAGAGGTCATGCACTAGCATACCTCAAATCCTACCTCACTAATAGGTACCAGTATGTCACTATTAAAGACACATCCTCCACGACACTACCACTAGACACCGGCGTACCGCAGGGAAGTGTCCTTGGTCCCCTGCTCTTCCTCTTATACATCAATGATCTTCCCAATGTATCACAACACTTGAAACCAATACTCTTTGCTGACGATACAACTTATGTCATCTCCCACACAAACCTTGCCACGCTTAACACCATTGTTAACGCGAATTAATAAAAATAGCAACATGGATGACTGCCAATATACTTACACTCAACACTGATAAGACTTTCTATATTATGTTTGGCAACAGAACAGATGATCCACAATTAAACATTAAGATCAACTCTACACCTATTGCTAGACATAACGAGGGCAAGTTCCTGGGCCTTCACCTTGACAGCAGCCTGAAATTCAGCACCCATATCCAACACATAACAAAGAAAGTGTCCAAAACTGTGGGGATCCTCTCTAAGATACGGTATTATGTACCACAATCAGCCCTACTCACACTATACTACTCACTCATCTATCCCTACCTCACATATGCCATTTGTGCATGGGGATCAACAGCAATTACCCACCTAAAGCCAATAATAACCCAACAAAAAGCCGCAGTAAGAATTATCACACAATCCAACGCTAGGCAGCACACCCCCACTCTTCAAAGACCTAAACCTACTCACTGTCAGAACATCCATACTTACTACTCTGCTATCTACATTTATAGAACCATTAATTCCAACTTTAACCCTGAGCTAAAACACTTTCTTGACAGTTGTGACAGGACCCATAGACATAATACCAGACATAAACATCTCTTTGACATTCCCGTGTCCGACTAAATCTATACAAAAATTCAATGCGCATAAAAGGGCCTAAAATCTGGAACTCCTGCCTGAAAACTCTAGAACTGCAGACACAACCTCCATTTTCAAAAGCACCGTTAAAAAACATCTTATCTCACTTACGCACCCAACCGGTAGTTAACCATACGAAAACTACTTTATCTTGCACATATCCACAGCAAAATACACTTATTGATATCTGTGATTCTCCTTAATTTGCACATTACTAACCACAGCAAAATACACTTATTGATATCTGTGATTCCCTTAATTTGCACAGTTCCAACCAAAATTCTAATACAACTATTGCTCCATAATACTTAAGCTAGTCATAAGTTTGCCTAAGATACTCCATATAGAATCTATATTATGCCAATATATCACCTTTATCATTAATATATAAACTAATTGCTAACTTTTTATACTAATTGTTAAATTCTCAATGTTTAAATTCCAGTACCTAAATTTTGTAAACCTAACCTTACAATCTGTATATCCATTGTATAGCTATTGAGTAAGACCTATCATAAGACTGCCTGAAAAGCCTAGGCATACCTAGGCATATTATTGGCCATCTTGTAATATCAACTTTAATGTATAACTATAAGTACCCCCCACCTTGTATTACATGAAATAAAGGATTTGAATTTGAATTTGAATTTTGTAGGGTCTGATTATTGAAAACTAACTTTATAAGAATCAAATAAAATGTGTAAAATTATAAAAGCCTTCTGTCTTTGCTTGCTCGGCACAAGTTAATTGAGAATGATGTTGCTGATGGAAGTTTTTCTTTATATTAATTTGCTTTACAATATCTTTTATAGTCTCGTGAGAAGCGTGCATCAGATCGTCTGGAATCTTTAATGTCAAAGAGACAAGAGCTGGAAGAAAATATGGATGAAATTAAAAACATGTTAACATACATGTTTAAATCTGTTTTGTTCACAGATACAGGTTTGTTTGTTATCTTGATATTTTTGTTTCAAGCAGTAAAATGTAAGGTCAAAAGAAATATTCATATTAGTTTGTAGTATTGAAACAAAATTGTTGAAAAGTTTAGTTTTACACTTACAGCCTCTCCTCACTTAGCGACGTACTCATTTACTGACCACTCACTCACGACCAGCTCTCCAACCAGTATACAAACATAAATAATGTATATTAGAGCTGATTTCCTCTATTCTGTTTATTACAGTGTACAGTAAACTACTGTATAAACATTAAAGATATACCAAAAATGTTATAAATGGTGCAGAGGTGACATTAAAAAAATATCTAAAGATGGTTGACACAAACCCACTACCAGTATAGTATGCTCTTCACCAGTTAAACACCAACCTACTCTTAGGAACGGAACTCTATGAGGAGTTCCGTTCTTAAGAGTAGAAGAAAGGCTGTATAGTAATATATATATATGTACAGTAATAGTCAGTTTATACGATTTCATTAATTTCATGTTTTTCTTTTAACCAGGGATACTCTGCCTGAGATCCGCTCTATTTGCATGGCTGAAATTGGACTGTGGATGAAAAAGTTTCACCAGAATTTTTTGGATGATTCTTACCTTAAGTACATTGGCTGGACGCTTCATGATAAAGTTGGTGATGTACGTTTGAAGTGCTTGCAAGCACTGCAACCCTTATATGCTAGTGAAGAACTCCAGGGTAAATTGGAACTGTTCACTAGTAAGTTTAAAGATCGCATCGTAGCTATGACACTTGATAAGGAGTATGATGTGGGTGTTCAAGCAGTGAAATTAGTCATCTCTATTCTAAAACATCACAGAGATATGTTAACGGACAAAGACTCTGAGCATGTCTATGAACTGGTGTACTCGTCCCATCGTGCTGTGGCACAAGCAGCAGGAGATTTTCTCAATGAACGTCTTTTCATTCCTGATGATGATGCTGTGGCTTCCTTAAGGACAAAGCGTGGCAAGAAGCGCCGGCCAAATACTCTTCTTATTCGAGATCTTGTGCAGTTCTTCATTGAGTCAGAGGTATGAGCGAGGATATCTTTTATTAATTGTTTTCCTCATCATTTCTTATAGTTATCAGTCATTTTATGGTACAGTCTCTAAGCACACATGAGCTTCTAATCATTACAAATAATTGCATGTTTGCATATGTGCACATGCAGTTTGTATAAAGCATTTGAAATTTTTCATTAATATGAGAAGTAAATGCCTAATATAATTCTTAGTATTGTATGTATTATATTGCTCTTATATGCAAGTATCCTGTAACAGTGATAACTCATAATTTTTTAGCTACATGAACATGGAGCATATTTGGTGGATTCTCTAATTGAGAGTAATGAAATGATGAAAGACTGGGAGTGTATGACAGACCTATTGTTAGAAGAACCAGGCCCATTGGAGGAACCACTTGATGATCGGCAAGAGACTAGCCTCATTGAGATAATAGTATGCTGTATCAAGCAAGCTGCAACTGGTGAGCCTCCAGTTGGACGAGGACCAACAAGAAAGGTACAGTGTACTTGTTTTCCTTTTGACTTGTTCTTAATTTTCTTTTCTTCATCATCATCTCTACTTTTACTACTATAGTAGGGTCCCACTTTACAGTGTTCGGCTAATTCGACAGTTTTCAGTTAGTATATCCATTGTTCATTATGTTAAGTGCTTGTTCTATTTTTTCTGCATTTTTCAGCCTGACTCATGCAACGCAACAGCTGAGTCAGGTAAGGGCAACCAGCTCCATTTTATTGTCATTGATTCAGCATTTGTGCACTCTGCATCTCTATGCATTCTGGAAATTTTCCAAAGTTTCAAACTTTTTAAAGTTATTACATATACAGTTGTACCTCTACTTACGAGCAGCTCCTAACTCGAACAATTATGTAAGTGTATTTTGGGGTCTGAAATGGATTAACCTAATTTTCATTATTTCTTATGGGAAAAAATTCCTTCGGTATTGGCACTTGAATAGCCGACTGGAGCAATTTTGCTCGTAAGAGTTTTTTTTCAAGTCGGCCGTCTCCCACCGAGGCAGGGTGACCCAAAAGAAAGAAAATCCCCAAAAGAAAATACTTTCATCATCATTCAACACTTTCACCACACTCATACATAATCACTGTCTTTGCAGAGGCGCTCAGATACGACAGCTGAGAATAGTCCCTCCCAGCTGTCACTATCCCAGACCCCTCCTTTTAAGTGCAGGCATTGTACTTCCCATTTCCAGGACAAGTCGGCCGTCTCCCACCGAGGCAGGGTGACCCAAAAAGAAAGAAAATCCCCAAAAAGAAAATACTTTCATCATCATTCAAAACTTTCACCTCACTCATACATAATCACTGTCTTTGCAGAGGCACTCAGATACTACAGTTTAGAATAGTCCCTCCCAGCTGTCACTATCCCAGACCCCTCCTTTAAAGCACAGGCATTGTACTTCCCATTTCCAGGACTCAAGTCTGGCTAAATCAATAACCGGTTTTCCTGAATCCCTTCACTAAATATTACCCTGCTCACGCTCCAACAGCTCGTCAGGTTCCAAAAACCATTCGTCTCCATTCACTCCTATCTAACACGCTCACACACGCTTGCTGGAAGTCCAAGCCCCTCGCCCACAAAACCTCCTTTACCCCCTCCCTCCAACCATTTTGAGGACGATCCCTACCCCTCCTTCCTTCCCCTACAGATTTATACGCTCTCCAAGTCATTCTACTTTGATCCATTCTCTCTAAATGACCAAACCACCTCAACAACCCCTCTTCAGCCCTCTGACTAATACTTTTAGTAACTCCATACCTCCTCCTAATTTCCACACTCCGAATTCTCTGCATAATATTTACACCACACATTGCCCTTAGACAGGACATCTCCACTGCCTCCAACCTTCTCCTCGCTGCAGCATTTACAACCCAAGCTTCACACCCATATAAGAGTGTTAGTACCACTATACTTTCATACATTCCCTTCTTTGCCTCCATAGATAACGTTTTTTGTCTCCACAGATACCTCAACACACCACTCACCTTTATTCCTTCATCAATTCTATGGTTAACCTCATCCTTCAGAAACCCATCTGCTAACAAGTCAACTCCCAAATATATGAAAACATTCACTTCTTCCATACTCCCTCTATCCAATTTCTCTTTATCTAAATTGTTTGATACCCTCATCACCTTACTCTTATCTTTGTTCACTTTCAACTTTCTACCTTTACACACCCTCCCAAACTCGTCCACTAACCTCTGCAACTTTTCTTTAGAATCTCCTATAAGCACTGTATCATCAGCGAAAAGTAACTGTGTAAACTCCCATTTTGTACTTGATTCCCCATAATTTAATCTCACTCCTCTCCCCAACACCCTAGCATTTACTTCTTTTACAACCCCATCTATAAATATATTAAACAACCATGGTGACATCACATATCCCTGTCTAAGACCTACTTTTAATGGGAAGTAATCTCCCTCACTCCTACACACCCTAACCTGAGCCTCACTATCCTCAAAAACTCTTTACAGCATTCAGTAACATACTACCTATTCCATACACTTGCAACATCTGTGGAGACAAAAAACGTTATCCATGGAGGCAAAGAAGGGAATGTACGAATGTATAGTGGTATCAACACTCTCATATGGGTGTGAAGCATTTGTTGCAAATGCTGCAGCGAGGAGGCGGCTGGAGGCAGTGGAGATGTCCTGTCTAAGGGCAGTGTGTGGTGTAAATATTATGCAGAAAATTCGGAGTGTGGAAATTAGGAGAAGGTGTGGAGTTACTAAAAGTATTTGTCAGAGGGCTGAAGAGGGGTTGTTGAGGTGGTTTGGTCATTTAGAGAAAATGGATCAAAGTAGAATGACTTGGAGAGTGTAAAATATGTAGTGGAAGGAAGGCGGGGTAGGGGTCGTCCTAGAAAAGGTTGGAGGGAGGGGTAAAGGAGGTTTTGTGGGCGAGGGGCCTGGACTTCCAGCAAGCATGTGTGAGCGTGTTAGATAGGAGTGAATGGAGACGAATGGTTTTTGGGACCTGACGAGCTGTTGGAGTGTGAGGAGGGTAACGTTTTGTGAAGGGATTCAGGGAAACCAGTTAATTGATTTAGTTGGACTTGAGTCCTAGAAATGGGAAGTACAATGCACTTTAACCCTTTGACTGTTTTGGACGTATATATACGTCTTACGAGCCAATGTTTCGGACGTATTTATACGCCTAAATTCTAGCGGCCTCAAATCAAGCAGGAGAAAGCTGGTAGGCCCACATGTGAGAGAATGGGTCTGTGTGGTCAGTGTGCGCATTATAAAAAAAATCGGGCAGCCACTGGTGCATTGTGGGAACACCATTTCAGTATTCCTTGTTCAGCATGCCTAGCGGTAAGAATTATTTGACTCCTTGGCGCATCTGAGACATTTCTCTTCCTCAATGATAACTCTAACACAGATGGAAGTGTCTCTGAAGATAAATTTCATGGTTTTGAGGAGTTTGTGACCGAAAGCAATGCCCAGGATACCAGAAGGAAGGAAAAAAGAAAGAAAGAAGTAAGGAAGGAAGAGATGTGAGGAAGGAATGAAGGAAAGAAGAGATGAGAGGAAGGAAGGAAGGAAAGAAGAGATGAGAGGAAGGAAGGAAAGAAGTAAGGAAGGAGGAAAGGAAGGAAGAAGGAAGGAAGTAAGAAAGAAAGAAAGAGAGAAAGGAAAGAAGAGATGAGAGGAAGGAAGGAACAAAAGAAGTAAGAAAGGAAGGGAGAAATAAAGGAAGAAAGGAAGGAAGGCAGGAAGGAAGAGATGAGAGGAAGGAAGGAAGGAAATATGTAAGAAAGGAAGGAATGAAGGAAAAAAGGAAGCTAGGAAGGTAGGTATGAAGGAATGGAAGGAGGTTGTGGAGAAGAAGACATGGGTCCCCTTTTGTGTTGACAGGCAGTGTGGGGTGGTGAGTAATGGTATAATATGTCATTTTGACAGCTGCCTTACCCTGACTCAGCAAATTTAGATATCCTCCCCCACACACACACACACATAGCTTGGAGCTTTGAAGTGCTAATTGCAGTTGATGGAAAGTGTCTAGTCATTATATATGTGTATATATATATTATAGAACAATAATAATAAAAAAAATTTTTTATTGTTGGTTGGTGTAAACAAGTTTTGTAAACAATATAATGATACTAATGTTTGTGCGATTATTGTGTTGCATACAACGAGTGTATATATATACATTGCACCTTACTTTGGTCTCACAGGCCACATAAGTTATGTAAAAAAATAAAATAGTGAAAAAAACAAGAAACCTACGAAAGGAAGTAAACCAAAGTTTACCGGGTGAGCGGCATTCGCCGCTGTTGCCATACGCGGCTCATTTTTTGCCAACTTTACGCCTCTATATCTCGGTAAATACTGATCGCAAATTTTTTTTGGGGGGATTTAAACAATCAGAAAAATAATCTTAACATTTTGATAAGAAAAAATAATTTTTTTTTTTTCGAATATTTCCCGACATAGAATGACAGTTTCAGAGAGGGGCCTCCGACAGTCAAAGGGTTAAAGGAGGGGTCTGGGATAGTGACTGCTGGGAGGGACTATTCTCAGCTGTCGTATCTGAACGCCTCTGCAAAGACAGTGATTAGGTATGAATGTGGTGAAAGTGTTGAATGATGATGAAAGTATTTTCTTTTTTGGGGATTTTCTTTCTTTTTGGGTCACCCTGCCTCGGTGGGAGACGGCCGACTTGTTGAAAAAAAAACTTTCACTAAGGCTATAAATGCCTTAGACAGTGATAACAGTACCTAGGCCTAGACAAAATAAATTAAATGCATTTTGAAAAATTTTCATGTTTTTGGATGTTATTAAAATTATTAGAGATGCATGTGAGGAAGGTAAAGAAACTACACTGAAAGTTGTTTGGAAGAAGCTAATTCCTGAACTTATGAATGATTTTGAAGGCTTTGAGAAGCCAGTGGAGGAAGTCACTACAAATATTGTGGAAATGGTTAAGGAATTAGAATTGGAAGTTGAGCCTGAGGATGTGGAAGAATTGTTTCTCTCATGATGAGGACCTAACAGATGAAGATCTGATTGAAGAATAAAGAAGAATGTTTTGTGAAGAGTTCCATCCTGATGATAGACCTCTTGTCCCTAGAGAAATGACATCCAAGGAATTGGAAGAAACTATGAATTGTATAGAAATGGGAAAAGCAACTTTTGAGAGGATTGACCCAAATTTTGAAAGAAGTTCAAAAGTGAATACAACCTTTAAATGGTGTATTGCATGCTATGAAGAAATTCTAAGGAAAAGGGGATGACAATCCATGAGGCATAGTTCATTGCTTTCCTACTTTTAGAAAGTACCATCCCAACCTTCAACAGCAACAGCAACACAAACCCCTGCAAGAGCTTCATCCAAGCTCCATCATCAAAACAAATATGATTCGTTGACGAGTCAGATGATAAAAATGTACCATCTCCTTCATCCTTCCTACAATAAATATACAGGAGGGCCTCACTTATATGGCAAATTAGGTTCCAGGCTACCGCTGTAAGGCGAATCACCCTTCTTTCTTTTTTTTCACTTTAAAATGCATATAAATGCCTGATAATGTGTTTACACTATTATATATTAAGTTAGCAATAGAACTAGGTCTAAAAAGAAACTAAAATGCTTATACAGTACGCTCATTACTTGCCGTGAAATATTTTTTGTCAATGTAGGGTGAGAGGTGAGTATTTATTGTAGGAAATCAGGAGATGAAACAGCCTCTGTCAGCTTCGAATTTATCTTCAGCAGCTTCCACACTTCTCTCAGCCTTCATAGAATGAGAGAATTAAGGGCCTTGGACTAGATAA
This sequence comes from Cherax destructor, assembly GCA_009830355.1. Lineage (NCBI taxonomy): Eukaryota > Metazoa > Arthropoda > Malacostraca > Decapoda > Parastacidae > Cherax > Cherax destructor. The sequence continues at coordinate 35,883 of WNWK01002821.1, forward strand.
TGGCTTGGCTTAAAGGCACGTTGTGGTGGTGATTGGATGATGAGTGACTGGGTGGGTGGTGACTGGATGATGGGTTACTGGGTGGGTGGTGATTGGAGGATTGGTGAGTGTGTGGTTGGTGGTGTAGGCAGTAATGAAAGTGGTGGGTGACTTAAGTGATTATGTATGAGGGCGTTGTGTTAGGGTTAAAGGCTGGGTAAGGTGTGGGTGTGAGGTCATGGGGCTGGATATGGTGTGGGTGTTAGGTTGTGGGGCTGGGTAAGGTGTGGGTGTGAGGTTGTGGGGCTGGGTAAGGTCTGGGTGTGAGGTCGGGGCTGGGCAAGGTCTGGGTGTGAGGTCGGGGCTGGGCAAGTTGTGGTCTTCAAGTTGTGTAGAAATGGTATTTGTGTAGGAGTGCTGTGGGGGAATTGTATGGGTGGGTTGTGTGGGGGTTAGGTTGGTGGTATGGATGAGGTTTCTGGGTGTGCATCAAGGGTGTGTGACCAAGGGCCATTATGCCAAATGCCAACACCTATTTTCCACACCCCTCTGTCCATACATTTTAGCCCTCACCCACCTTTACCCATCCCTTCAGCCACCTTTACCCATCCCTTCAGCCACCTTTACCCATCCCTTCAGCCACCTTTACCCATCCCTTCAGCCACCTTTACCCATCCCTTCAGCCACCTTTACCCATCCCTTCAGCCACCTTTACCCATCCCTTCAGCCACCTTTACCCATCCCTTCAGCCACCTTTACCCATCCCTTCAGCCACCTTTACCCATCCCTTCACCCACCTTTACCCATCCCTTCACCCACCTTTACCCATCCCTTCACCCACCTTTACCCATCCCTTCACCAACCTTTACCCATCCCTTCACCCACCTTTACCCATCCCTTCACCCACCTTTACCCATCCCTTCACCCACCTTTACCCATCCCTTCACCCATCCCTTCACCCACCTTTACCCATCCCTTCACCCATCCCTTCACCCACCTTTACCCATCCCTTCACCCACCTTTACTCATCCCTTCACCCACCTTCACCCATTCCCTCAACCACCTTCACCCATCCCCTCAACCACCTTCACCCATCCCCTCAACCACCTTCACCCATCCCCTCAACCACCTTCACCCATCCCCTCAACCACCTTCACCCATCCCCTCAACCACCTTCACCCATCCCCTCAACCACCTTCACCCATCCCCTCAACCACCTTCACCCATCCCACTAGCTCCCATGCTCCCACTCACTATATCCCACACTCCCACCCACTACTTCCCACACACTCATCCACTAGCTCCCACACTCCTACCCACTACTTCCCATGCTCCCACCTACTACTTGAAATCTTGAAATTGTAATAAATTTGAAATGAATAAGGCATCTTTCTGTCAGTTCCACACCCTAATTGCTCGTAGGGAAGCTGGTGGCTGGTGGCCACCTTTACCCATCCCTTCACCCACCTTTACCCATCCCTTCACCCACCTTTACCCATCCCTTCACCCACTTTTACCCATCCCTTCACCCACCTTTACCCATCCCTTCACCCACCTTTACCCATCCCTTCACCCACCTTTACCCATCCCTTCACCCACCTTTACCCATCCCTTCACCCACCTTTACCCATCCCTTCACCCACCTTTACCCATCCTTCAGCCACCTTTACCCATCCTTCAGCCACCTTTACCCATCCTTCAGCCACCTTTACCCATCCCTTCACCCACCTTACCCATCCCTTCACCCACCTTTACCCATCCCTTCACCCACCTTTACCCATCCCTTCACCCACCTTTACCCATCCTTCACCCACCTTTACCCATCCTTCACCCACCTTTACCCATCCCTTCACCCACCTTTACCCATCCCTTCACCCACCTTTACCCATCCCTTCACCCACCTTTACCCATCCCTTCACCCACCTTTACCCATCCCTTCACCCACCTTTACCCATCCCTTCACCCACCTTTACCCATCCCTTCACTCACCTTCACCCATTCAATCAACCACATTCACCCATCCCCTCAACCACCTTCACCCATCCCCTCAACCACCTTCACCCATCACCTCAACCACCTTCACCCATCCCCTCAACCACCTTCACCCATCCCCTCAACCACCTTCACCCATCCCCTCAACCACCTTCACTCATCCCCTCAACCACCTTCACCCATCTTCTCAACCACCTTCACCCATCCCCTCAACCACCTTCACCCATCCCCTCAACCACCTTCACCCATCCCCTCAACCACCTTCACCCATCCCCTCAACCACCTTCACCCATCCCACTAGCTCCCATGCTCCCACTCACTATATCCCACACTCCCACCCACTACTTCCCACTACTTCCCACTACTTCCCACACACTCATCCACTAGCTCCCACACTCCTACCCACTACTTCCCATGCTCCCACCTACTTTGAAATGAATAAGGCATCTTCCTGTCAGTTCCACACCCTAATTACTCGTAGGGAAGCTGGTGGCGGAACATCAAGGTCCTTAATGTTTACCTATGCTAGTTATGCAGTGCAGTGTTACCCATGATTCATTACACGGAGCCGTCTGGTCTTAGAGTTTTTCAAGTTACGAAGAGGTTTAAGAAGATACAGACAGTTAAGCTGACATAAAAAAATATTGGCAGGTGGTTTATGTGAAGGCACAAAAAATTGTGCGTACCAGTACATCGGATCCATCCTTGTTACCTGCATATTAGTGTGTTGGTAAGGGTTAATTTTAAGTGCATTAACCCTTTTGGGTTTCGGCCGTACTAGTACGGCTTACGCACCAGGGTTTTCGTCGTACTAGTACGCCTAAATTCTAGCGCCCTCAAATCAAGTGGAAACAGGCTGGTAGGCCTAGATGTGAGAGAATGGGTCTGTATACCTGGAGTATACCTGGAGAGAGTTCCAGGGGTCAACGCCCCTGCGGCCCGGTCAGTGACCAGGCCTCATGTTGGATCAGAGCCTGATCAACCAGGCTGTTACTGCTGGCCGCACACAGTCCAACGTACGAACTACAGCCTGGCTGGTCAGGTACTGACTTTAGGTGCCTGTCCAGTGCCTGCTTGAAGACAGCCAGGGGTTTGTTGGTAATCCCGCTGATGTATACTGGGAGGTAGTTGAACAGTCTTGGGCCCCTGACACTTATTGTGTTGTCTCTCAACGTGCTAGTGGCACCCCTGCTTTTCATTGGGGGGATGTTACATCGCCTGCCGAGTCTTTTGCTGCCGTAGGGAGTGACTCTCGTGTGCAAGTTTGGTACCAATCCTTCGAGAATTTTCCACGTGTATATAATAATGTATCTCTCCCGCCTGCGTTCTAGGGAGTACAGGTTTAGGAACTTTCAAGCGTTCCCAGTAATTGAGGTGGTTTATCACATTTATGCGAGCCGTGAAGGTTCTCTGCACATTTTCTTGGTCAGCAATTTCACCTGCCTGTGCGGTCAGTGTGCGCAGTATAAAAAAAATCCTGCACCACACAGTGCATAATGAGGAAAAAAAACTGGCCATGTTTTTGGTTTAAATAGCGACTTTGCAGTCTATTTTCGTATAATATTTATGCTTGTATACTCGTTTTCTTAGTCTCATTCGATAGAATGGATGATATATTACAGAAATAGAGATAATTTTGACTGGTTTCACAATGACAAGTACCTTGAAACTGAGCGCAAATTAGCGAAAATTTTTGATTTTTGCTGATGTTCAAGAGTAAACAAATCACACCATGTGTCCAATACACATCAACTGGGTAGTCTAATATTCTTGCACAAGTGCGCTGATATTATTTATACCATTTTTACAATGATGCAGTTGTATACATAACAGTAAATCTTCTATTTTTTGTGAGAATAAAAATTCAAAATGGAAAGCAAAAGTAATGTAAGAGGGGCCTTGAGACGTGACTAATGAACAGATAAAATGTTATTTTAGTTCCAGGAATGTCTGTCTTGTTTATTCTGGACCCTATTTTGAAATTAGCATCTTGTGAAATTTGTGTGAAATTGGCCAAACTGCAAATTTCTGACCACCTTATTGGGTAGTTCAAATCGGTAAATTGGCGGTTTCTTATACTACTCAATTGATAGAACAAATGGAATTCTAGCAAAATAGCTATAATTTTAGTAGACTGAAACATTGTAATTTGCTGAAAATAGGGCTCAAAGTGGGCAAAATCGCCGATGTGTCAATGTCATTGATACCGCTAACTTCGCGAGAGCATAATTCCGTTAGTTTTCCATCAAATTTCATAATTTTGGTGGCGTTATGATCGGAAAAAGATTATCAATAATTTATTTTTTTCCCGAAAAAATTGCGACCCTGAGAACGAGTTTCGGAGAGGGCCTTGCGACCCCCAAAGGGTTAATTAGCTTTTGTGCATTAACCCTTTGACTGTCGCAACTCCCAATCCTAGTGTCTCTTTGTGTCGCAAAATATTTAAAAAAAAAAACAACCTTATGAAATGATAGAGAATCTTTTCCCGATGGTAATGACATCAAAAGTACGAAATTTGATGGAAAACTTACGAAATTACGCTCTCGCGAAGTTAGCGATCTTGGCGATATTTACGCATCGGCGATTTCGCCCACTTTGAGCCCTATTTTCAGTCAATTCCATTGTTCCAGTCGACCAAACTCATAGTTATTTCTTTAGAACTCTATTTGTTCTATCGAATGAGTACAAGAAACTGCCAATTTACCGATTTCAACTACCCAATAAAGTGGTCAGAAATTGGCAATTTGGCCAATTTCACGCAAAATTAAAAAATATGCCAATTTCAAAATAGGGTCCAGAAGGACCAATGCTAACATTTTTGGCACTAAAATAACATTTTCTCTCTTCATCAGTCACATCTCCAGGCCCCTCTTATATTATTCTTCCTTTCTATTTTGAATTTTTATTCACACAAAAAATAGAAGATTTACTGTTACGCTGACTACTGCATTGTTGTAATAATTGTATAAATAATGTCAACCCATTCGTGACTGCATATTAGAATGGCTAGTTGGACATTTATTGGACAATGACTTCATTTGTTTAGTCTTAAACATCATCAAAAATCAAACATTTCTGCTGCTTTGTGCTCCATTTCAAGTTCCTTTTCATAGTGAAACCATTCAAAATCATCTCTATTTCTATAATATGTCTTCCATTCTATCAAATGAGACCAAAAAAACGAGAATATAACCAATAAATACTATACGAAAATACACCTCAAAGTCGGCGTTTTAATCCAAAAACACGGTCAGAGTTTTTTTTCTCATGCACTGCGTGCTGCAGGATTTTTTTTATACTGTGCACACTGACCACACAGACCCATTCTCTCACATGTGGGCCTACCAGCTTTCTCCCACTTGATTTGAAGCCGCTAGAATTTTTGAGTACGTACAGTGGTCCCCCGAGTAACGAGCACCCCGGAAATCATACAATTATGTAAGTACGTATAATATTGTAAGTGCTTTTGTAAGTGTATTTTTGGGGCTCTGAAATAGACTAACCTACTTGACTTTATTCCTTAAGGGAGTAAATTCGTTCGGTAATGGCACTTGAGCAGGCTTCGGGAATGAATTATGCTCGTTACTCGGGGGTCCACTGTATATCTATACGTCAAACTCATTGGCTCATAAGACGTATATATACGACTGAAACAGTCAAAGGGTTAAAATAGTGATATTCTCCTTGTGTTGTGTCAGTAAAAATGTATACAATTGTGTAGTGTATCACAGAATAGTAACTCCAGACGTTACATGTAGGCTCCCTGTGTTACTGTGACGTCAGAGCTCTCGCTCCATGTGGCGGCTACGTCATAGGCCTTCAGCCTCACTACTAGGCCGACACCCAGCTGAACAGACGTAGCCTGGTACACCTCCTCTCACAGACTCGTAAATATACCGTAACCACCCTACAAGGAGTATTCTTTGACAACCTATTTATCTCTCTCAACACTTGAACTTATGTATTGTAAATTTTTCTCAACAGATTTTTTCTGCGAAGGAGCTCAAACAAGTGAATGATGACCGTGCAAAACTGACAGAACATTTGATACCCACTCTTCCTCAGTTATTGCACAAGTACTTAGCTGACCCAGAGAAAGTGGCCAATCTACTAATAATCCCTCAATACTTTGATTTAGAAATATATACAACCAGCAGACAGGAGAAGGTACTGTGTGTGTGTGTTTGTTTTTGTGCTTGTTTTTGTTTCTTTGTTTTGTGTGTAATTTTTTTTCATGGTATGTACATAGTATTTAAGGATGTGCATATTGAGATTTATATGGATGAAAATGATTCTGGAAGTAAACAATTTCTTAATTATAAAATTTTATAATTTATGTAAATCATTGTGTTGTATAACTAAATTACAGATAATTATATTAATTCATTACAGGGTTTACATAGACTTGTAATGAATTTGATAGTGACATTTGAAAAAGCCTTTGCATGGGTACCTTTTGGTTGACAGATCTGGTTTGATTAATCAGCCCAGTAGGTCAGGAACTGCTTGGAGGAACTTGTCAGGTTTCTTCTTGAAAACAATTTTTTTTTTTTGTAATTCCCTTAAATTTGAAGGTTCTTAAAATGTATCTGGCCATTTATACCTATTACATTATCTGTTAGTGCATTTACCGCTTTTTATTGAGAGTATTTTTTACTATTTGCTGAGCCTCTTGCTGCTCTTATAAGAAATTGTTTAAGTATTCACTGCATATAAGTTATAATGCAAAAAGATCACAGTAAACAGGTGATATCAAAATATGCAAGACAACCACTATGAAAAAATTGAGGAATTCCAAGCGCTTTCGTGACTACTCCTTAATAATGTGAGTAGTCACGAAAGCGCTTGGAATTCCTCAATTTTTTCATAGTGGTTGTCTTGCATATAAGTTATAATGTATCATTATTTACTGCATTATAAGCTGCACAGTCTGAGGGACTTCTGGCATTTCCAATAAGTTAGGTACAGTGGACCCTCAGTTTTCGTTCACCTCCAAACTCGAACAATTATGCAAGTTTATTTTTGTAAGTGGTTTTGTAAGTGTATTTTTGGGGGTCTGAAATGACTAATCTAATTTACAGTTGTCCTTATGGGAACAAATTCGTTCGGTAACGGCACTCAAACAGCATTCTGGAAAGAATTTTCAACGAAAACCGAGGGTCCACTGTATTTGAATTTGATACAAGCAGTGAAAGTTCTCAGAACTGTTAGTGTACAGCAATATTCCAGTCTAGCTATGGCAAATGTCTTAAAGAGTGTCAACCTTTGCTTGGCATCTCATATTTTGTTAGTTGTTATTAAGCTTATCATTTTCCTTTCCATTGTAAAAGTAACACTGTTCCTATCCTTGAACATGCTATCTTCCAACCCTGAACATTTCTCTTCCCTTCTGTGTAGGGATTTGAGAGTTTTATATGCACTGTATTCTAGTTTTTATTTTTATTATTTTTTCATATTGGAGTTAGTGACATTTGTCTTCATTGAACATCATATTTTTTCTATCTTCAACTAGAAGATCTGGCTTATGTCAGCCTGGAGATGTGCAGTGTCCACAGCAGATTCCACTATACATAGCTTAATGATTGTTGTGATATCCCACACACACACGCCCCGATGGCATGGTGGCTAGCGCTCTTGCTTCACGCACGGAGGGACCGGGTTCAATTCCCGGCGGGGACGAAACATTTCGAAGTGTTTCGTTACACACATACATACAACAGGCCTAGTGTCTAATCGACATGTGCCTAGGACAAAATGGTAACTAACTAACTAACACACACTAACACACACACACACACACACTAACACACACACTAACACACACACACACTAACACACACACACACTAACAAACACACACACACACACACACACACACACACACACACACACACACTAACTAACACACACACATTAACACACACACTAACACACACACACTAACACACACACACTAACACACACACACACACTAACACACACACACACACTAACACACACACACACTAACACACACACACACACACACACACATTAACACACACACACACACACACATTAACACACACACTAACACACACACACACACTAACACACACACACACACACTAACACACACACACTAACACACACACACCCACACTAACACACACACACACACACACACCCCGGTGGCCTAGTGGGTAAAGCTCTTGCTTCACGCACGGAGGGGCCAGGTTCAATTCCCGGTGGGGCAGAAACATTTCGAAGTGTTTCCTTACATACACATACACACACACATATATACAGCAGGCCTAGTGTCTAATTGACATGTGCCTAGGACAAAATGGTAACTAACCCACACTAACACACACCCACACTAACACACACACACACACACACACACACACACACACACTAACACACACACACACACACACACACAACACACACACACACACACACACTAACACACACACACACACACACTAACACACACACACACACACTAACACACACACACACACACACACACTAACACACACACACACACACACACACACACACTAACACACACACACACTAACACACACACACTAACACTCACACACACACACTAACACACACACACACACACTAACACACACACACACACACTAACACACACACACACACACACTAACACACACACACACTAACACACACACACACTAACACACACACACTAACACACACACACACACACACTAAACACACACACACACACACACACACACACACACACACACACACTAACACACACACACACACACTAACACACACACACACACTAACACACACACACACACAACACTAGCACACACACACTAACACACACTAACACACACTAACACACACACACACACTAACACACACACACACTAACACACACATACATACATACATACATATACATACATACATACATACATACATACATACATACATTGAAGCCTCTACCTTTCCATCAATTCTCAAAATAGCTAGGATCACCCCGATCCACAAAGGAGGTGATCAAACAGACCTGAATAATTATAGACCAATTTCTAATTTACCATTGCTTTCTAAAATCTTCGAAAAATTAATTCATAGACAAATCTATTCCTACCTCGTCTCACACAATGTACTCAACCCCTGTCAATTTGGATTTAGGACAAACAAGAGCACAAACGATGCTATTACGCACATGTTGGAGTTAATATATACAGCACTTGAGAAAAAAGAAGTCCCACTGGGAATCTTCATTGATCTACGCAAAGCTTTTGATACAGTCGACCATGATTTACTGCTCACAAAATTAGCACACTATGGTATAAGGGGGCACCCACTCAACTACCTAAAGTCATACCTCACCAACAGAAGCCAATACGTGTACACAAATGGAGCGAACTCTTCCACACAACAAATTACAGTCGGAGTCCCTCAAGGAAGTGTCCTGGGGCCACTCCTATTCCTCATTTACATAAATGACCTACCGAATGCATCACAACTACTCAAACCCATTTTATTTGCAGATGACACAACATATGTCTTCTCTCACCCAAATCCAGTTATACTGGCCAACACTGTTAATGCCGAATTACAGAAAATATCAACATGGATGACGACTAACAAGCTTACTCTCAATACTGACAAGACCTACTTCATACAGTTTGGAAGCAAAGCCACAAATGTTCCACTTAACATAACACTCAATGGTACACCCATCACAAGACTCACAGAGGGAAAATTCCTAGGAATCCACCTTGACAGTAGCCTTAAATTCCAAACACATATACAACAAATTTCCAAGAAAATCTTGAAGACAGTAGGCATATTATCAAAGATACGCTATTATGTACCTCAATCAGCTCTCCTTGCACTATATCATTCACTTATCTACCCGTATCTCACCTATGGAATCTGTACATTGGGATCAACAACGTTAAATCACCTTAGACCACTCATAACACAACAAAAGGCCGCAGTCAGAATAATGATAAATTCCCACTCTAGACAGCATACTCCACCAATATTCAAAAGTCTCAAATTACTCACCGTAAAGAACATTCATACTTACTCTTGTGCCTACTACATATATAAAACTTTACACTCTAATATAAACCCTCTGCTCAAAACTCTCCTCACCAACTTTAATAGGACCCATGACCACAACACAAGACACAGATCACTTTTTGATATACCCCGTGTTCATATCAACCTATGTAAAAATTCTATGCACATAAAGGGCCCCAGAATCTGGAATTCATTACCAGTAAATATTAAGATAATCTTGTCTGAAAATCAATTTAAGACTCAACTCAAAAACCACCTACTCACCCAAAACTAAATGATCATACTATAAACTACTTTGAAAAATGCTCATTGTTACTTTCCTATACGATAATCTCAATTTTTAATAATATGTTACTATTATGTTACCCCCTACTCATATTATAAGTTAATGTCAAAAATGCTCAATGTTATTTTCCTTAAGATAATCTCAATTCCATATTATCATTCAAGAATCTTAACACCTGTAACAATCTAATATCTAATATCATTATATAATAATTTAAACAGTAAAATTTCATCATATTGTAATTTTGAAAATAATTTTTAACTAGAATAAACTCAATAAATTTCTCTAATATTAAGTACATAGTTTTTAAGGACTAGAATAAGCTGCCCCTAATGCCATGGCATGTCAGTGGCTCTCCTTGCACTCAATTTACATTGTAACTACCGATACCCATGTAATCTGCAATGAAATAAAATTTGTTTGTTTGTTTACATACATACATACATACATACATACATACATACATACATACATACATACATATATATATATATATATATATACAGTGGTACCTCGACTTACGATGGTCCCCAAACTCACCCTTGTATGTAAGTTTTTTTTTTTAAATGCTTTTGTAAGTGTAATTTTGGGGGTCTAAAAGGACTAGTCTATTTTACAACATTTCTTAAGGAGATAAATTCGTTTGGAAATGACACTTGAACAGCATTCTGGAATGAAAAAATATCGTAAGTCGAGGTACCACTGTATCTATCTATATATATATATTACAGCAATAGCATCAAGGGTGAAGTTTAAAAGTAGTAAATGTGTGATAGCAGATCTTGAGTAAGAAATGGGTTAAAACTACCTTCTAAATTATTAGTGTAGTGAAAATATTTTCCTCTATTTATATAAATGTGTCTTCATTACAGAATTTGGATCTTTTGTTAAAGTTAATTCAGGAAGTTGCAGACAAGCACAGCGATACAGAAGTTCTGGAGACTGCAGCAAAAACACTTGAACTTCTTTGTAATGATGATTATGCCATATACTCGCGTTGTGACATTGCTCGTTCTTCTTTGCTCGACATGGTTGTAAACAAATACCAAGAAGCCAATGATGAATACCTAACTCTTCTTGATGGTGTAAGTAATTTGTTCATTTTATCCCAGGATTTCTTGTAATAGTGAATATTTTTTCCTCCTCTGGGTGGAGGAAGGAACTTAGATAAACTTATAAAAGTAAATGTTGTGCAGAGAATTCGTAGTTTGGAGATTAGGAGTTACTAAAAGTATTATCCAGAGGGCTGAGGAGGTGGTGTGGTCATTTAGAGAGAATAGAGCAAAATAGGATGACTTGGAGGGTGTAGTGGAGGGAAGGCAGGGTAGGGGTCATCCGAGGAAAGGATGTAGGGAAGGAGTAAAGGAGGTTTTGTGTGCAAGAGAGACATCTAAACTGTCATATTTGCTCGCCTCTGGCAAGACAAGTGGTAGTGTAAACGATAGTGAAATTTTTTTTTTGGGTCACCCTGCCCCAGTGGGAGACAGTATGTTAAAAAAAATGTAAACTCATATTTTTTCTACTACTACTCAGGCCTTCATGTGACTGATAAAATATTAAGTGTGAATAGTTTTTTATGAATGTAAATATGTGCCATATGTTGTCTTTTGTCCTTGATTTAGTAGAACTTCAGGTTGTACTTCGATTGGGGGTCATTGTTGAGATAGATGTTGAATAGTATAGAGCTCAGACAAGAACCTTGAGGAACTCCAGCTGTGGGCAAGAATACCTCTGTTATTCTCTGGTTAAAGGTGGGAATGATTCACCGGTTAGTTAGGAAGTTGCAAACCAGATGTAGGAAAGTCCAGTGATCAGGAAGATCATCCTGTTTAAATACAAGGCCATTGTTCTAGAGACTGTCAGATACCTTGTTTGTCTCACATTGCAGTCAGAGCTAGGTTGCCTTGCCTTCGTAATCTGATAACAGCATCATAAATAATTTGTATAAGTGGTTTAGAAAACTTGACAAGTTGATAATGAGACACTTGGGCAGCATTTGGGAGTCTTTATTCTGGAAATGTTTCACCAGCCAGTGGCTTCAGTCCAGTACAGAGAAGTCACTGATTGGTAAAACGTTTCCAAAATAAAGATTCCCATATGTTTCCCAAGTGATTCATTTATCAACTTGTCAGTTTTCTAAGCCATTTATATAAATTCTGTCAGACATGGCAACATCTTGGGATCTAGATACAGGGAATTCTTCAAAGCTAGCCTAACCTATAGGCATGACCTACTTCAACTAGTGGGTTTTTCCATTGGTGACTCTGCCTACCACTGCTTCACTTCATCTGTCTGCAGAATAAAAGCTCCTTCTACATGCATATTCTGTGCTGTTATCAAGATTGATGGACTGAGCACGTCAACTCAATGCTGAGAGACTGATTACCTCAAACTCCTTCTCATCTTCCACCGTTCTTCTTTGTATTGGACTGAAGAAGCCACTGGCTGGCAAAACATTTCCAGAATAAAGATTCTCAAATATTGCTTGAGTGTCATAGATAATGTTGGTGGCATTCTGAGTTCCTGTTTGGTTCCTGAATCGAAACATTCTTTGTGAAGAGTTGGTGGAATTGCACGTAATAGTTCAACCTGTTAGAGATGACTTTCTTAAAGATCTTGCCAGTGGACCTCCAGTAAGGAGATGGGTCTATAGTTTTTTGGGCTTGTGCTTGTCTTTGTTAGGTTTGGCAATGAATATCACTTTTATATCTTGAACACTTTCTGAAAATGGCATGAGCCCAGGATGGCATTATAAATATTCAGCAGTGACTCCTTGCAGTTGTGAGGGCAGTATTGAACCTGTTTTGCAGTTGTGCCCAAGAACCCTGAAGCTTTAATGCTTGTTTTGTATATAGCCACACTCGTTTCCCCTAAGAGTGGTGAGTCTGGTGAGGGAGGGGGGTTTGTTCTCAAGGGTGGTTGTGTTAATTGTGGCAGGGGTTGGAAGTCTACCAATTTGTCATCTCTCGATTGGGTGACCCAGTGGTAATGATTGTTATTGAATCTTCAGCTTTTGTTGTGAGGGAGAATCTTCCACATCTCTCTCTCATCAGGTTGGCTTATTCTTGGTGATCATCTAGGTTGATCGATGTTTCCTTCTCATCTTCGGTGAAAGTGTATGTCAGACACTGGGTGGGCTTCAGTATGGTTCCCAGTAATTGCCAAATATTCCTCCAGAAATGTTCAGGCTGTCACCCACACAGTGGGCTTTATCAAATCACAAACTGATACAGATCATATATATATTTATACAGTGGTACCTCAACATACGAGCAGCTCCCAACTCGAACAATTATGTAAGTGTATTTCTGTAAGTGCTTTTGTAAGTATTTTTGGGGGTCTGAAACGGATTAATCTAATTCGCATTATTCCTTATGGGAACAAATTCGTTCAGTATCGGCACTCGAACAGCCTTCTGAAAAGAATTAAACTTGTAACTCGAGGTACCACTGTACAGTGGTCCCCCGGATTTCGTACTGCTCCAAACTCAAACAATTATGTAAGTGTATTTTTGTAAGTGTATTTTTGGGGAGTCTGAAAGGACTAATCTAATTTACATTATTCCTTATGGGAACAAATTCGTTCGATAACGACACTCAAACAGCATTCTGGAATGAATTAATGACGAAATCCGGGGGTCCACTGTATATTTATTTTTTAGTTATTTAATTTAACAAATTGGCTGTCTCCCACTGAAGTAGGGTGACCCCAAAAAGAACTAACACTTTCACCATGAGGCTTGCTGATACTACTGTTCAGATGCCCCTCCAAAATTGCAAATGGTTTTTGGGACCTGATGAGCTGTTGGAGTGTGAAGGGATTCAGGAAAACCAGTTAGCCAGACTTGAGTCCTGGAGGTGGAAAGTACAGTGACTACATTCTAAAAGAAGGGTGGGGATATTTGCAATTTGGAGGAACATCTAAACTGTAGTATCTGTGCGCCTCTGGCAAAACGGTGATGAATGAATGGTGGTGAAAGTTTTTTTTTTTTTTTTGGGTTACCCTGCCTTGGTGGGAGACAGCCAGTGTGTTAAAAAAAAAAGTTAGCCATAAACAAAAATCACGGCATCGTGATTGAAAAACTGCCGCAGTTCTTTAACTGTCGTATAGTGAAAATGTCATAAAATAACATGTCTATTGTGTATGTATATAATATATAGGGAGCCAGTGTAGCTGATACAACTAGGGATTGGTGGAAACTAGGTGGGAATGGCCATAAAGCCACCCTGCAGTTCATGCAATAAGACGATACTTATTGATCTGCAAATCTGCAGATACAGTACTTGAGCATGCTAGGGAGTTTAATTTTAATTAATTTTACTGTTGTTATTAATCTTCATATGCGTGTCTTAAGAGGCGACTAAAATGCCGGGAGCAAGGGGCTAGTAACCCCTTCTCCTGTATATATTACTAAATGTAAAAGGAGAAACTTTCGATTTTCCTTTTGGGCCACCCTGCCTCTGTTGGAAATGGCCGACGTGTTGAAAGAAAGAAAGATTAATCTTTATACTGTTATTGTTCTGGTATTATTAGTGCTGTTACTGTTTTCAGCATCTTTCTTTATCACTATATTCCTAAGTTTAAAAAAGTGACCGGTCAAATACAGATTCCAAACAGTCTCACTTATTAAAATACAGTGGTACCTCGAGTTACGAGCTTAATTCGTTTCAGAAGGCTGCTTGAGTGCCGATACCAAACGAATTTGTTCCCATAAGGAATAATATAAATTAGATTAATCTGTTTCAGACCCCCAAAATTACACTTACAAAAGCACTTACAGAAATACACTTACATAATTGTTCGAGTTGGGAGCTGCTCGTAAGTTGAGGTACCACTGTAATTACCTTTTGATAATTCGCAGTTGCAAGAGTTCTATTTCCTGACACATTTGTTAAGTTTGTTATAATTTATTTTTCAACAGGAGGAGGAGCCTGATGAAGACGAAACTTTTGCTCTGGTGTCGTCCGTTAAGAAAGTTTCCATCTTTTATTCCTGCCATAACATGGGTCCTTGCAACATCTGGGACTCTCTCTATAAAAACATAATTTATGCTGTGGATAACAGCAAAGTGCTACCAGAAGAGGTACATAAAATTATTTAAAATTGTATGTAGATAAATAAATACTGTAGGAATGAACACTTTTCATGCATTTTTAGTAATTAATTGCTTCAATCAAAATTTTAATTAAATTATCTTAGTTTTGTTAAAATATCATGGAGATAAAGTAGTTAAGATTGGTAAAGGGAAGTAGATTGTTCCAATGATTGTACTTTTGAACAAACAGAAATTATGGTTGTTCAGGAAAAGAAAAATAAGATATTTTAATATTTAAAGATGTAAATGGTATAGTGTTGAAGAGTAAATAAAATTGTTGGTTATTTGGTTTTGTTACAAATCCACATTTCAGATATTCCACACTATATTGCCTACACTTCATTTTTTGACTGCTGTGCTGCGGCCATATTTTATTCTGGAACAAATATACAGTGGAACCTTGGTGTTTGTTTTTAATTGATTCCAGAGAGTCTGACGAAAACCAAACTCGATGAAAACTAAAGCAATATTTCTCATAAGAAATAATGTAAATCCAATTAATCCGTTCCAGACACCCAAAAGTATTAACAAAAAATACATTTTATAGAGAATAAATATAGTTTTACATACAGAAAACAATGAGAAATAAATATAAATGACTAATTTTAAATCACTATTACATACCTTTATTGAAGACTTGTTGGCATATGGAAGAAGGCGAGGAGGGGAGAGGGAGGAGAATTTATTGTTTGGAAGGGGAATCCCCTTCCGTAAGGACTTCAGGTATCAAGTTCCTATCTGGGGTTACTTCCCTTCTTTGTCTTTTACTGGCACTAGGACCAGCTTAAGAGTCACTGTACCTCTGTTGCACAAAAAATCTCTTGAGAGAGCTCTGTTTCTGGCGTCTCTTCAAGATTTTCCTAAACTGGGACAAGGCATTGTCATTGAACATGTTGCAGACACTGCTTGCAACAGTTTTGTTAGGGTGATATTTCTCCACAAAACTTTGCACCTCACTCCACTTTGCACAAATGTTCTTAATCACTGAAGAAGGCACATTCTTTCCTCTCTCTTCCTCTGAATCAATTTCCTCAGCTGCAATCTGTTGCTGTTCCAGTTGAAGGTCTTGCAGCTCTTCCCTGTGGTCCTTCACCAACTCTTCCACATCCTGGCCACTCACATCCAACCCCATGGACTTTCTCAAAGCCACAATAGATTCCACAACAGGCATAGGATTGTCAGGTGTGTGTGGGGAAGTACCCTGGCTGGCGTGTGGGGAAGTACCCTGGCTGGTGTGTGTGGGGAAGTACCCTGGCTGGTGTGTGTGGGGAAGTACCCTGGCTGGTGTGTGTGGGGAAGTACCCTGGCTGGTGTGT
This sequence comes from Cherax destructor, assembly GCA_009830355.1. Taxonomy (NCBI): domain Eukaryota; kingdom Metazoa; phylum Arthropoda; class Malacostraca; order Decapoda; family Parastacidae; genus Cherax; species Cherax destructor. Next base: position 52,624 of record WNWK01002821.1, read on the forward strand.
TCTTTCTTAAATTCTATCGTGTTTCTCGCCTTCTTTATCAAAGGGCTGGCACTCTGAACTTTCTTTGGCCCCATGGTGGCTTATTTAGCAATCGCACTCAATAAACAAGCTTAAAAAACAATAGATTATTACAAAATGTTTCATATGAACGTGCAGAGTAATGTTTACTCCACAAGAAACAAAGTCAGACTGACACTGTGTGTGGGTGCGGGCAGGCGGACGCACTGGGGACGGCCGACGAAAACCAAGGTGACAAATGAAAACTAGGACAATATTTTGACGAAAAAAGTCCTTCCATCAATGCCACTCAGTCATATCATTATTATATTATACTTTAAAAGGAGCAAGGGGCTAATAACCCCTTCTATATATATTACTAAATTTAAAAGGAGAAACGTTCATTTTTCCCTTTTGGGCCACCCTGCCTTGGTGGGATACGGCCGGTTTGTTGAAAGAAGATTATACAGTGGACCCCCGGTGTTTGTTATGCTCCAAACTCGAACAATTATGTAAGTGTATTTTTGTAAGTGCTTTTGTAAGTGTATTTTTGGGGTCTAAAAGGACTAGTCTAATTTACATTATTCCTTATGGGAATAAATTTGTTTGGTAATGGCACTTGAGCAGCATTCTGGAACGAATAAATTACGAAAACCGGGGGTCCACTGTACTTTAAAATGTACATTACAAGACTGAAGTTGCAGTGCATACAAACCTAGAGCCTTGGCCCTTGCAGAGTACCAACAACATCTGTCTGATCTGGCTGGTGATTAGATATGTAGATAGACATTGGTAAAATATTACAAGTGGAAATAAGATACAGCTGAGCTTTATCAAGTATGATAAATCCCAGCCTTGGACAAAACATTGTATTCAAAGGATTCCCTGCTACCAGTTTCTTTACTGCTGTGTATAGTAATCCCCCCTATCCACAGGTGATACATTCCAGAAACTGCGGGTAGTAGTGAACCCTATATACAAGTCATTTTTCGTTTACATGCAGACCTATGGTGAAGTTTAATTGATAAATTACACACAGTAAGACATTACCAACATTAAATGGTAAAATACAGTCTCTCCTCTCTAAACAATGGAGTTCTGTTCCTAAGAGTAGGTCAGTAAACGAATTTGTCGTTAAGCAAGGAACATACTATATTGGTAGTGGGTTTGTGTCAACCATCTTTAGATATTGTTTTAATGTCACCTTAGCACCATTTATAAAATTTTTAGTATATTTTTAAATGTTTATTCAGTAGTGTACTGTATTGTAATAAAAAGAATAGAGGAAATCAGCTCTAATATACATTACTTAGGTATGCATACTGGTCAGAGAGCTGGTCATAAGTCCAAGCTGTCGTTAAATGAGTATGTCGTTAAGTGAGGAGAGACTGTACATTCCTCCTCCGCCGCCATCACCACCACTTATTTTTTTAATTTTGTGTAAAATTGGTCAAATTACTGACTTCTGTGCACTTTATAGCGTATTGTATTTTACAGCAAAAAAGACGGTTCAGTGTTGAGGGCAGCTCTCCCAATTCTGACTGGCTAAATTTTGGAAAGAAAGATAAATGGTATCCATGGTAACAACATTATGTTAAGCTTGAAGCATTACATATAAAAACACGTGTTGATGGTTCATTCTGCGGTTGTTTACTACTGACGCAGCTGACTGGCAGGGTTACCAAATGAAATTTTCAAATGACGCTAGACTCTTGCCTAAAATGAGCTTAAACGCACTAAATTTATGTGAAAGAGCGCTAAAATAAAGCATCATTATACAGTTGATTATTCGGGGTCGGTGCTGTGCTAGTACGTTTTTCGTGCCAGGGTCGGTGCCGTACTAGTACGCGTAAATTCTAGCGGCCTCAAATTAAGTGGGAAACAGCTGGTAGGCCTACATATGAAAGAATGGGTCTGTGTGGTCAGTGTGCGCAGTATAAAAAAAATCCTGCAGTACACACTGCATAATGAAAAAAAAAACTGACCGTATTTTTCGTTTAAAACAGCGACTTTGCAGTCTATTTTCGTATGGTATTTATTGATGTATTCTCGTTTTCTTGGTCACATTTGATAGAATGGTTGGTATATTACAGAAATAGAGATGATTTTGATTGGTTTTACGATGACAATTACCTTGAAATTGAGCTCAAATTAGCGAAAATGTTTGATTTTTGCCGATGTTTAAGAGTAAACAAATCACGCCATGCATTCAATACACGTTAACTGGTGAGTCTAATATTCTTTCACAAGTGCGGTGATATAATTTATACCGTTTTTACAATGATGCAGTTGTATACATAACAGTAAATCTTCTATTTTTGTGTGAGAATAAAAATTCAAAATGGAAAGCAAAAGTAATGTAAACGGGGCCTGGAGATGTCACTAATGAACAGAGAAGATGTTATTTTAGTGCCAGGAATGTCTGCCTTGTTTTTTCTGGACCCCATTTTGAAATTGGCATTGTTTGAAATTTGTGTGAAATTGGCCAAATTGCCAATTTCTGATCACTTTTTTTGGGTAGTTGAAATTGGTAAATGGGCGGTTTCTTGTACTCAATCGATAGAAGAAATTGAGTTCTAGCAAAATAGCTATGATTTTAGTAGACTGGAACTTTGGAATTGGCCGAAAATAGGGCTCAAAGTGGACGAAATCGCTGATGCGTAAATATCGTCGAGACCGATAACTTCGCGAGATCATAATTCCATAAGTTTTCCATCAAATTTCATACTGTTGGTGTTGTTATGATCAGAAAAAGATTCTCTATCATTTCATAAGAAAAAAAAATCCAAAAAATTTTTGACCCTGAGAACGAGTTTGGGAGAGGGCCTCTTAACCCTGAAAGGGTTGAAAGGTTCTTACCTCCAGAACTGTCAGCAAAATGTTCTTTGCAGAGTAATGAACAATGTTCAGCAATGAACAAAGACACATTTCCTTCTGTTCTTCGTACATCATCACGTAGTTTTCTTGTGCTTCACAGTATTTTTTTCTTTCAGTGTCACTCAATTTAGCTACAATTGAACATTTGCAGAACACTATCACTCATATGAGCCACGTACAATACATGAGCTGGACCTGACTGGCCACGTTCTCTTTCTACTCAGTGTCTCGACGTATGCAAGTGGAAGTGGTTACGGCTAGGACTGCATATTGATTTGTGATGGTTTTTCATGTGTTTTCAAAATATTTAATATTTACATAATTGTTCGAGTTTTCAGCTGTTATTATCCCAAGGTACCACTGTATTACTCTGATTTTTGTTCTTTTTAATATATATTTCATCTGATTTTTGTTCTTTTTAATATATATTTCATCATTTTTTTTTTCAACAAGTCTGCCGTCTCCCACCGAGGCAGGGTGACCCAAAAAAAAAAAAATCCCCAAAAAGTAAATACTTTCATCATCATTCAACACTTTCACCTTACTCATACATAATCACTGTCTTTGCAGAGGCGCTCAGATATACAGTTTATTCTTTTTAATATATATTTCATCTTAATTTCAACAGGCCACCAAATATTGCATATCCTCTTGCTTCTTTGGAGTAATGTGGGAGTTGCATCAAATAGAAGACATGAATGAGAAAAGAGCAATTACACATGATGCTGTTGAAGCTCTTCGGATGAGGCTCAATCTGTTCCTAGAGGCATGCAAACATCTGCTGGCAAACTCCAATAATTCTGTCTTCCGAGAGGAGGTAAGCATACCTTTAAAATATTAATGATAGCTTGTCCTTCACTGCTGAAGAGAATGGCTCTTTATGGTAATGTTTTTTTTCTTTCTATATTTGGTTTTTGGACAGCTAACAAGGTGTTCAAAGCCCACCATGAACCCCTACAACACCTGCTGAGATAAATTGTGAACACCATACAGTGTGTAAACACCATACAGTCAGCAGTGTGTCAACACCATACAGTCAGTAGAGTTTAAACACCATACAGTCAGCAGAGTGTAAACACCATACAGTCAGCAGAGTGTAAACACCATACAGTCAGCAGAGTGTAAGCACCATACAGTCAGCAGAGTGTAAGCACCATACAGTCAGCAGAGTGTAAGCACCATACAGTCAGCAGTGTAAACACCATACAGTCAGCAGAGTATGAGTGTAAACACCATACAGTTAGCAGAGTATGAGTGAACACCATTTAATCAGTAGAGATAGCGTAATGTTCCTGGGATGAAGGACAGGAATTTCATGAGCTGGACTTAACTTTTTTAATGTCATGAGACAAAGGGAATTGCAGCAATCTTAGTCGTGCTCAAAATGTAAATGCTAATATATCACACACAACATAAAATGGTAGCATCTCTATGAATGACTGCTGTGTACCAGCTTCGTACCTGTTAAATTCAGCACTGTATGACCCTTTCATATTTAGCACTTCATTTAATTATACATTATTATTACCTGTTAAAGCACATATTTACTGAAGTCAGAGAGACTTATTATCTGTTTTATCATAGTCATATTTGAGCAAAACCAGTGAAATAGTGTGCAATTTGTGTTTTTTGCTGCATTTGTTTGTGATTTACTGGTCATTTCAAAATGCATATACAGTGGACCCCCGAGTAATGAGCAAAATTCATTCCAGAAGCCTGCTCAAGTGCCATTACCGAACGAATTTACTCCCTTAAGAAATAATGTCAAGTAGGTTAGTCCATTTCAGACCCCCAAAAATACACTTACAAAAGCACTTACAATATTATACTTACATAATTGTATGATTTCCGGGGTGCTCGTAACTCGGGGGTCCACTGTACTAATATCACACAAGATAATATCACAATTGCACATTAACTTAATCAATTCATTTTTTCCAGGCCTATGTGACTATTTGTGACTTGTTAATCATCTTCAGCAGGCAATTGACGTCAAATAATGCACTAGCATCTCTTGTCTATGAGCCTGACCGTGGACTTCAGCATCTCCTTAACCACTTTATCCAAACATATGTTTTTATTGATGATGAAGACGGTAAGTTGGATTTTTTTTTTTTTTTTATAATCTAAGATTTATCATAATTGCTTTGTTTTGTTGAAAGCTGAAACTATTTTAGAAGTTCAGATAACATTGCTAAATGGGGATAATTAAGCAATAGGAATGTATGAAAGAGTATTTAGTGCTATATACATCAGGAAGTGTTAGAACAGTCATATATTGCTTGGGGAGTGGTTTGATCCATGGATGGCTCTGGTTCCTTGGATAAGGAGCATTTTCTGAGCAAACAGTAGATGTGGTCAAAAGTGTGGGATTAGGGAGTGGGTTTTGAAATTCATTGAAGATGGGTGATTTGATTTCATAGGAAAATATTCATAATGTAAAAGAAGGGGGCCCAGAGACTTGAAAGACAAAACTACATGACTTGATAATGCAGAGCTTAACCCTTTTGGTGTGGGTTCCATAGTACTACGGCTTTGAAGCCAGGGTCAGTCCCATAGTACTATGCCAAAATTCTAGTGGCTTCAAATTTGGCGGGAGAAAGCTGGTAGGCGTACATATGAGAGAATGGATCTGCATGGTTGCTATGCACAGTATACAAATAAATCAGGGCGCCCATAGTGCAGTGTGGGAACGCCATTTCAGTACACTTTGTTTATCATGCCTCGCAGTCAGAAAAACCTCACTACCCGGCGAATTGGGAATCTTCTCTTCCCAAGTGATAGTTCTAATATGGATGGAGGTGGCAGTGAAGATGAATTTTATAGTTTTGAGGAATTTGTGACCGAAAGCAATGCTCAGGATACCAGAAATAGTGCTGAAAACCCAGACGACCCTCAACCTTTCATCTCAGTGCCTGCAAGTTTTAGGTACAGTAAGAGTTGTACTTTTAGGGTCTTGGAACAAATTACTGTAAAACCATGTTTTTTTGGGTTTGAGTTACTATAGATTTTAGGTACAATACGTGGGTAACCTGCTTATATGCCATGTTTCTTCTTAACTCCAGACACACCAGTGAGCCCCAAGTATGGTCTCCAACTATTTCATTCTCCTGTATGTTCTGTGTATATACTTTTGCTTGTTTCTGTAAGGTGCAGAGTATAGTAGCTCTTATGAAGTTAGAGCATACAGGAGCAGAATGTAATAGTTGGAGACCATGCCTGAGGCTCACTGGTATGCCCAGTGTTAGGAAGAAACATGACTTGCAAGCAGACTATCTAATGTTTTGAGGCATCTGTAGCTGTGTGGTTTAAGGTATGTTGGGAGCTAAGCCACACTTGAGGACAGCGACCAATGTGGGTTCGAATCTTGCTGGCTTTGATATTTGTATGTGTGCACATGCATGCATATGTGTAGGTGTGTGTGTACGTATGTGTGCTTGCATGTATGTGTGAATGTACTCACCTGTGTGAGATTGCTAGGGTCGAGCCACAGCTCCTGGCCCCACCACTTTGCTGGCCACTACTATGTTCACTCTCCCAGCTCTGAAAGCTAATCATACCTCTTCTGAAGGATATGTATGGGTCCCGCTTCTATTACTTTACTCTCCAGATTGTTCCTCTTCCTGACAACCCTAAGGCTGAAGAAATACTTCCTAACATCACTCTGACATATCCGAGTTTTCAACTTCCAGTTGTGCCCTCTTTTTTTCTGTATCCCATCTCTGAAACATTCTGCCCCTGTTCACCATGTCAATTACTTTTAGCATTTTGTACATCATTATCATATTTCACCTAGCTCTCCTGTCCTCCAGTGTCATCAGGTTGAGTTTCCTTAATCTCTCCTCATAAGACATACCCCTTAGCTCCAGGACTAGTCTTGTTGCAAACCTTTGCACTTTCTCCAATTTCTTGATGTATTTGACCAGGTGTGGGTTCCATACTGGCGCTTCATGCTCCATAATGGGCGAGTGTGTGCATGTGTACTCACCTACCTCACCTAATTGTGGTTGCAGGGGTCAAGTCACAGCTCTTGGCCCCGCCTCTTTATTGGTCGCTACTAGGTCCTCTCCCTTCTCCATTAGCTTTATCATACCTCTTCTTAAAGCTATGTATGGATCCTGCCTCCACTACATCACTGTGTGTGTGTGCATGTGCGTACGTACATATATACAAGTGTGTGTGGCGTAAATATGCAGAGAATTTGTAGTGTGGAAATTAGGTGGTGTGGAGTTACTAAAAGTATTATTCAGAGGGCTGAAGAGGGGTTATTAGGGGATTTTTGGTCATTTAGAGAGGATGGAGCAAAATAGGATGACTTGGAGGGTGTATAAATCTGTAGTGGAGGGGAGGAGGGGTAGGGGTCATCCTAGGAAAGAATGGAGGGGGGGTAAAAGAGGTTTTGTGTGCAAGGGGCTTGGACATGCAGCAGGCATGTGTGAGCACATTTGGAGTAGAGATGAATGTTTTTGGGACCCAATGAACTGTTGGAGTGTGAGCAGGGTAATATTTTGTGAAGGGATTCAGGGAAACCAGTTAATTGATTTAGTTGGACTTGAGTCCTGGAAATGGGAAGTACAATGCCTGCACTTTAAAGGAGGGGATTGAGATATTGGCAGTTTTGAGGGATTTTCTGAACTGTCGTATCTTAGTGCCTCTCCAAAGACAGTGATTGTGTGTGAGTGAGGTGAAATTGTTGAATGATGATGAAAGTATTTTCTTTTGGGGATTTTCTTTCTTTTTGGGTCACCCTGCCTCGGTGGGAGACGGCCGATGTGTTAAAAAATAAATAAAATTAGTTAACTAGTTATTACACATTCATACTGTATATACATTTTTTTTTTAACACCGGCCGAAGATCTGCAGCCAGACTGTGGGATCGACTAGTGGTGTTATTACTCTTGACAGGTCCAGCCCAGTTTAAGACTGATTCTTTCTTTTATAGTAGTAGGTTGGTAGACAGCAACCACTCAGGGAGGTACTACCGTCCTACCAAGTGAGTGTAAAATGGAAACCTGTATTTGTTTTACATGATGGTAGGATTGCTGGTGTTTTTTTTTTTTGTCTCATAAACATGCAAGATTTCAGGTACATCTTGCTACTTCTACTTACACTAAGGTCTCACTACACATGTATGTACATGTTTATGTATACACACTCATCTGAGTTTTCTTTGATTTTATCTTAATAGTTCTTGTTCTTATTGTTTTTACCTTTCATATCCATGGGGAAGTGGAATAAGAATCTTTCCTCCGTAAGCCATGCGTGTTGTAAAAGTCAACTAAAATGCCGGGAGTAGTGGGCTAGTAACCCCTTTTCCCGTATAACTTACTAAAAAGAAAAAGAATATACATATATATACATATATTTTTTTTACAGAGGAACAAGATGAGCATGTCAAGATTGAGGAATTGCACAAGCGCAGGAATTTCTTGGCTACATTTTGCAAGCTAATTGTGTATAATGTGCTTCCTACAAAGGTTGCTGCAGATGTTTTTAAACATTATGTCAGAGTAAGTTCCAGATTTTGGGAAATGTTGAGTGAGTGTGTGGGGAGTTTTGAACCAAGTGAGAGAGTAATTGTGGTTGGGGATCTTAATGCTAAAGTGGGTAAAAATGTTGTGGAGGGAGTAGTAGGTAAATTTGGGGTGCCAGGGGTAAATGTAAATGGGGAACCATTAATTGAGCTATGTGTAGAAAGAGGTTTGGTAATAAGTAACACATATTTTATGAAAAAGAGGATAAATAAATATACAAGGTATGATATAGCACGTAAGGAAAGTAGTTTGTTGGATTATGTATTGGTGGATAAAAGGTTGATGGGTAGGCTTCAGGATGTACATGTTTATAGAGGGGCAACGGATATATCAGATCATTATTTGGTTGTAGCTACAGTTAGAGTAAAAGGTAGATGGGACAAAAAGAAAATGGAAACAGCAAGTAAGAGAGAGGTAAAAGTGTATAAACTAAGGGAGGAGGAAGTTAGGGTGAGATATAAGCAAATATTGGCAGAAAGGTGGGCTAGTTCAAGTATGAGTAGTGGGGGGGTTGAAGAGAGTTGGGATAGTTTTAAAAATGCAGTATTAGAATGTGGGGCAGAAGTTTGTGGCTATAGGAGGGTGGGTGCAGGAAGAAAGAGGAGTGAGTGGTGGAATGAAGAAGTAAAGGGTGTGATAAAAGAGAAAAAGGTAGCTTATGAGAGGTTTTACAAAACAGAAGTGTTAATAGAAGAGCAGAGTATATGGAGAGTAAAAGAAAGGTGAAGAGAGTGGTGAGAGAGTGCAAAAGAAGAGCGGATGAAAGAATGGGAGAGGCTCAGTCAAGAAATTTTGCTGAAAACAAGAAAAATTTTGGAGTGAGATAAACAAGGTAAGAAAGCCTAGGGAACGAATGGATTTGTCAGTTAAAAATAGAGTAGGGAGTTAGTAGATGGGGAGCTGGAGGTATTGGGTAGATGGGGGAATATTTTGAGGAACTTTTAAATGTCGATGAAAAAAGGGAGGGGGTAATTTCATGTACTGGCCAGGGAGGTACAACATCGTTTAGGAGTGAAGAAGAGCAGGATGTGAGTGTGGGGGAGGTGCGTGAGGCATTACGTAGAATGAAAGGGGTAAAGCAGCTGGAATTGACGGAATCATGACAGAAATGTTAAAAGCAGGGGGGGATATAGTGCTGGAGTGGTTGGTATTTTTGTTTAATAAATGTATGAAGGAGGGAAGGTACCTAGGGATTGGCAGAGAGCATGTATAGTTCCTTTATATAAAGGGAAGGGGGATAAAGAGAGTGTAAAAATTATAGGGGAATAAGTTTACTGAGTATACCAGGTAAAGTGTATGGCAGGGTTATTATTGAAAGAATTAGAGGTAAGACAGAGAGTAGGATTACAGATGAGCAAGGAGGCTTTAGAGTGGGTAGGGGATGTGTAGATCAAGTGTTTACAGTGAAGCAGTATTTAGATAAAGGTAGAGAAGTTTTTATTGCATTTATGGATTTAGAAAAGGCATATGATAGAGTGGATAGGGGAGCAATGTGGCAAATGTTGCAAGTGTATGGAATAGGTAGTAAGTTACTGAAGGCTGTAAAGAGTTTTTATGAGGATAGTGAGGCTCAGGTTAGGGTGTGTAGGAGAGGGGGAGATTACTTCCTGGTAAAAGTAGGTCTTAGACAGGGATGTGTAATGTCACCATGGTTGTTTAATATATTTATAGATGGGGTTGTAAAATAAGTAAATGCTAGGGTGTTGGGGAGAGGGGTGGGATTAAATTATGGAGAATTAAATGCAAAATGGGAGTTGACAGTTACTTTTTGCTGATGATACTGTGCTTATGGGAGATTCTAAAGAAAAGTTGCAAAGGATAGTGGACGAGTTTGGGAGAGTGTATAAAGGTAGAAAGTTAAAAGTGAACATAGATAAGAGTAAGGTGATGAGGGTATCAAATGATTTAAATAAAGAAAAATTGGATATCACATTGGAGAGAGGGATTATGGAAGAAGTAAATGTTTTCAGATATTTGGGAGTTGACGTGTCAGCGGATAGGTTTATGAAGGATGAGGTTAACCATAGAATTGATGAAGGAAAAAAGGTGAGTGGTGCGTTGAGGTATCTGTGGAGACAAAAAACTTTATCCATGGAGGCAAAGAAGGGAATGTACGAACGTATAGTGGTACCAACACTCTTATATGGGTGTGAAGCATGGGTTGCAAATGCTGCAGCGAGGAGGAGGCTGGAGGCAGTGGAGATGTCCTGTCTAAGGGCAATGTGTTGTGTAAATATTATGCAGAAAATTCGGAATGTGGAAATTAGGAGAAGTTGTGGAGTTACTAAAAGTATTTGTCAGAGGGCTGAAGAGGGGTTGTTGAGGTGGTTTGGTCATTTAGAGAGAATGGATCAAAGTAGAATGACTTGGAGAGCGTATAAATCTGTAGGGAAGGAAGGCGGGGTAGGGGTCGTCCTAGAAAAGGTTGGAGGAAGGGGTAAAGGAGGTATTGTGGGCGAGGGCTTGGACTTCCAGCAAGCATGTGTGAGCGTGTTAGATAGGAGTGAATGGAGACGAATGGTTTTTGGGACATGACGATCTGTTGGAGTGTGAGCAGGGTAACATTTTGTGAAGGGATTCAGGGAAACCAGTTAATTGATTTAGTTGGACTTGAATCCTGGAAATGGGAAGTACAATGCCTGCACTTTAAAGGAGGGGTCTGGGATAGTGACAGCTGGGAGGGACAATTCTCAGCTGTCGTATCTGAACTCCTCTGCAAAGACAGTGATTATGTATGAGTTTGGTGAAAGTGTTGAATGACGATGAAAGTATTTTCTTTTTGGGGATTTTCTTTCTTTTTGGGTCACCCTGCCTCGGTGGGAGACGGCCGACTTGTTGAAAAAAAAAAAAGTTCCAGTTAATAAAGAAAGTATGAATATAGTTTTGTGTTGTTGAACTGTTCAGAGAAACCAGTTAGCCAGGCTTGAGTCCTGGATGTGGGAAGTACAGTGCCTGCACTCGAAAGAGGCATGGGGATATTTGCAGTTTGGAGGAACATTTGGGTAGTCTTGGAGTGATTGATGGTGAAAGCGTTTCAATTTCGGGTCACCCTACCTCAGTGGGAGATTGCCAGAGAGAGAGATTGAAAGTGTGTTGTGTTTTTGTGTGTTGTGTTGTGTGCATTTGTGTTGTGTTGTGCATGCATGTGTGTTTGTGTTGTGTTGTGCATGCATGTGTGTTTGTGTTGTTTTGTGCATGCATGTGTGTTTGTGTTGTGTTGTGCATGCATGTGTGTTTGTGTTGTGTTGTGCATGCATGTGTGCGTACGTTCACGTGCGCTCATGCACGCATGCATGCCACATACACCACGCATGCACCCCACACACACACATGCATACATATATACACTATGTGTATATAGAAAATTCTCTTTTCAAGTACTATGATGACTATGGTGATATCATCAAGGCAACTTTAGGCAAGGCTCGTGAAATAAACAAGGTCAACTCTGCAAGAACAATGGCTCTGGCTCTCACAATGATCTTCAGAGACCTTCATAAGGATAATGTTAGAATCAACAGGCAAAGTTCAGACTTCATCAGTCTAAAGGTGAGAAACATTGTTGTTATTATTACAAGTATTATTATGCATTCCTTCTCTTAACTACCTTTCTGTTGCTAAATTTCTGAATGCTGTGTTTTAAATAGCTCTTCATATTTAGTTGAGACTTACAGTGCCTTCATATGTTCAAGTAGTAAATCTTTTTCTTGAATTTGGATAGTGTTGCCCCTTGGTAACTACATATTTGGAAACCTGTTAGTCGTTTCACCACATTTGGGGATTCCTTATTCATGATACTCGATTCAGAATTTTTGCTGATAGATAACCAGTGAAAATCTTCAATTATCTATAGGCATCTTGGCAATTTCCTTGTCAGGGGGCCCTAAATTAAATGCCTCTTCAGTGTCACAATTAACCCTTTCACTGTTCAGACCCCAATCAGAAACTTGTCCACAGTGTCCAAGAATTTAAATAAAAAATTAAAATTATTTTTTCTTATGAAATGATAATCTTTTTCTGAAGGTAATAAAACAAAAAGTACGAAATTTGATGGAAAATTGGCAAAATTACGCTTTCGTGAATTTTGCTGCATCAGTGATATTTACGCATCAGTGATTTTGCCCACTTTGAGTCCTATTTTAGGCGAATTACAGCCTCTCCTCACTTAGTGATGTACTCATTTACTGACTGCTCGGACTTAAGACCAGCTCCCCAACAAGTATGCAAACTTAAGTAATGTATATTAGAACTGATTTCCTCTATTCTGTTTATTACAGTATACAGTACACTGTTGTATAAACATTTAAAAATATACTAGAAATGTTATAAATGGTGCAAAGGTGACATTAAAAAATATCTAAAGATGGTTGACACAAACCCACTATCAGTATACTTAGTATGGTTCTCGCTTAATGGCCAATTCGCTCACTGACCTACTCTTAGGAATGGAACCCTGTCATTCAGTGAGGAGAGGCTGTACATTGTTCCAGTCGACCAAATTCTTAACTATTTCACTAGTATATCTTCAGAATTGACTATTTCAACTGTACTCAATAATGTGATAAGAAATTGGTAATTTGGCCAATTTCAGACAAATTTCAAAATATTCCAATTACAAAATAGGGTTTAGAATTAACAATGCAGGCATTCCAAGCACTAAAATAACATTTCCTCTGTTCATTAGTTGCATTCCCAGGCTTTACACATGAATTCCATTTTAATTTTTTTTTTTCAACAAACTGGCCATATCCCACCGAGGCAGGGTGACCTAAAAAGAAAAAGAAAAGTTTCTCTTTTTAACATACAGAAGAAGGGGTTAGTAGCCTTTTGCTCCCGGCATTTTAGTCGCCTCATACAACACGCATGGCTTATGGAAGAATAATTCTGTTCCACTTCCCCATGGAGATTATAATAATTGTATAAATAATATTGCATTCGTGAATGCATATTAGACCCACCATTTGACATGTATTGGACGCGTGACATGATTTGTTTATTCCTGAACATTGGCAAAAATCAAACTGAGACCAAGAATGCAACCATAAAAACCATACGAAAATTGCAAAGTCGCTGTTTTAAACCATAGACATGGTTGCAGTTTTTTTCTCATGCACTGCGTGCTGCAGGATTGTTTTTATATGGTGCACACTTATCACAGACCCATTCTCTCATATCTAGTCCAATATTTACCACTCACAGCTTATCTGAGTAAGCTGAGTCATGGCATAGTACTGCAGCACTGACTGACCTCAAGGCTGTAGTACTACGGCACAGTCAGCGAAAGGGTTAAAAAAAATTACTTTTGAATATGAACTCAATTTTTTGATGAAAACATAGTAAACAGAATTGGAACAGGGTCAATGCTTATGGAGACATGAATGTGTAAATTCAAAGATCGTTGACACCATGACGACAATATTTGTTGTTGCCTGCGCAGAATGTTAAAACATTTTGCTTTTTTTCCACTTTATATTACAATTTCTAGTATTTTTCAATTTGGTGTTACTAATGTATCGTCTCCTGAGGGGACTTTCATGCCTATTTTGGTATCATCCGCAAAGGATAATACAACACTTTTTTTTTTTATCTATGCCTGCTACGAGGATGAGAAAAAGTAACGGTGCCAGGACCAAGCCTTGGGGTACTAAACTATTTTCTTTGCTGAAACTCGACTGTTTTATGTTTACTATTGCTCTTTGTTACACTTATTAGCAATTTGATTATCCACCTCCCTACTTTTCATCTTATATGTATTAACCACACTTTATGGGCTATCACTCCATGGTTATAATTAACCCTTTCAGGGTCGAGAGGCCCTCTCCTAAACTCGTTCTCAGGGTCGGAAAAGTTTCGGGAAAAAAATTATTTTTTCTTATGAAATGATAGAGAATATTTTCCTGATCATAATGACACCAAAAGTATGAAATTTGATGGAAAACTCACGGAATTATGCTTTCGCGAAGTTAGCGGTCTCGACAGTATTTACGCATCAGCAATTTCGCCCACTTTGAGCCCTATTTTTAGCCAATTCCAATATTCCAGTTGACTAAAATCATAGCTATTTCACTAGAACTCCATTTGTTCTATCGATTGAGTACAAGAAACCACCAATTTACCGATTTCAACTACCCAATAAAGTGGTTAGAAATTGGCAATTTGGCCAATTTCATGCAAAATAAAAAAGTTGTCAATTTCAAAATAGGGTCCAGAATAAACAATGCAGACATTCCTGGCACTAAAATAAGATGTTATCTGTTCAGTAGTCACGTCTTTAGGTCCCTCTTATATTACTCTTGCTTTCTATTTTGATTTTTTATTCACACAAAAAATAGAAGATTTACCGTTATGCAGACTATTGCATTATTGTAAAAATGGTATAAATAATATCAGTGCACTTGAGAAAAAATATTAGACTCGCCAATTGATGTGTATTGGACGCGTGGCGTGATTTGTTTACTCTTAAACATTTGCAAAAATCGAACATTTTCCCTACTCGGAGCTCAATTTCAAGGTCGTTTTCATTATGAAACTAATCAAAATCATCTATATTTCTGTAGTATGTTTTCCATTCTATCAAATGAGACCATAAAAAAGAGAATACAACCATAAATACTATACGAAAATACACCTCAAAGATTGCGTTTTAATAAAAAAAAACAGGTTTTTTTTCTCTCATTATGCACTGCGTGCTGCAGGATTTTTTTTATACAGCGCACACTGACCACACAGACCCATTCTCTCATATGTGGGCCTACCAGCTTTCTCCCGCTTGATTTGAAGCCGTTAGAATTTGTGAGTATATATACGTCCGAAACAGTGGCTCGTAAGACGTATATATACGACCGAAACAGTCAAAGGGTTAAATTGGCAATTTTTTAATTTTGTGTGAAATTGGCCAAATTACTTTCACTTTGTTCACTTTATTGGGTAATTGAAATAGAAAAAAGTGGGTGGACTGGAACAATGGAATTGGCCAAAAATAGGCTACGAAGTGGGCAAAATGTCTAATGCTTAAATATCGCCGAGACCGCTAACTTTCCTTGAGCGTAATTGCATAAGTTTTCCATCAGATTTCGTACTTTTGGTTTCATTACCTTTGGAAAAAGATTCCCTATCATTTCATAAGATAATTTTTTTTTTTTTTTTTTTTTTTTTAGTTCAACCCTGAGAGCAAGTTTGAGATCAGGGGTCTCGACACTGAAAGGGTTAATTCAGTTGGCTGTGTTTTCTGTACTTATGTGATGTTTGTATTGGCAACACTTTTTTTCTTTAAATTTCAGTTACCTAAGTTCTTAATAGTATCATGAGCCTTGTTTAGTAGTAAAGTTGGTGTAATTTACATTTCAGGAGTTGGCAAAGAGATTTGCTTTGTCATTTGGTCTTGATGCTGTAAAGAATCGTGAAGCCATCACTGCTCTTCATCGTGAGGGTATACTGTTTGCTGTTAATCCACTGGAGAATCCAGCAGACCCTACAGGCCCTCCACCAAATTTGGCCTTCCTTGAAATACTGACAGAGTTCACAAATAAACTTCTTAAACAAGACAAGAGAGTTGTGTAAGTATTTACTAACCATTACCAGATTTTTTGGCTTTGCATGACTGCAAGATGAGTTTGCTGGTATGCAATTTTGGCTTCAGATGGAAGTAGTCAACAGCTCGCCATACTAGGGAATATGCAGAATATCAGTATCATTAAGTATCCTCTGTTTTTATGGTATCAGTACCGGTCAAAAAAACTATACAGTGGACCCCCGAGTAACGAACAAAATTCATTCCAGAAGCCTGCTCAAGTGCCATTACCGAACGAATTTACTCCCTTAAGAAATAATGTCAAGTATGTTAGTCCATTTCAGCCCCCCAAAAATACACTTACAAAGGCACTTACAATATTATACTTATGTAATTGTACGATTTCCGGGGTGTTCGTTACTCGGGGGTCCACTGTACTTTTAAAAAAATACAATAAAACCTAGTTTTAATGGACTCCCATTTAATGGATTTTGAATTTAATTGACAAAAAATTAGGTATACACTCAGTGGAAAAAATGAAAAAAGTGTTAATTCTGAATTTTGTCCATTAACATAGATTTTTTTTTTCTCATCATACTGGCCATGTCCCACCGAGGCAGGTTGACCCAAAAATAAAAACGAAAGTTTCTCTTTTTAACTTTAGTAATGGATACAGGAGAAGGGATTACTAGCCCCTTGCTCCCGGCATTTTAGTCGCCTCTTATGACACACATGACTTACAGAGAAAGAATTCTGTTCCACTTCCCCATGGAGAAGATTTAATACTTATGTTTTTATTAATGATGATCTAAAAGTAGCTTTGTTTATATCAGTTAATTTTTTACCAAATGCATTCATACTTTATACATCTTGTATGCATGTATAAGAGCTGGTAAAGAGCTATAGATTTATTATGTAGGTTGTGTTTGTTTGTAAGTGATAGTCTGGTGGGAATGGTGAAAAAGTTGGATAGGAGGGTGGATGGATAGCCACTGAGCCAGTGATTCAGGCTTCAGCTCTTGCAGAGGAAGAAAGGAAAGGTGGGCAGGTTGGCTGGGAATAAAGGAGGAAGTATGTGCATATGTGCCTTTAAATACATACTGTATCACCATACCTCTCTAATCAGAGGAGGATGGCAGCCCTGGCCAGTGGGGAAAACGGTGGTGAGATGGCTGGGTGCAAGGGAGGGAGGTCCCAGCCCCAGACTGGTAACTGTACCATCTTCCTTGCCTCTCTCCATCCCTTTCTCCCTGCCTGTCTCAACATCCCTCCTTGTCTCTCACTGTTTCTCTTCTACCCTCGCTGATTTATTGCCTCCACTGGTACACTGCCTCACTGATTCATTTCCTGCCTCTCTGAATGATTTACTGCCTGTAGTCATCTCTGCCTCCCTCACTGATTCACTACCTCCCTCACTGATTCACTACCTCCCTCACTGATTTACTATCTCCCTCACTGAAAATTGCCAACAGTCAAATATTTCCTCCACTATGAGACCTATTTCTGGCCACTTCTGGTCTGAAACCAACCAAGCTCGTTTCTGTTTCACTACTATGTCTTGTAGTCTGTATGTTGATGGGAAGAAATAGTCATTAATACCATGAAAGCCACTGTAGACAATTCCTCAAAGTCAGTATTTTAACCCAAACAAAAGGTCACATGTTAGTTGTTCCCATCATATACTGCGTGGGGCAGGATTTTGTTCATACTATGCACACCCACTGCACGGACTCATTCTCGTGATTATGTCGAAATTTACTGCTCACATCATATTTGAGGGTGCTATGATTAAGACGTATATCTATGTAACTGTAGTGTAAAGCACCCCTCTGGCAAGACAGTGATGGAGTGAATGATGATGAAAGTTTTTCTTTTTCGGACCACCCTGCCTTGGTGGGAATCGGCCGATGTGTTAATAAAAAATAATAATATCTATGTAAGTGACACTGGCATCAGTGATGTGAGACGGTAAAAGGGATAATTTTAGGTATTGGAAATTGTGTTTATTTTTCTATTTTTTAATGAATTTCTTCAAAGTTTAAAAAACTTTCCCTATAATGGAAATGTATCAGTTAGCTAAGTTTAACCCTTTCAGGGTCGGTGTCGTACTAGTACGGGTTGAGAGCCAGGGTTAGTGCCATACTTGAACGCCTAAATTCTAGCTCCTTCAAATTTAGCGAGAGAAAGCTGGTAGGCCTACATATGAAAGAATGGGTCGTGTGGTCAGTGTGCACAGTATAAAAAAATTCCTGCAGCACACAGTGCATAATGAGGGAAAAAAACTGACTGTATTTTTCGTTTAAAAGTGACTTTGCAGTCTTTTTTCGTGTGGTATTTATTATTGTATTCTTGTTTTCTTGGTCTCATTTGATAGAATGGAAGATATATTACAGAAATAGAGATGATTTTGATTGGTTTTACGATGACAAGTACCTTAAAATTGAGCTCAAAGTAGCGAAAATGTTCGATTTTTGCCGATGTTCAAGAATAAACAAATCATGCCACAACTGGTGAGTCTAATATTCTTTCACAAGTTTTTTTTTTTTTTTTTTTTTCCAACAAGTCGGCCGTCTCCCACCGAGGCAGGGTGACCCAAAAAGAAAGAAAATAATAATAAATAATAAATAAATAATAAATAAATAATAATAAATAATAATATCTATGTAAGTGACACTGGCATCAGTGATGTGAGACGGTAAAAGGGATAATTTTAGGTATTGGAAATTGTGTTTATTTTTCTATTTTTTAATGAATTTCTTCAAAGTTTAAAAAACTTTCCCTATAATGGAAATGTATCAGTTAGCTAAGTTTAACCCTTTCAGGGTCGGTGTCGTACTAGTACGGGTTGAGAGCCAGGGTTAGTGCCATACTTGAACGCCTAAATTCTAGCTCCTTCAAATTTAGCGAGAGAAAGCTGGTAGGCCTACATATGAAAGAATGGGTCGTGTGGTCAGTGTGCACAGTATAAAAAAATTCCTGCAGCACACAGTGCATAATGAGGGAAAAAAACTGACTGTATTTTTCGTTTAAAAGTGACTTTGCAGTCTTTTTTCGTGTGGTATTTATTATTGTATTCTTGTTTTCTTGGTCTCATTTGATAGAATGGAAGATATATTACAGAAATAGAGATGATTTTGATTGGTTTTACGATGACAAGTACCTTAAAATTGAGCTCAAAGTAGCGAAAATGTTCGATTTTTGCCGATGTTCAAGAATAAACAAATCATGCCACAACTGGTGAGTCTAATATTCTTTCACAAGTTTTTTTTTTTTTTTTTTCCAACAAGTCGGCCGTCTCCCACCGAGGCAGGGTGACCCAAAAAGAAAGAAAATCCCCAAAAAGAAAAAAACTTTCATCATCATTCAACACTTTCACCACACTCATACATAATCACTGTCTTTGCAGAGGAGCTCAGATACTACAGCTGAGAAAAGTCCCTCCCAGCTGTCACTATCTCAGACCCCTCCTTTAAAGTGCAGGCATTGTACTTCCCATTTCCAGGACTCAAGTCCAACTAAATCAAAAAGGAATTTCAGCGGTGATATTATTTATACCGTTTTTACATAACAGTAAATCTTCTATTTTTTTTGTGAGAATAAAAATTCAAAATGGAAAGCAAAAGTAATGTAAGAGGGGCCTGTAGACGTGACTAATGAACAGAGAAAATGTTATTTTAGTGCCAGGAATGTCTGTCTTGTTTATTCTGGACCCCATTTTGAAATTTGTGTGAAATTGGCGAAATTGCCAATTTCTGACCACTTTATTGGGTAGTTGAAATTGGTAAATGGGCGGTTTCTTGTATTCAATCGATAGAACAAATGGAGTTCTAGCGAAATAGCTATGATTTTAGTAGACTGGAACATTGGAATTGGCCGAAAATAGGGCTCAAAGTGGGCGAAATCGCCGATGCGTAAATATTGTTGAGACCTCTAACTTCGCGAGAGCATAATTCCGTACGTTTTCCATCAAATTTCATACATTTGTTGTCATTATGATCGGAAAAAGATTCTCTCATTTCATAAGAAAAAAAAATTTTTTTTTTTTTTTCCAAAAAAATTTTCGACCCTGAGAACGAGTTTGGGAGAGGGCCTCTCGACCCTGAAAGAGTTAATAATGGAGAGAAATTTTTATAAAATTCTGAACTATAGTTTTAGATTTTTAATTTCCAGTTATTACAGTAATGAATGTTTTTCAGTTTTTGAAACATTTTTTTAAACTTTAAATAAATAATATTATTAGAGTGTTTGATGTAACTTCATGATTAATATAACTGGAAATTATTTGAACTTTTATTTTTGTAAATGATTTCTGACTTGTCTTTGTGAGATTACTAAATATGTAAATAAATTTGAAAATTTTTGTTTTCTTTTGTCAGTTTGTAAGTCTCATGATTTTATTGACTGTTTCTTGGTATCAGTTGATTGATTGGAAGACATTCTAGTGAAATAGAGATGATTTTGGTTGGTTTCAGACTTGAAATGGCTTGAAATAAACCTCAAAGTTGCAAAAATATAAAAAATTTATAAATTTTTCAGAAGAAGAGAAGGGGCCTCACTGCCTCTTCCCCCATCCTCTGTGTTTTAAGGGTTTTTACTAGGTCTTCTTCAATTATTGGGATGGCCTAAACCAATCATTCCTAGTTATATTTTTATTAACCAAGAAATAGGGTAAAATAGCATTTTTTTGTGTGATAGATTCATAATTGAAGACAAGTGAAGAGGCCTGGGGATGTGATTAGTGAAAGGTTGTTTTAGTGGTTGGAATGCCTACAATGTTTGTTTTGGGCTGATTAAAAATTTGTATTTGTCAAATTTTGTCTAAAATTGGCCAAATTACTAAATTATGGGTACTTCATAGTGTAGTACTGATAGTTCAGTGAGCAGTTTCTTGTATTTAGTTGATAGAATTGAAGGCAATCTAGTGAATACACATATAACCCGCATATAGGAGAGAGGAGCTTACGATGACGTTTTGGTCCAACTTGGACCGAATTGGGATGGTTTGAGCAGTGTAATTAGCCTAAAATAGTCTTCAGAGTGAGAAAAATCACTGATGGGTAAATTGTGATCAGACTGCCAACTTCATGCCCATGTAATTCCACAAGTTTTCCATCCAATTTTTTATTTTTGGTGTTATTACTTTCAGAAAAAGATTATCATTTTAAAACATAAAATTATTATTTTATTTTAAAAAATCGGCTCCATGAAAGGGTTAATATTTAACCCTTTCAGGGTTTGTGCCATAGTACTATGGGTTTGAGCTCAGGGTCTGTGTCTTAGTTCTACTTAATGAGCTCAGTTCACTCAGATAAGTAGTAAGTGGTAAATTTGGGCCTAGATACGAGAAAATGGGTCTGTGTGCACTATATAAAAAAATCCTACCCCACACAGTGCATGATGACTGTGTACAGTAGTACCTCGGTTAACGATATTTTTTCGTTCCAGAATGCTGTTCAAGTGCCATTACCAAACGAATTTATCCCCATAAGGAATAATGTAAAATAGACTAGTCCTTTTAGACCCCCAAAAATACACTTACAAAAGCATTTAAAAAAATAAACTTACGTAAAAGGGCGAGTTTGGGGACCATCGTTAACCAAAGTACCACTGTATTTGGTTTAAAATAGTTACTTACAGTATATTTTTGGATGGTTTTTATGGTTATATTCTAGGTTTCATGGTATCATTTGATATAATGGAAGATATATAACAGAAATAGAGATGATTTTGATTGGTTTTGGGACTGAAAGTAGCGGGAATGTTTGATTTTTGCCGATATTCCAGAGGACACAAGTTATGTCACTTGTCCAATACATGTCCAACTGATTGATCTAATATGTACGTGTTCACGAATGCACTGACATTATTTATACAATTATTACAATAATGCATTAGTCTGCATAGCAGTAAATATATTTTTTTACTGGGAAAGTAACTAATGAACAGAGAAAATGTTTTAGTCCCAAGAATGTCTACATTGTTTATTATGGGGCCTATTTTTAAATTGGCACTTTTTTATTTTGTGTGAAATTGGCTAAAATACTGATTTCTGATCACTTGATATAGTTAAATGGGTGGTTTCTTGTACCCAGTCAATAGAATGGAAGGCATACTAGCTAAGAGTTTGGTTAAGTGGAACATTGGAATTGCCCTAAAATAGGACTCAAAGTGGGCGACATTGCCCATTCATAAATTTCGCTGAAACCTCTTAAGTTTGAGAAAGTGTAATTCTGTAAGTTTCCCATCAAATTTTGTACTTTTGGTGTCATTACCTTCAGGAAAAGAATCTCTATTATTCCATAAGATTTTTTTTTTTTTTTTAATTCTTGGACCCTGAGAGTAATTTTCATATCAGGTGTCTGAACCCTGAAAGGGTTAATATCTTTTAAGCCAGATTCATTCCTTTGTTTCAGTGTCTGCATTGGCCTAAAACTGAGCATTGAGATTGGTAAAATTTTGGTACAGTCCCATCCCTTCACCATACTAATCAGTAAGATGAATGAATTTCGTGGGAAACTCTTTAAATGAATAGTTCTAAACTATGTTTTAGGAATAATGCAGGGGTGAGGTTCCTATTAGCCTGTGCTGCTGATTTTATTTTGTTAATAAGTTTGTCAGGGGGCAAGTTTAGAATGATAGTTATACCCAAGTTTTTTTTTTTAACTATTTCCATGATTTTTTATTTCATTTTAAAGGTAATTTATCTTGTCTCCTTTACATTTTTACCAGCTTTATAATGTTTATGTATGGAAAGTGATGGTAGGGTAGTGTTTTTGCGTGTGTTGTTTGTTGTCGTGTGTTGTGTCGTTTTGTGTTGCATGTACTCACCTATTTGCCTCTTCACTGGTTGCTACCTACTAGGTCCTCTCTCTCCCTGTTCCATGAGCTTTATCATACCTTGTCTTAAAACTATATAGTATGGTTCCTGCCTCCACTACGTCACTTGCCAGACTATTCCACTTCCTAACAACTCTATGACTAAAGAAATTCTTCCTAACATCCCTTTGACTCATCTGAGTCTTCAATTTCCAATTGTGACCCCTTGTTTCTGTGTCCCATCTCTGGAACATCCTGTCTCTGTCCACCTTGTCAATTCGTCACAGTATTTTGTATGTTATTATGTGTGTGTTTGTTGTGTAGGGGGCACTTTTTACTACAAAGTAATTCAGTTTTTCTAACATGTTTTACTCCTTTTCAGTCTTGCATACTTGGATCGCCGCATTGCTGCAGGGATGCCTAGTTCACGTGGTGAAGATTGGCAGCCTCTTCTTATGTACCGTAATTCCTTGGTACATGGAGAGGGTGATCAGCCACCACAAACTTCTAAACGCGCATATACACGGAAACGCAAACATGGTTAGTGATTTATATGTGCATACAGTTTGGGGGGGGGATGGGGTCACAGTAGGATAGGGTTTTTGCCGAGTGTCTTAAACTCTCTGATTTTTTTTTTATCACATCGGCCTTTTCCCACCGAGGCAGGGTGACCCAAAAAGAAAGAAAAATACTTTCATCATCATTCAACACTTTCACCATCACTCATACATAATCACTGTCTTTGCAGAGGCGCTCAGATACGACAGTTCAGAAGTCCCTCCAAACTGCCAGTATCCCAAACCCCTCCTTTAAAGTGCAGGCATTGTACTTCCCATTTCCAGAACTCAAGGCACGCTAACCGGTTTCCCTGAATCCCTTCACAAAATATTACCCTGCTCACACACTGACAGCTCGTCAGGTCTGGTTGTATTTGAATTATTTAAATTATTTTTTTTACCTCAGTGGCTGTCAATGGTAAATGCAGAATTACCCAAAGAAGAAAACACATTGACCATCATTCATTCAATCGCTGTTTTGTTATAAGTGTGCTGATATCACAGTTCAGATTACCCTCTGACTTGAATATCCTTCCCCTTCCTTCAGAGTGCAGGCACTGCCCTTCCCCACCTTCAGAACCCAAGTCTAGCTAACCGGTTTCCCTGAATTCCTATCTAAATGTTACCTTGCTCACTCTCCAGTGGCACATGCATTAAAAACCACCTGTCTTCATTCACTTTTAACACACTTAAGTCTGCTGGATGCTTAAGCTATGTTTGTATATTAGGACACTTTTTATCAAAATCTTATGTAAATGCTCCACATCTCTAATGAATGTGTAAGTAAATTTTATCTATATTTTGTGCTGGGTGTTTTTTTTTTTTTTTCTAAGAGGTTCACCACACATTTAAAATCTTCCTCATGAGGTATCTGCCTGTAATTTTTAAAAGGCTTTCAAAAATGAATACACAATAATCCACCCCCGTATCATAGGTGATACGTTCCAAGACCTACCTCGGATGCCCAAAACAGCAGATAGTAGTGAAACCTATATATAAGTTATTTTTCACTTGCACATATACCAGTGATAAAGTTTACTTGATAAATTATGCACAAAATAACATTTCGATGTTGATGGTTTGGGGATTGTCGATAGTGTACACAATTTGTTTTTGAACCTTTTGGAAAAACATCGTGTTAGGAAGTTGTTTCTTTTTAGATCATCAGACATTTGCTGGAGAAGTTCTAATGCTTTGGTGATTATGTGGGCGACTTTAATGCTGCTTTCCATCATAGGATTGTAATTCATGATTTTTTCCTTTAAAAGTCTGTGCAATCTGAAACACTTCACCAAAGTTTTCCAGTGTCCACATTGTTGGTTCTGCTTCAGTTTCTTTTTCCTCTTCCTCTGTTGACTTGACAAGTTCTTCTAATTCCTCGTTTGTCAACACTTTTTGATGTTCTTTCATGTGTTCTTCCATTTCTTCATCAATCATATCAATGACCCCCTCATCATTTATTTCAGGAATATTCCATTTAATGTTTTCAGACTGCGGTAAACTGTGAAAACAGAATCTATAGATACGGGATTTCTACTGTAATTAATTAATTAATTAAAGATATTACATTTTGCTTTTATGACTTGACAGGGGTCCAAGTCAGACAGACAGAAATGTCACAAGTTTCCTCTTCTAGGTGTTTATTATTTGTGAATTACATTCTGCATTTGCTTTTACATAGTGAAACTGATTGTTTCAACAGAGAATGAAAACTATAAATTATTAGGATTTCCTCTAAAAGCATATTATAATTGAGAAATACAGTGGTACCTCAAGTTACGAGCAGCTCCCAACTAGAACAGTTATGTAAGTGTATTTTTGTAAGTGTATTTTTGGGGGGTCTGAAACGGATTAATCTAATTTTCATTATTCCTTGTGGGAACACATTCGTTCGGTATCGGCACTCGAACAGCCAACTGGAACGAATTAAGTTCGTAACTCGAGGTACCACTGTAGATGGAAAGAAGTAAACTCAGGAAAAAGTAGGAAAAAAATAAAGAAAAATTAGTAGTAACTTAGTTATTGCAGCAGGCCGTCAGTGAGAGGGTTATGTGCCCGTGCAAACAAATGTCCTGACATGACCATTGAGTGCCATTGTGCTGTCACTGATATATAACCTAATCTTGTAATATCTATCTATTCATATGAATTGCCCAGCAGGATATTATAAAATTAAGATCTATATCAAGAGATTTACTGTAACTTGTAGCAGATTCTTTTTATGTACGTACATATATATTGACAAAGGTAGTTTAAATCGTTTAAATGTAGAATAGAGACCAGGGCTGCAGAGTGAAATGATTCATAGAAGCATTAACAGATTTTTCCTTATTACCTTAATGGCTATCACCCACCATGACAGGGTGACCCAGAAAAGGAAACACATTCTCCCTCATTCATAACAGTTCAGATAAACATCAAACTTCAACATCACCAGGCCTTTCTACACAGTGCAAATACTATTGTTCCCACCCCCAAGACTCAAGTCCAGTTAACTGTTTTAACCTGAATCCCTTCATAAATGTTACCTTGCTCATACACCAGCAGCATATGTATTAACAACCACTTGTCTCTCTTTACCTCTGTCTAACGATCTCACATAATCCTGCTGGATGCTCAAGCCCCTTGACAATCAAAACATTTACTCCTCTTCCTTCAACTGTTCTTGGAACAATCCAAACCCATGCCTTCCACCCCCAGATTTATGCACCTTTGTCATTCTGTTACCCTCCCTCCTCTCTAAATTCCCAAACCATTTAGGAACATTTCTTCAGCCCTCTGAATTTTACCCTTGGTGATCTCACATTTTAATTTCTCTATACACTGCACAATATTCATAGTACATATTGATGAGGAGAGGTTGTTGAGGTGGTTTGGACATTTAGAGAGGATGGAACAAAGTAGAATGACTTGGAGAGCTTATAAATCTGTAGGGGAAGGAAGGTAGGGTAGGGGTCGTCCTCGAAAAGGTTGGAGGGAGGAGGGTAAAGGTGGTTTTATGGGCGAGGGGCTTTGACTTCCAGTAAGCATGCGTGAGCGTGTTAGATAGGAGTGAATGGAGACGAATGGTTTTTGGGACCTGACAAGCTGTTGGAGTGTGAGCAGGGTAATATTTTGTGAAAGGATTCAGGGAAACCGGTTAGCCGGACTTGAGTCCTGGAAATGGGAAGTACAATGCCTGCACCTTAACCCTTTCGGGGTTTTGGTCGTACTAGTACGTCTTACGCACTGGGGTTATTGACGTACTAGTACGCCTAAATTCTAGCGCCCTCAAATCAAGCAGAAACAGGCTGTTAGGCCTAGATGTGATAGAATGGGTCTGTGCGGTCAGTGTGCGCAGTATAAAAAAATTCCTGCACCACACAGTGCATAATGAGGAAAAAAAAACTGACCGTGTTTTTGGTTTAAAACAGCGACTTTGCAGTCTATTTTCGTATGGTATTTATGCTTGTATTCTCGTTTTCTTAGTCTCATTTTATAGAATAGATGATATATTACAGAACTAGAGATCATTTTGACTGGTTTCACGATAATAATAATAATAATAATAATAATATTTTTATTTGGACATGATACAAAGAATTACATTTGGTTATTGAGATTACATGAGGTGTACATGCCAAAAGCCCCTAGTATGCAGGGCATTTTGGGCAGACTTAAAATTAACTTAAAACTAAATTGTAAGAATTTTTGTAGATAGTATACAATGAGTAAAGGTGAGTATTTAAGCTATGAAATTTGAACATAGTTTTGTACTTTTGTCTTCATTATAAAATTAATTAAATCAGATTAAACAAATTAAAGCAATAATAATAATAAAATAATAAAAAGTTATGGTTGATAATTTATAAAATAAGTAAAGTTGCATATCTAAGTTATAAAGTTTGAATATAAGTTGAACATATCAATTAATTGTAGCAATTTATTGCAGCAATGCAACTAATTGAGTGAGATAACAATTTAAAACAATTAATTGCATTGCAGTTAGTTTACATGTTCATTATAATGTAAGTGTTGTGGGAATAATTAGCTAAGTAAGTATTATTCATAACAGGTTTTACATTCATTCATTCGTTCATTCATACATTACATTGACTTGAATAGTCAGGTTTTACGTTAAGTGATTATTCTACTTTGCTGGGAATGGTTGATATGGAGCAATTAGCTTTGGGTGAGAAGGTGGTTTTTTAGCATCGTTTTGAATTGGGGTACAGGTAGGGTTTCTTTGGCAATGACAGGTAATGAATTCCAAATTTTCGTGCCTTTTATGTGCATTGAGTTTTTACATAGTGTTAGGTGGACACGGGGAACATCGAGGAGTGATCTGTGTCTAGTGTTATGGTCATGATGACAAGTACCTTGAAACTGAGCGCAAAGTAGCGAAAATGTTCGATTTTGGCCGATGTTCAGGAGTAAACAAATCACACCATGCGTCCAATACACATCAACTGGAGAGTCTAATATTCTTGCACAAGTGCGCTGATATTATTTATACCATTTTTACAGTGATGCACTTGTATACATAACAGTAAATCTTCTATTTTTTGAGAGAATAAAAATTCAAAATGGAAAGCAAAAGTAATGTAAGAGGGGCCTGGAGACGTGACTAATGAACAGAGATGTTATTTTAGTGCCAGGAATGTCTGCCTTGTTTATTATGGACAATATTTTGAAATTGGCATCGTTTGAAATTTGTGTGAAATTGGCCAAATTGCCATTTTCTGACTACTATTTTGGGTAGTTAAAATTGGTAAATAGGCGGTTTCTTGTACTCAATCGATAGAAGAAATGGAGTTCTAGCGAAATAGCTATAATTTTAGTAAACTGAAAATATGGAATGTGCCGAAAATAGGGCTCAAAATGGGCGAAATCGCCGATGCGTAAGTGTCATGGCTACCGCTAACTTCGCGAAAGCATAATTCCGTTAGTTTTCGATCAAATTTCATAATTTTTGTGGCGTTATGATCGAAAAAAGATTCTCTATCATTCCATAAGAATTTTTTTTTTTTTTTTTTTTTAAATTCGTGGACCCTGAGAAGGAGTTTCAGAGAGACCACTTGGACCCCCAAAGGGTTAAAGAAGGGGTTTGAGATATTGGCAGTTTGGAGGGACTTCTAAACTGTCGTATCTGAGTGCCTTTGCAAAGACAGTGATTATGTATGAGTGATGG
Source organism: Cherax destructor (assembly GCA_009830355.1). Taxonomy (NCBI): domain Eukaryota; kingdom Metazoa; phylum Arthropoda; class Malacostraca; order Decapoda; family Parastacidae; genus Cherax; species Cherax destructor. The sequence goes on from WNWK01002821.1 coordinate 81,085, forward strand.
TGAAAGTGTTGAATGATGATGATGAAAGTTTTTCTTTTTTCTTTCTTTCTTTTTGTGTCACCCTGCCTCTGTGGGAAATGGCCGACATGTTAAAAAAAAAAAAAACTGCTGCATATGTGTCTTATCATATTTAAGTTATTAGGTGTAACCAAGTCATTCATTGAGGAGTTTAAGATTTGGCATTCCTGTGATACCTAGGGGTGCCTTAGAGCCAGTAATACTGGTATATTGTATATATAATGAGGATAATGTAAAATCAAAATTAACAACTACCTGTGGAATTGGACCCTTATTCAAGAGGTTCATACACTGATGATAAAAAATAAATGAATGAAATTCAGAAAGACCAATATCAGTCGAGTGTTCAGCAATCTACTTAATGAAAGCAAAGTGGAAAAATGCAGAAAAAAATTTTCATTACTTCTGAAGGTCATGTAAGTGTAAGTAGATGTAGCAATATGTACCTGTTATCTTGCGTGTATTTGAGACAGAAAAAAAAAGAGACACCAGCAATCCTACCATTGTGTAAAACAATTACAGTTTTCCATTTCACACTCATTTGGTGATTTCTGTCTACCAACTTACTACCTAATTGCTTAAGTTCTTAAAGGGACAAATTGGATGTTAGACTGTACTCTTTATTTATAATAGATGTTTAATGCTATAATAATTTTTTTACAGTGGATGATGATGACGATGAAGATGAAGAGGATGATGCTCCATTCCAGTAAGTTCTGTAATATAAATAGTGTTTTTGTTCACAACACTAGTTTTTTTGTGCTGTCTCAAACCTTGGACATTTGTTGATGGTATTTTACTCTCTTAAGTATAAAGTAGTGATGCATTTTGCTGTATTTTGCTTTTTAACTCGTATTCTCTGTCCTTTTTTCATTTTATCTTGTCCTGATGTCTTTTAGAAAAAATACCAGAAATTATACGTACTAGGTAGACTAATTATTTTTCAAGATTTTATTTACATGAAAATTACCATATTAGATTTTTACTTGAAATTATATATTATTGGCAGTGAAGGCATTCGTGACATATCATATGTAGACTAAAATATTCTGCTTGTTAGTTAACCCTTTCACTGTCCATCACGTAAATCTGTGTTATTATGCCAGGTCCTTGAAATTGGCTTCAAAATTGCAGAAGTATTTGATTTTTGCCAATTTTCCTGAGGATGGGTAAGGATCACATTACACCCCCTTGTCTGTTGTATGGCCTTTTATTAGGTCTGATTCCATTATTACAATGCCATAAACCATGGCCAATCATTCCTGGTTATATTATCCAAGCAATTTTTTTTGTGTGATGGTGAATTCAAAATGGAAGGAAAGTATAATATAAGAGAAGCCCTTAGTGTCTGGGATGTCTACATTGTTTATTCTGGACTTTTTTTTTTTTTTTTTTTTTTTTTAGATGAAAGGCATACCAGTGAATTAGCAAAGAATTGGGTCAAATTGAACAATAGAATGGGCTTCAAATTGGACTTTAAGTTGGCAAAATCACTGATGCATAAATTGTGCTTAGACCTCTAACTTTGTGCCTGTGTAATTTCACAAATTTTCCACCAAATTTCATAATTTTGGTGTCATTACCTTCAGAAAAAGGTTCTCCACCATTTCAGTTTTTTTTAATATGGCCACAGTAAGCACTTTTAATTCAGGAGTCTGGACAATGAAAGAGTTAAGGAGAAATATTTACAACTAACTTACAATATGGAGAGGAAACTACACAACATTTTGGTACATGTTATACTAAAATTCGTCTAAAGTTTTTTCTCTGAGTTGTGAGTTAGTTGTGACCAACTGCAGCTACAGTATTGACTCACTCTTTGGCAAAAATATTAATGAAAAATATGTAGATGAAATCTTGTAAAAATAATAAACATTAGCAGCTACAACACCAACATTGTACAGTATCACTAATATACTATTTTACTAATGATTAGATATTATTATTCAGTAAATAAATTCATTGAAATAACAATGTAATGTATACCACTGGTAGTCAATGTAAAATATGCACTTTAGCAAGGAATTAGTGGTCAATATTTTTACTAAAATTTTTTCAGTTACCCAGCTATCCCTAGGGTAAGGTATGATTTATTTTTTTTCACATCCTTAATTGTTTTATTGCTCCTTCACTAAAGGCCAGCTATTGAAGAACCAAGAGAAACTGGCCGTCCACGCCGCCGCCGCCGCTTGGAGCAAGTTCATGCAGATATTATTGGTCGTGTGGTTCGTCACAAGTGGTACATTGATGGAGAAGGGGTATATTGTACGGGTACTGTCTTGGGTATTTCTGCCCCAGGTACGGTGCCAGAAGAATCAGATGATGGTCAGTTCATTAATGGAACATGTTATGACATCCAATATGATGATGAAGATTTTGTGAGGCATTTGATTTTGGAAGGAGACTGGCAGCGAGGAGATGTTCAGGTCTTGGGCAGGGCCCCTAACCTATAATTATGTCATAGACTTCATTCTTTTCTTTACAGTATAGTACATGCTGATAGAGTGGCCCAAAAATATTTTCTCACTTCTTAGTTCTCCATATATATTACTGTAGTATTTAGAATTAAACCTTGGGTGGTAGACTTCATGTATGTTGGATAGTGTAGAACTATTATTTAGTATGAATTCATAAAAATGCTTACTAATAAATTCCATATGTTAATTCATTTAATAAATATAAAAAATAGAGCTTGAAATTATGTATAAAAAGCAGAAATTTCTGCTTATACTAAGATAACTGAATCTTTGAAAATATTCAGAATTTTTTAGAAATATTTAAATTTAAAATTTCTAAAAACTTTCTCTCATTTAGGAAAATCTTGAAGTTTTGAAGGTCTTCCCAAATTTGAAATTTTCTGAATCTAGAAATCTGAATAAAATAAATATCTAATTGAATCAACATTATTAATTTTTATGAAGAATTTTTAACAGCACATACTTTATCATAATGCTTTATATATTTAAATTTGATATTTATATAGATTGTCTTTTATATTGTATATATAGGTGTAGTCAAGCATTTATCAAGGGTGAAAGAAGTTAAAATAAAATTTATGAAATATTTAAGAGGGAGCCTCCCTATTAGATATGTCAGAAGATGATTTTGTACAAATATGTAAATAAATGTTTTTACATTTGCAGTATTTATTATTATGACTACCTAAATGCAAGATGTGCATAAAAAAAGCTCCTCCTGCAAGAAACAAAAAAATATATTACAGTATGTATAGAGTACATAACTCATGCAGCACATTAAATTTGACTTAATTTATAGATTTTGAAATCCACTAAAATTTATTCATGTAAACTATGAAAATTGGAGGGAAGTGGGGTAAAATATGTTTTCAGTGCTAGGGTCTTGAATGTCCAACAGGCTGGTGTGAGCATATTAAATTGAAGTGAGTAGAGATAAGTGTTTTTTTTTATGGCTTGATGCGATGTTGAAATGTGAGCAGGGCATCATTTATGATGGGATTCAGGGAATACCAGTTAGCCAGACTTGAGTCTTGGAAGTGGAAAGTACGCTACCTACAGTAAAGGAAGGATGAGGACGTTACAGTTTGCAGGGTCATTTGAACTGATGTCAGCAACAGTTGAATGAATAATGGTGAATATACAGTATTTACCTTATTATTTTGAGGGGAGGGTCACCCTACTTAAGTGGTATGCAGTTTGTGTTAAATAGGTATTATCAGTAGTTTTATATAGATTTAAGCAATGTGAAAGAATGTATTTGAAATTACCCATACCTGTTTATAGCTACAGGAATAGTACTATTCTTGTTTTTAACTGTCTCCCACTGAGGTAGAGTGACCAAAAATAAGAAGAATCACTTTCTTGCCAGAGGGGCACCATTACTACAGTTCAAAGCTGCAAATATCCCCACCCCTGTTTCAGAGTACAGGTGCTGTACTTCCCACCTCCAGGACTCAAGTCCTGCTAACGTTGATTCCTATGTAACACGCTCATACAAGCCTCCTGGATGCTTAAGCTCCAAAAACTCAAAGCTTCTTTTATTCCCTTCTTCCAGCAATTCCTGGAAGGATCCATACCCCTTCTGCCTTCCACCAAATATTTATACACCCTCTTTTTTATCTTATTCCTCTCCATCCTCTTTACATTCCCTAAATAACAAATCCTTCTTAGTCCTCTGACTTAAACCCTAGGTTACCCCTCATTATTTTTTAATAATCTATGTCTTGAGTTCTCTTCATGTTATTCACACTACACATTCCTCTCCAACATGACATTACTTCTTGCTGCCTTCTCACAGCATCATTCAAAAACTCATACCTCACACCCATATAACAGTGTTGGTACCCTTATACTCTGTGAAAGTACATTCCCTTTTTTAGTGCCATAGATAAACTTTTCTTTTAATAGATTCCTCAATACACCACTCGTTTTTTTTTTCCATCTATTTTATGGTTCATCTTGTATTTCATAGACCCATCTTCTCACATGTCTACTCTGAAATATCTAAATACATCCACTTCCTCCATATTCCCTCCCTCCAGTCTGAAATTCAGTCTATCATTGCCAGTACTTTTTTGTTTCCCTCTTCACCTTTTTCTTTTTTTTCTACATTCACTTTTAATTTCCTTCTTTAATGTAGCTTCCTAAATTTGTAGCCTCAGTAGTGAGCAAGACAAGGTAGCCCATCAAGTGAGCAAGACAAGGTAGCCTCAGTAGTGAGCAAGACAAGGTAGCCTCAGTAGTGAGCAAGACAAGGTAGCCTCAGTAGTGAGCAAGACAAGGTAGCCTCAGTAGTGAGCAAGACAAGGTAGCCTCAGTAGTGAGCAAGACAAGGCAGCATCAATAGTGAGCAAGACAAGGTAGCCTCAGTAGTGAGCAAGACAAGGTAGCCTCAGTAGTGAGCAAGACAAGGTAGCCTCAGTAGTGAGCAAGACAAAGTAGCCTCAGTAGTGAACAAGACAAGGTAGCCTCAGTAGTGAGCAAGACAAGGTAGCCTCAGTATGGAGCAAGACAAGGTAGCCTCAGTAGTGAACAAGACAAGGTAGCCTCATATGAGTGACAAGGAGCTCAGATGAGCAAGAGTAGCCTCAGTAGTGGCAAGACAAGGTAGCCTCAGTAGTGAGCAAGACAAGGTAGCCTCAGAGTGAGCAAGACAAGGTAGCCTCAGTAGTGAGCAAGACAAGGTAGCCTCAGTAGTGAGCAAGACAAGGTAGCCTCAGTAGTGAGCAAGACAAGGTAGCCTCAGTAGTGAGCAAGACAAGGTAGCCTCAGTAGTGAGCAAGACAAGGTAGCCTCAGTAGTGAGCAAGACAAGGTAGCCTCAGTAGTGAGCAAGACAAGGTAGCCTCAGTAGTGGGCAAGACAAGGTAGCCTCAGTAGTGAGCAAGACAAGGTAGCCTCAGAGTGGCAAGACAAGGTAGCCTCAGTATGAGCAAGACAAGGTAGCCTCAGATGGAGCAAGACAAGGTAGCCTCAGTAGTGAGCAAGACAAGGTAGCCTCAGTAGTGAGCAAGACAAGGTAGCCTCAGTAGGAGCAAGACAAGGTAGCTCGAGTGGCAAGACAGGTAGCCTCAGTAGTGAGCAAGACAAGGTAGCCTGTAGTGAGCAAGACAAGGTACCTCAGTAGTGAGCAAAAAGTAGCCTCAAGTGGCAGACAAGCTGAGGGGACAGGTACCCAGAGTGGGAAGACAGGTAGCCTCAGTATGACAAAAGTACTATAGGAGCAAGACAAGGTAGCCTCAGTGGGCAAGACAGGTAGCCTCAGTAGTGAGCAAGACAAGGTAGCCCAGTAGTGAGCAAGACAAGGTAGCCTCAGTAGTGAGCAAGACAAGGTAGCTCATAGTGAGCAAGACAAGGTAGCCTCAGTAGTGAGCAAGACAAGGTAGCCTCAGAGTGAGCAAACAGGTAGCCTCAGTAGTGAGCAAGACAAGGAGCTCAATAGTGAGCAAGACAAGGTAGCCTCAGTAGTGAGCAAGACAAGGTAGCCCAGTAGTGGCAAGACAAGGTAGCCTTAGTAGTGAGCAAGACAAGAGCCTCAGTAGTGACAAGACAAGGTAGCCTCAGTAGTGAGCAAGACAAGGTAGCCCAGTATGGAGCAAGACAAGGTAGCCTCAGTAGTGACAAGACAAGGTAGCCTCAGTAGGAGCAAGACAAGGTAGCCTCAGTAGGAGCAAACAAGGTAGCCTCAGAGTGGCAAGACAAGGTAGCCCAGTAGTGAGCAAGACAAGGCCTCATAGGAGCAAGACAGTGCCTCAGTAGTGAGCAAGACAAGGTAGCCCAGTAGTGAGCAAGAAAGGTAGCTCAGTAGTGAGCAAGACAAAGTAGCCTCAGAGTGACAAGACATGTAGCCTCAGTAGTGAGCAAGACAAGGTAGCCTCAGTAGGAGCAAGACAAGGTAGCCTCAGTAGTGACAAGACAAGGTAGCCTCAGTAGGACAAGACAAGGTAGCCTCAGTAGGAGCAAGACAAGGTAGCCTCAGAGTGGGCAAGACAAGGTAGCCTCAGTAGGAGAAGACAAGGTAGCCTCAGTATGGGCAAGACAGGTAGCCTCAGTAGTGAGCAAGACAAGGTAGCCTCAGTAGTGAGCAAGACAAGGTAGCCTCAGTAGTGAACAAGACAAGGTAGCCTCAGAGTGGCAAGACAAGGTGGCCTCAGTAGTGAGCAAGACAAGGTAGCCTCAGAGTGGCAAGACAAGGTAGCCTCAGTAGTGAGCAAGCAAGGTAGCCCATAGTGGCAAGACAAGGTAGCTTCAGTAGTGAGCAAGACAGGTAGCCTCAGAGTGGGAAGACAAGGTAGCCTCAGTAGTGAGCAAGACAAGTAGCCTCAGTAGTGGCAAGACAAGGTACCTCAGTAGTGAGAAGACAAGGTAGCCTCAGCAGTGGGCAAGCAAGATAGCCTCAGTAGTGGCAAGACAAGAGCCTCAGTAGTGGCAAGACAAGGTAGCCTCAGCAGTGGGCAAGACATGGTAGCCTCAGTAGTGAGCAAGACAAGGTAGCCTCAGTAGTGAGCAAGACAAGGTAGCCTCAGTAGTGAGCAAGACAAGGTAGCCTCAGCAGTGGGCTAGACATGGTAGCCTCAGCAGTGGGCAAGACAAGGTAGCCTCAGTATGGAGCAAGACAAGGTAGCCTCAGTATGGAGCAAGACAAGGTAGCCTCAGTATGGAGCAAGACAAGGTAGCCTCAGTATGGAGCAAGACAAGGTAGCCTCAGTATGGAGCAAGACAAGGTAGCCTCAGTATGGAGCAAGACAAGGTAGCCTCAGTATGGAGCAAGACAAGGTAGCCTCAGTATGGAGCAAGACAAGGTAGCCTCAGTATGGAGCAAGACAAGGTAGCCTCAGTATGGAGCAAGACAAGGTAGCCTCAGTATGGAGCAAGACAAGGTAGCCTCAGTATGGAGCAAGACAAGGTAGCCTCAGTATGGAGCAAGACAAGGTAGCCTCAGTATGGAGCAAGACAAGGTAGCCTCAGTATGGAGCAAGACAAGGTAGCCTCAGTATGGAGCAAGACAAGGTAGCCTCAGTATGGAGCAAGACAAGGTAGCCTCAGTATGGAGCAAGACAAGGTAGCCTCAGTATGGAGCAAGACAAGGTAGCCTCAGTATGGAGCAAGACAAGGTAGCCTCAGTATGGAGCAAGACAAGGTAGCCTCAGTATGGAGCAAGACAAGGTAGCCTCAGTATGGAGCAAGACAAGGTAGCCTCAGTATGGAGCAAGACAAGGTAGCCTCAGTATGGAGCAAGACAAGGTAGCCTCAGTATGGAGCAAGACAAGGTAGCCTCAGTATGGAGCAAGACAAGGTAGCCTCAGTATGGAGCAAGACAAGGTAGCCTCAGTATGGAGCAAGACAAGGTAGCCTCAGTATGGAGCAAGACAAGGTAGCCTCAGTAGTGAGCAAGACAAGGTAGCCTCAGTAGTGAGCAAGACAAGGTAGCCTCAGTATGGAGCAAGACAAGGTAGCCTCAGTATGGAGCAAGACAAGGTAGCCTCAGTATGGAGCAAGACAAGGTAGCCTCAGTATGGAGCAAGACAAGGTAGCTTCAGCAGAAAGAGTGACGACCCAACATTCAGCGAGGTAATCTTACGTTCAAATAACATTCATCTTTGCTATTCTTCTCCAGACTTGTTCATGGATATATTGTACAACCCTGCCCACACCTGTCAGGTCTTCCAATTACTCCGGTGATTCATATCCAGGTTAAATTTACAAACATTTCATGGCTAAATTACATTCTAATAACCTTGCTAATGTTATATACTGAATGGTTATATTTATTTTTATTAGTAATAATTCTACACACTTTTGTTAGGATTTGTTAGGATTTATCCATCTGTCTCAGAACCTTGTCACTAGTGACTTTGTTCATGCATAACTTATTTTCGCCCTGACTTATTTAATATGTTATTTCTGTATTTTTTGTCGTATCTTCCAGCGTAGAAACTGAGACGAACTGATTGTTGAAGACTGCACAATTTTTCTTGTCACTTACGGTAAGACTGACATGAGGAACTTTAACTGGCCCTGTCATATCCCTAATCTTACTCATATATAACTGATAGAAAGTTTTTGGGCCAATCCTCGAATCCCTTTCCCCCCCCCTCACTCCACACACACACTTCTTTATTACACAAATCAATTTTACAGGGTAAAAGTTGTTATCCTGCCTCAGCTGATTCCCAAGCTCACCCCCAGGATGCAACCCACACCAGTCGGCTAAAACCCAGATACCTACTTACTGCTAGGTGATCAGGGACAGCAGGTGTAAGGAAACATGTCCAACGTTTCCACCCGTACCGGGCATCGAATCCCAGACACTCAATATGAGAGCAGAGTGGACTACCAACCTAGCCACGGGACACTCTTGCATAATATCTTTTGGCTTTTCTTATACGTTGTTTTATTTCTCTTTTTAATTGAATATATTGATTTCTGAAGTGTCCATCTCCTCTTGAGATTCACCTATAAATGTCTCTTTTTTGACCATTCAGATGTTTTAATCTGTTATTTATTAATTTTAAGTAGGATTTTTTTCTTGATCTATTTTCCCTATTTGGACCGTTAGTTGCCGGGACATGTTGAACTATACCTTGAAAAATGTAATATTGGCAGCCATTACCTGACCAGCGAGATGATGACCAGCGAGATGATGACCAGCGAGATGATGACCAGCGAGATGATGACCAGCGAGATGATGACCAGCGAGATGATGACCAGCGAGATGATGACCAGTGAGGACACACCAGTTCGACACACTCAGGTAATTCCTCGGTCCTATGAAATGAGCTAACCAAAAGTCAGAAACATAAACTTGATTTAAGATATTAAAGTACATTCCATGGTATATTGAAACTGAGTGACTTGTGATCTCTTTCCTCAACTCATCATTAACCTCACGATTATAAATAAATGATTCCATGTTGGCAACCAAGTCAAGCAGGTTGTTTCTTTTAGTTGCTTCTGTCACATATTGTTTTAAAAACAACCATGGATCGTATCAAGAAAGACGCTAGATCCAAAAAATAGAGTCAAATTCCTCCAACCAATTTGTTGTACCATATAGATAAAACTTGCGATTTTCACTTAAATAGAAACTCTCTTCTTGCTGAATAATGCAAGCGAAAATTTGTGTATGCAATGATTTCGCAAAAATCATTCTGAACTTAACGAAACAAATATATTTCATTGTGTTTCTTTATTATTAAATTATTGTAAACTTATCTAAAATATATTTAGTTGGATTAGGTTAAATTAAATTGCGCTTGTTATAATAAGGTTAGGTAAGTTTTCTAAGGTTCTTTTGGTACAAAATTATTAATTTTTACATTAACATAAATGAAAAAAATATATCTTTAAACGTATAAGAGAAAATTTTGGAAAGGACTTAATTTTCAATGAGTTCTTGTTAATTGACCAGTTTTACCTATACGGCACATTATATATATATATATATATATATATATATATATATATATATATATATATATATATATATATATATATATATATATATATATATATATATATATATATATATATATATATATATATATATATATATATATATATATGTATATCACCGGCCACGGTTACCGTGGCCGGTGTTATGATCAATAACAACAGTGTTGTTATTGATCAATACCACTCGTTCGTGGTTACAGTAATATATATATGCTGCTTGTGAAGCTAGTACACTAAACAAGGAGGAGAATGAAAATAGCTTAGAAGCTCCCACACCATCGTATGTCCTCGGATGGCGGTAAAACATCTAGCTCTGCTGGCTGCGCCATCTTTGTAGAATTGGATAGTCCTGTGGTTTAAGGCGTCATGTGGTTCTCGCTCACAATGACGGGCCAGTACAACATGGGTTCGAACCCTGGCTAATGCAGTGTTGTTATTGATCAATACCACTCGTTCGTGGTTACAATAATAAATATATTATTGTTATTATTAACACTTCTGCAGTTTTCCACTTAGGCAGGGTGACTCGAAAAAGAAGAAACACTTTCATCATCATTCATTCTATCACTGTCTTGCCAGAAGCATGCTTACACTACAGTTAAACAACTGCAACGTGTCAACACCTTTTCCTTCAGAGCGCAGGCACTACATTTCCAACTTCCAGTACTCAATTCCGGCTAACCAGTTTCCCTGAATGCCTTCATAAATATGACTTTATTCACACTCTAACAGCACGTCGTCATAAAACCCTTCGTTTCCATTCACTCCTATCAAACACACACGCTTGTTGGAAGTCCAAGACCCTCGCACACAAAACCTCCTTTACCCGCTCCCTCCAACCTTTCCTAGGACGACTCCTACCCCGTCTTCTTTCCACTACAGTTTTATGTGTCCTCCAACTCATTTTATTTTGTTCCACTCTCTCTGAATGGCATAACCTCCGCAACAACCCTTTATCTACCATCTGGATAATGCTTTTAGAAATCCTGCACGACTTTCTAATCTCCAAGCAACGAATTCGCCTCACTATATTTAAACAGCACACTGACTTAAGACACGACATCTCCACTGCCTCCAGACTTCTTGTTGCAACATTCGCCACCCATGCTTCACACGACATATCAAAACATTGGTATCACGATACTCTTACATTCCCCTCTTTCCTTCCATGTACAACGTTCTTTGTCTCATCAGATTCATCAGTGCACCACTCACCTTTTTTTCCCTCGCCAATTCTATGATTCACCTCGTCTTTCATAGACCCATCTGCTGATAAGTCCACTCCCAAATATCTGAATACATTCACTTCCTCCATACTCTCTCCCTCCTATCTGATATCTGATCATTCATTACCTAATTTTTTTATTATCCTCATGACCTTGTTCTTTCCTACGTTCAGTTTTAATATCTTTCTCTGATATTCCCTTCCGAACTCGTTCATCAACCTCTGCAACTTCTCTTCAGAATCTCCGAAAAGGACAGTGTCATCAGCAAAAACAAACTGTGATAACTTCCACTTTGTGTTAGATTCTTTATCTCTTTACCTCCTGCCAAGAACTGAGAATTAACTTCTATTAAAACCCCATCTATAAATATATTGAACAACCATGGGGGGGGGGGACATCACACATCCTTGTCTAAGGCCTACTTTTACTGGGAAGTAATTTCCTTCTCTCATACATACTCTAACCTGAGCCTCACTATCCTCGTAAAAACTCTTAACTGCTTTCAGTAACCTATTCCATACATTTGCAACATCTCACATACTGCCCCCCTATCCACCTTATCATATGCATTTTCCAAATCCATGAATGCAATGAAAACCTGTTTACCCTTATCTAAATACTGTTCACTTATATGCTTCAATGTAATCACTTGATGTATACATCCCCTACTCTTCCTAAAGCCTCCTTGCTCTTCTGCGATCCTGCTCTCCGTCTAACTCTGCTCTCTGCCAGTCTCTAGGTACCTTCCTCTCTTCCATACATTTATTAAATTAAAGTACCAACCATTCGAAAACTATATCCCCACATGCTTTTTACATTTCTTTCTTTATCCCATCAGTCCCAGCTGCTTTACCCCCATTCATTCTAGCCACTGCCTCACGCACCTCCCCCCATACTCACAACTGGCGCATCCTCACTCCTACAAGATGTTATATTTACCTGGCCAATACACGAAATCACAGCTTCCCCATCTTTATCAACATTTAACAGTTCCTCAAAATATTCTCTCCATCTTCCTGATACTTTCAGGTCTCCATCTAATGACTCTCTTCTCTTATTTGTAACTGCCGTTTAAGCCAAATCACCGAGTTTAGCCTATTTAGCAAGTGTTCACTTTGCCAAATTAGCAGAATGAAAATTTGGTTTCATGTAAATCAGCTGAAATCAAACTGAACATATAGAAAAAATATATATATCATTTATTTTAAATAATATGGAATAAATTTAAAGTAAACTGTGCTATAAATAGCAGAAGTTAGCTTAAAAAAAAGTTATGCTAGTTTAAGTTAGGTTTCTAACCAATTTTTGGTCCAAAAATAAAAGTCTTTATATCATTGTCAATGAAAAAAACTTAGCTATCACACTGTTAAAGAAGTTTTTAAAAAAAGATTTTTTTAAGTGAATTACGCCTATTCGGCGAGTTCGGCGAGTATATACAGAGAAAGATTGAAGTCGGCAGGATTCGAAGTCACGTCAGGGAGGCTGGCGAGGTTCCCCAAATGACTCTCTAGACCACTCAGCCACAGATGCGTCAAAAACTAGGCGGCGTTGTTTACAGGCCATGTTTCTTTCCCAGCCCAGGAAGTTGTAATAAACAACTGACAATGAATAAATAAAAGGGAGGACGAGGCTCGAACCTTGGTCTGTAAATTGACAATCCAACCCGCTACATTAATCTGAGTTCACTGAATTTGTGGCCCTGAGGGAGGTAAAAATATATTTACTGTGACCAGCGTTATCACTGGTGACCAGTGTTACCACTAGTGACCAGTGTTATCCCTAGTGACCAGTGTTATCACTGGTGACCAGTGTTATCACTAGTGACCAGTGTTATCACTGGTGACCAGCGTTATCACTGGTGACCAGTGTTACCACTAGTGACCAGTGTTATCCCTAGTGACCAGTGTTATCACTGGTGACCAGTGTTATCACTAGTGACCAGTGTTATCACTGGTGACCTGTTATCACTAGTGACCAGTGTTATCACTTGTGACCAGTGTTATCACTGGTGACCAGTGTTATCACTAGTGACCAGTGTTATCACTGGTGACCAGTGTTACCACTAGTGACCAGTGTTATCACTAGTGACCAGTGTTATCACTGGTGACCAGTGTTATCACTAGTGACCAGTGTTATCACTAGTGACCAGTGTTATCACTAGTGACCAGTGTTATCACTGGTGACCAGTGTTATCACTGGTGACCAGTGTTATCACTAGTGACCAGTGTTATCACTAGTGACCAGTGTTATCACTGGTGACCAGTGTTATCACTAGTGACTAGTGTTATCACTAGTGACCAGTGTTATCACTAGTGACCAGTGTTATCACTGGTGACCATTGTTATCACTAGTGACCAGTGTTATCACTAGTGACCAGTGTTATCACTAGTGACCAGTGTTATCACTGGTGACCAGTGTTATCACTAGTGACCAGTGTTATCACTGGTGACCAGTGTTATCACTAGTGACCAGTGTTAACACTGGGGACCAGTGTTATCACTGGTGACCAGTGTTATCACTAGTGACCAGTGTTATCACTGGTGACCAATGTTATCACTGGTGACCAATGTTATCACTAATGACCAGTGTTATCACCAGTGACCAGTGTTATCACTGGTGACCAGTGTTATAACTAGTGACCAGTGTTATCACTGGTGACCAGTGTTATCACTAGTGACCAGTGTTATCACTAGTGACCAGTGTTATCACTGGTTACCAGTGTTATCACTGGCGACCAGTTTTATAACTAGTGACCAGTGTTATCACTGGTGACCAGTGTTATCACTGGTGACCAGTGTTATCACTGGTGACCAATGTTATCACTAATGACCAGTGTTATCACTAGTGACCACTGTTATCACTAGTGACCAGTGTTATCACTGGTGACCAGTGTTATCACTGGTGACCAGTGTTATCACTGGTGACCAGTGTTATCACTGGTGACCAGTGTTATCACTAGTGACCAGTGTTATCACTGGTGACCAGTGTTATCACTGGTGACCAATGTTATCACTAATGACCAGTGTTATCACTAGTGACCAGTGTTACCACTAGTGATCAGTGTTATCACTGGTGAGAAGTGTTATCACTAGTGACCAGTGTTATCACTAGTGACCAGTGTTATCACTAGTGACCAGTGTTATCACTGGTGACCAGTGTTATCACTAGTGACCAGTGTTATCACTGGTGACCAGTGTTATCACTAGTGACCAGTGTTATCACTAGTGACCAGTGTTATCACTAGTGACCAGTGTTATCACTGGTGACCAGTGTTATCACTAGTGACCAGTGTTACCACTAGTGACCAGTGTTATCACTAGTGACCAGTGTTATCACTGGTGACCAGTGTTATCACTGGTGACCAGTGTTATCACTGGTGACCAGTGTTATCACTGGTGACCAGTGTTATCACTAGTGACCAGTGTTACCACTAGTGACCAGTGTTATCACTAGTGACCAGTGTTATCACTAGTGACCAGTGTTATCACTGGTGACCAGTGTTATCACTGGTGACCAGTGTTATCACTGCAACAATAGATAGGTGGAGTGACCATTACAGACCACCCGCAGAATGACCGCTCAGAACGGAAGATCGAGCCTGCACTCATGCTCGTACTGAATGACCTTTACGGACGGAGGAGGGAAACTCCACCACTGCTTGTACTGAATCACTAGTGCAGACGGAGGGTCGAGTCTACATCACTCCTTGTCTTCCAAGCCTAAACGGATTTATTGTTTTTTTCGAAATACAATTCTTCAGACAATTTCCCTCACTGAAGTTACAATTTCGGTAAAATAAAATATGCAGATATTTTTGGGTTTTACTTCGTCCACTTATAATTACATAGGTTTATTACTGCATTAAACAATGCAGTAATAGTTGTGCAGCAGCTTCTTAGCAATGAAGGCAGTGAGGTGTTGTTGAGGCGTCAAGGAGCTGTTGTCATGTGTGCGTCTCCGCTGACACCTGTGTAAACTGATTCCCTGGTTGGTGATTATTGTTAACTTGAATAAGTTTTACCAACATTATCTCTCTCTCTCTCTCTCTCTCTCTCTCTCTCTCTCTCTCTCTCTCTCTCTCTCTCTCTCTCTCTCTCTCTCTCTCTCTCTCTCTTATTTACACAAGGCTATTTAAAAGGTTTGGGTAACGATTTTTACCGTTATCTACCAGACTCAAGTCTTTATAGGAATGAATGATCTCAGACGAAGTGGTATTCTTGACAAGGGTAAAGCCAGAGTATAGTTGCTGTTTACTGCCCGTCTTGTTGTGTAGATACTGTCTTTTCACAGTCTGTGGAGTGGAGGCAAGTGCTGTACCATAACAATATTAGTCTTGAACTTAACAATAAGACCAGCAACATCTCTCCGGTACTGAAGGTTCTGCTGGATTAACAGATCTATCCAGGCCGAATCAAAACGAAAGATGAGTTTTCTTGCCGTGTTTGCCCTTCTGTCAAGAAGTCGTAGATGAAACTCACGGTAGGCAATCCAAGAATGTGGAGCATACTCAAGGTGTGACCGTACCTGTGCCTCTACTCTAAAACCTCTACTGTCAACCAGGTACAAGATACGTCCTAGTTATGTTAGCTTTTTGGCTGCTTTGCTTGCAGGATTTGCTTCGTGGTTCTTCAAAGACAATTTAGAATCAAATTTTACCTCTGGGATATCCACCTCATCTCCAGGTACCAGCATTCTTCCATTAATTTTTACCACTGATCCAGTAGTACCATCATGGTGCCTAGAGACCATCATCATCAGTGGAAAAATAAACACATAAGCGGTATAATGTGATCCTTTATTGACAACATTTCGCCCACGCAGTGGGCTTTATCGAGTCACAAACATATCTGTTTGTGACTCGATAAAGCCCACTGCGTGGGCGAAACGTTGTCAATAAAGGATCACATTATACTGCTTATGTGTTTATTTTTCCATTGTGTCGGTATTTCATACCATTTGTTTCCATCATCATCAGTGTTTTCTAAGAAGCCCACGTAACCAGCCACTGTTTTTCCCCAGGCTGATATATGTGTAAGCTGGTGATTAATGTACTTAAGAACATCTGAGATAAAGTGAAGGTCATTGAAGTAAACATTACATAACGATGGACCACATGAGTGTCTTGTTGACTCTGTCCCGTTGGGAACTCCTCTTAGAGACTCCATATGCCTTCAATATTGCCAAGAGTACCTGGTGCCATACTCTGTCGAAAGAACCAGCACTGTCCACTTCTGATCGAGGATTCACCCAGTGATTGCTGCCACTTAGTGGAGAGATTTAACAACAGATCAGCAGCAAAGTAACCTTTTCTGAAGCCAAATTTACGGTGGTAGTCAAAATTTGGTGTAATCTGCCATGAGATTATTGTCTGAAGAATCTTGGCAGTAATTGACAGGAGTGACTCTGGTTTGTAGCTGCTGATTTCCTCTCTGCTCTTCTTTTTGTGAACAGCGACTACATTTGCCTCAATCCACAGAGTTTATTTACACTGTGCTAGGCAGTGCTGATAAATGCGAATTAGATATGATGCTACCTTGTGTGCACATCTACTTAGCAATCTTCATGTGCGCCCACATCCTTTTCTTGGACCAGTGACCTATGGAGATGATATACGTGATCCTGCATTATCGTGACCACCAACAACTTTGACACAGTTTTTGTGCCTGGCAAAGCAGGTTTCTTTGCTGGATCAGGAAATTTTGTCTTGGCAGCAAAGTGTTCACAAATCATATCAGCTTTCCCTTGACTGATATTAGAAACAATACCATAATATCTTTGTAGAGGTGGCATAATAACATCAGGTAAACAACTTTGACGGTCGTTGGCCAAGGACCACCAAGATTTGGAGCCCACTCTTCCTGATGCAAGTTTTTCTGTGTGTGTGTCATCCTCTTATTTAGTGACAGCGCATTTAAGGTCTTTCTCTATTCACCGACAGGCTTTCTTATGGAAGTTCCAGTTACTGATAGTAGAATGCCTCGAATACCATCTCCAAGCCTTGTACTTAGTAGTAACGGCCTCTCGGCAACGAAACCCAAGCGAAGGTTGATCTGGATGCTTCGTTATGTACTACCTGTCAGGGATGTATTAGAGTGTAAGAATATATTTAGTGAAGGTGTTAGTTATCAACATCACCTTAGAAAAAGAGCATTCCGGTAGGAGGCGGCAAGCTCCAAGCAAAGGGTCGGCTAGTTTCCTCTCTCCTGTCTGTACCGTCTTCCCGCTCATCCCATTGGGATCTTACCTGAACTTATTCGATTCTCTCTCCTACAGCCAGGTTTTGCGTCATGATTCTTCACCTCGTTCTTTTGGAATCTTCAATTTTGCAAAGAGTCTTGTAATCAAATGAGATAATATGACCTAGAGGTCTCCAAGTGACTGTCTTGAGATAGATCACTCAGCACTCGGTCAAGTCAGAGATACAAGTAAGGAAGTTAATAATAATTTACATATCAAACATCGCCAAAGGTTAATCAGAATCTCTTTGTTTAAGATGATTGTTGAGATCACTAACAATTATGATGTTAATATTTATGTTGAAGTAGAAGTGGTTCCACATTTTCCATCAGGAAATTGATCAAGTCTGCTTGCTTCCACTGAGGTCTATATTACACATGCTAACACAAAGCTTATGCATTGCCTAGAGAACATTTCCAGGTGAATGTTAACATCAATGGACTGGTCATGTACGCTTTTAAAGAAGTATATTGCGACGCCTCCTTCCTTTCCTTGTCTGTAATGTCGCATCCAGGATGTGTGGTCAAACAACAACGTCTCAACAACAGTGATCAGGTCAGGACTATGAGCGTTCACGAAGCTCTGATTGAGCTCACCTACAATGGTAATGAAGCCTCTGATGTTGGCTGACAGGATGCTGACAGACGGCTGACAGGATGCTGACAGACTAGCTTTATGCTTTTGTTCATCCTGACTAAGTAGGAGTGTAAGGTGTTTATTCTTGAACATAACATAAGAACATAAGAAAGAAGGAACACTGCAGCAGGCCTACTGGCTCATGCCAGGCAGGTCCAAGTCTCCTACCGGCTTAAGCCAATGTCTTAACCTAGTCAGGTCAGGTCACATTCACTTAAGGGAGGAGCACGGCATCTGACCTCGTAGCACAAGCTAGTCAAGTCCGACTCACACCCACCCACACCCACTCATGTATTTATCCAACCTATATTTAAAACTACACAACGTTTTAGCTTCTATGACGGTACTTGGGAGTTTGTTCCACTCATCCACAACTCTATTACCAAACCAGAGCTTTCCTATATCCTTCCTAAATCTGAATTTTTCCAACTTAAAACCATTGCTGCGAGTCCTGTCTATGCTAGATATTTTTAGCACACTATTTACATCCCCTTTATTAATTCCTGTTTTCCATTTATACACCTCAATCATATCCCCCCTAATTCTACGCCATTCTAGAGAGTGCAGATTCAAGGCCATCAGTCTATCCTCATAGGGAAGATTTCTGATACATGGGATCAACTTTGTCATCCTCCTTTGTACGTTTTCCAGAGCATTTATATCCATCCTGTAATACGGTGACCAGAACAGCGCAACATAATCTAAATGAGGCCAAAACTTGAGAGTTAGGACACCGGGGCAGCCACTAGGGCGTAGCTCTGTGGCCTTCTATAAGGCTAAAGGGACACGTCTTCTAATAATATGCAATTTTTCCCATATAATCTACCTTGTCCATAATTACTATCGCATTTAAGGAAAGATCCTGGACTTCACCTTACGAAAGCAGATAAATGAAATGCGATAATAATTATGGACAAGGTAGATTATAGGGACAAAATAAACATGATATTAAGAGACAGGGAAACTTACGCGCCTCTTAAAACCTGGTGAGCTGAAAGAGGAGTACCTGGGTGTGACGTGTAAGAGTATTAACCAGTTCTGAGAGCTTGCTGGATTGTTCCATGAATAAATCTAAAGAGCTAATGATCCCGTCTGCGCAGATTTTTTTATCCGACAGCAGACTGCTTGATGTCCTTTCTTGTGGCAGTAATTACACCTGAAATCCCGCAGACCAACCATCCTCTTTATACCTGTTACACATTCACATGTAGTTTGCAACACATTTCAAAGTTAGGTTGGGTTAGGTTAGGTTAAGTTAGGTTAGGTTAGGATGGGTTTGGTTAGGTTAGGTTGGGTTAGGAGAGGTTGAGTTAGGTTTAGTTGGGTTTGGTTAGGTTAAATAAGGTTAGGGTAGGATGGGTTAGGCTAGGTTGGGTTAGGTTTAGTTAGGTTAGGTTAGGTTACAAGGGAAAGATTAAAAATATAAGATAAAAGAAGATAAAACAGTCTGAGGCGGGAACAGAAAACGAGCAGAGGCTTCGTATGGCTCATGTAACTATGTCATATTTCAACTGTACAAAGCTCCGTCAATGACCATCTGTTTGACTGTTTTTACAAGAGTGTCATATTGTCTGTGGTTAAGAGTTGTTAGTAGTGTGCCCCTTTCAGTGACAGTAGAAGCACTGCCTAGATGTGTGTGTTTCCTGGACCTCTTGAGCTTCTCTGTTGATTCAGCAGTTGATTGATCTATGTGTTCTGCTGCTGGAGTGATAATATGTGGTACTGGTGGGAGCTTTTCTGGGTCTGTGTTGGCGGGAGATGAGACGGCAGTGAGTAACAACCTCTTTTTCTTGTAAGTTCTCTTCCAAACCCATATCCAGACCTAACACTAGATGCTTGTTACTCTCTCTCTCTCTCTCTCTCTCTCTCTCTCTCTCTCTCTCTCTCTCTCTCTCTCTCTCTAGCTCCTCTATAATCAGTTTCCTGGTCAGACTCTTTTTCACAAGATTCAAGTGAGTGTTAAACAGAAGGCTGGTATATGTTTTGCACTCTGGCAGTAGATTGATAAACAGTAACTATTCAGGGAGACGCGAAAATAGGATAATACTAAGTGTTTATGCACCTGGAGGAGCGTAGACGAGAGAGAGAGAGAGAGAGAGAGAAAGAGAGAGAGAGAGAGAGAGAGAGAGAGAGAGAGAGAGAGAGAGAGAGAGAGAGAGAGAGAGAGAGAGAGAGAGAGAGAGAGAGAGAGAGAGAAAGAGAGAGAGAGAGAGATTTTGGGAAATGTTAAGCGAGTGTTTAGGAAGTTTAGAACCAAGTGAGATAGTAATTGCTAGGGGGACACGAATGCTAAAGTGAGAGAATAGGATTTAGACGTTAGATGCCAAGGGTCAATGATGATGGGAGCCTATAATTGATCTTTATTCTGAAAGACCTTTGGTAACAAGTAATAAATACTTACCATACCACGGGTGGGGTTCGAACCCGCGGTCAGAGAGTCTCAAAACTCCAGACCGTCGCGTAGCGGGTTCGAACCCCACCCGTGGTATGGTTTGTTTGCAATCGTGTCATTACGATTTCGTGAGTCAATAAATACTTATTTAAAAAATAAGGATAAATAAGAAATATGACACACAGGGCGTAATGACAATAGATCGTTGGATTATGTATGGATAAATGGTTGATGGATAGACATCTAGATTGAATGTTTTTATAAGGGAAACAATTACCAGAACATTATTTAGTGAGAGTAGATGGGATAGAAGGAGAATGTGATAAGGAGAGTAAGAAAAAGGTGAAAGTTTATAAATTAAGGGAGGAGATAGTTATGGTAGGATATAAGTAAGTGTTGGGAGAAAGATAGGCTAGTGAGGTAATGAGGAGGTTGTAGAGGTATGGAGGTGTGCAGCAGAAGTTGGTGGATAAAGGATGCTAGGTGCGAGAGGGAGGAGGAGCAATTGGTGGAATGATGAAGTAAAGAGAGTGGTAAGAAAGAAACTTCACCATATGAGAGGCGTTTATAAAGAAGAAGTGGTATCAGTAAGGTGGAGTAAATTGATAGTATAAAATAGGTGAGGGAATGTAAAAGGAGAGCAAATGAGAGATTGACTGAGGTTCTGTCAACAAATTTTGCTAAGAATAAGAAAATATTTTAGAGTGAGATTAATAAGATGAGAAAGCCTAGAAAATGAAGGGATTTAACAGTTAAAAACAGGAGAGGGGAGTTAGCAGATAGGGAGTTGGAGGCATCGGTAAGATGGAGGTAATATTTTGAGGAATTGTTCAATGTTTATGAAGAGAGGGAGACAGTGAATTTAATGCATTGCCAGGAAGGTATAACATCTTTATAGGAGTGAGGGAGAGCCTGATGGGAGTGTGGGGAAGGTACGTGAAGCTGTGGGTAGAATAAAGGCGGTAAACCAGCAGGGATTGATGGAATCAAGATATAAATGTTAAAAGAAGGTGGAGATATAACAAATAGTGTGCATAGTTCCTTTGTATAATGGAAAAGAGGAATAAAGAGGGTGAAAGAATTATCAAGGAATAAACGTGTTGAGTATCCAAAGTAAAGTGTAGAGTTATTACTGAAAGATGAACAAGAAAGTTTTAGCAAGGTTACAGGACGTGTAGACCAAGTGTTTACATTGAAGTATAAGTAAATAATATTTAGATACCGGTAAGGAAGTCTGTTGTATTAATGAATATAGAAAAGGCATATGATAGGGTGGATATGAAAGCAATGTGGCAGATGTTGCAAATGTATAGTGTATAAGGAAAGCAATATGATAGCTAATATCTGTTATTTGTGTTCTGTGGGTCTTGTTAATGGTTCAGGTCGGTTGATATTTTATTCTTTATCTGTTAATAGTTGAGTAGTCATTGTTTCCGCTGTCCAGTCTCACACCAGACATTCTGTTAAATATGTTAATGGTTCCAGGGGCAATGACCACCGTGGCCCAGTGTCACACTTGGTTTCGTGTCACATACAAACAGAAACTGCAGAGAAAGCCATGTGTCACTTCTGCACTCCCAGCAGAGTTTCTGTGATATTGAGGCCTATTAACTCTATGTAACTCTCCATTCTGCTGCTTCAGCATCACATTATTCCAGACTATGGAGCAAAACTCTCCTGCAGGATGAGGGACTGACCACCTCAAAACTACGTTTTCGAGGGTGATGCACTGATTAAATAGTCTTTACATCTCTACTGCTTCTGCTGTCTCCTATGTATTCAACTGAAGAAGCCTACTGTGTAGGTCAAAGGTTTCGAAATAAAGACAGAACTACAGAACATATCAGATACCAACTGGAATAATGTCTGAAATCAACGGAGTGACCAGGAAAGCAATATGATAGTTAATAACTGTTATTTGTGTTGTATGTGTCTTGTTAATGGTTGAGTAGTCATTGTTACCGAGGTCCAGTCTCACACCAGATGTTGCATATGTGTCTTACTTATCGTTAAAAAGGTGTTGAAGTTTGATGGGCCAACTAACCTCCGCATTGATCCTCTGTTAGAATCCTATCGAAGCCATTTTCATAGGGGTTCTTTTACACAAATTCTATGTGTAAAGAGTTTTACACAGAATATTTGGTGGTAGGTCTATCATAGAAATTCTCTATGAAGGGTGTACAGTTACTTATAGGTCATATATTAGAGACGAGAGGAAAATTTATGAACTTGTCATTTCCAACAGTGGAGAAGAATTTATCAGTTCCATTTTAACCTTTTCCCTCTCAGTGTCATTACACGAGCCACGTCAATAATGACACATTCTCCACTGCCTTCTTCATTCTGGGGGATGGTGTGGGTTTGGGTATTTTATTGTGGTATGATATTAGGCATTTTTCTCGTCGAAAACATTGCCTAGTATGTCTCCCAAACACTGTACACAGAAGGCTATTGTTTACCCGTTTACTAAGCAGGATTTGACTCATGACCAGGAAGCGTTGTGTTATTGTTGGGTAATTGAACACCTGCTACACTTATGACAACTATTGAGTGCCACGACAACTATAATTATCTCATTGTGATCCTTAAGTGTACTTCGGTATGAGACATTTTAATGTAGCAACGTTTCGCTCTCCAGGAGCTTGTCAAGCCACTGCAGTGGGCTAACTGGCCCATGCTGTGGGTAGTAGTATTGGTAGTAGTAATACTAATAGTAAGGGTAGTAGTAGAAGTTAAAATAATAGTAGTAGTGTTAGTGGTAGTAATAGAAGTTGTAAAAGTAGTAGTAGTAGTAGCAGTAGTATTAGAAACGTTCAGTGTAACCTGGCTGTTGGGTAGGATTATTATTATAAATTAGACACATATGCAACATTTGGGTATCTTTATTGAGGAAACGTTTCGCCACACAGTGGCTTCATCAGTCCAATACAAAGTAGAAAGGTGTAAGGAGAGTAGGAGTTATGAGGTAATCAGTCCCTCGGCCTGGAGTCGATGTGTTCAGCCCATCAATCTTGTAGAAATGACAGCACAAAGCCGTAGAGGTGGCTTATTTACTGTAGTCAGGTGAGGTGAAGCAGGAGGAGGCGGGGTAATAGTGGTACCATCCACTAGTTGAAGTAGGTCTTCGTCCAAAGGTTGGACAAGTGTTGAAGAATTCGTTTGTATTAAGATCCCAAGATTTATAACTTGTCGGTTCTATGAACCATTCATCTACATCCTGTCTGACACAGCAACATCTTGGGATCTTAATACAAACGAATTCTTCAACACTTGTCCAACCTTTGGACGAAGACCTACTTCGACTAGTGGATGGTACCACTATGACCCCGCCTCCTGCTGCTTCACCTCACCTGACTACAGTATATAAGCCACCTCTACGGACATATGCTGTACTTTCTACAAAATTGATGGACTGAACACATCGACTCCAGGCCGAGGGACTGATTACCTCATAACTCCTACTCTCCTTACACCTTTCTACTTTGTATTGGACTGATGAAGCCACTGTGTGGAGAAACGTTTCCTCAATAAAGATACCAAATGTTGCATGTGTGTCTAATTTATAACTTGTCGGTTCTCTGAACCATTCATCTACAGGATTATTATTGTGTTAGGAGGGGTGTTAGTGCGTGTTAGGAGGGGTGTTAGTGCGTGTTAGGAGGGGTGTTAGTGCGTGTTAGGAGGGGTGTTAGTGCGTGTTAGGAGGGGTGTTAGTGCGTGTTAGGAGGGTGTTAGTGCGTGTTAGGAGGGTGTTAGTGCGTGTTAGGAGGGGTGTTAGTGCGTGTTAGAGGGTGTTAGTGCGTGTTAGGAGGGTGTTAGTGCGTGTTAGGAGGGGTGTTAGTGCGTGTTAGGAGGGGTGTTAGTGCGTGTTAGGAGGGGTGTTAGTGCGTGTTAGGAGGGGTGTTAGTGCGTGTTAGGAGGGGTGTTAGTGCGTGTTAGGAGGGGTGTTAGTGCGTGTTAGGAGGGGTGTTAGTGCGTGTTAGGAGGGGTGTTAGTACGTGCTTTGAGAAGTGATGATCTGGAGGGCTCTTTGTTTTTAGTCTTTGATGTAAAGGAGAGGAAAATGTAGATGTTTAAGACACATGTGCAACAGTACAGAGGACATCTTCCACACCTAACTACTAGTTACGAGTGAGAAGAGTTGCATTCCAGAGGGACCTGCCTTCTCACTTCTCCTAGTGAATCCCGTCTGTTACAACGTCTTCGAGAACTTCCACTTCACCTTCGGCAGTATTTAAGGCTCCAGTCTCATGCTTCAACTTCATATTGTTCCAGACTATGGAGCTGAACTCTTCTCCAGGCTGAGGGACTGATCACCTCAAATACTTTTTCTCCAAGGTTGATGGACTGATAACATAATCTTCGTTTCACTCCTACACCTGCGGAAGAAGCCTACTGTTGCACATATGTCTTAATCATCAACTTTTCGGTATTTTATAACATTTTCAATATAAGAAAAATGTAGCTCTGAGAAGGTTTGGTATAAACATTCGTTTCTTGACTCCTGTAAGATTCCTTTAGCTTTAGTTCGATGTTTGCTATTTCTCTGACCAGTGTCTCTCTACGTATTGCAGATATGTTGGCCTCTTGCAGCCGCTCTGTTATTCTTTGCCATCGCCTGTATAGGGAGCGCCTTTCTCTTTCTAGTTTACATCTTCTCCTCCTTTTCCTTAAGGGAATATGCCTTGAGCAAACCTCAAGTGCCACAGAGTTAATTTGTTCTAGACATAGGTTAGGATCTGTGTTGCTTAGGCTATCTTCCCAGTTTATGTCATTTAGGACTTGGTTTACTTGGTCCCATCTTATGTTTTTGTTATTGAAGTTGAATTTGGTGAAAGCTCCCTCGCGACTGATCACATTTTGTCTGTTTGGGGCCCCGCGCATACATGTCTGGACCTCTATTATGTTATGATCTTAGTATATTGTTTTTGATATGATGACATTTCGTATCAGATCATCATTGTTAGTGAAGATGAGGTCCAGCGTATTCTCCAATCTTGTGGGTTCTATTATTTGCTGGTTTAAGGTGAATTTGGTGCAGAGATTTAAAAGCTCGTGTGTGTGCGAGTTTTCATCTGAGCTGCATCCTGGTGTTATCTCTGCTACCACATTATTTGATATTTTCCTCCATTTTAGGTATCTTAGGTTGAAATCCCCCAGGATCAAGATGTTGGGGGCAGGAGCTGGAAGATTTTCCAGACAGTGGTCAATTTTCAGAAGCTGTTCCTGGAATTGTTGGGACGTTTGTATACATCCTCGTATATATTTGGCAAATTATATCAGGTGAAGGAAATACAAGTCATATACTATTGCTGAGTTTGTTCGCTCCACTTTGAAACCCATTACGACCAGGTGGCAGTTTAGTATTAGTGAAGAAATGGCAGTAGTTGTAAAAATGTAGTAGTCCATAAAACCTAGAGAAGAGAGGAGGACTGTGAGAGAACAACTGGCTCGCCCGAACAGGACATTAAACCCCGCCAGAAACAATCTCATAAGACAGAACCCACCAAGACAAAAGACAGGAACAGCAATGGAAATATAGGAAAGGTGAGGAGTTAAGAAAAGAGGACAAAGGTCAGATCAAGTCACGAGTGTTGTGAAGTTCACTGCTCCCGCTGTCAAGAAAAGCTTTATTGTTTCTCTTTCTTCGTGACCTCCGCATGTGTGACCCTTAATTTCCCGACTCAGTAGTAGTTTTCACACTTTGCAGCTCATTCTTTCACCTTGGCTACCATCCCGATTTCATAAACTGTCTGCTCATGCTAAACAGACTTTTTTCTGTCTTCAAACTCCCTTCTTCCATGAAATCTCCTGTTCCTTACCTTACCTATATTTCCAGTCTCCTAAATACTAGCACCATCCTCCGTCTTTTAGAAATCAAACTTACTTTTCACAAATCTAATAATTTCCTTTTGAGTAATCTAATTTTTAACTCTTTCATGCTACTAATGTTTCCGATATTTACTTCATTTCCTGCTCCACTTGTTCTTTCCAGTACTGTGGCCGCTCTCCTGACACACTCAAAAAAAAAATCACAATTTCAGTAAGAACAAAAGAAGTAACAACTCTCTGTTCCGTCATGTCGCAGATCACAGTCATCCTGTTGACTGGACCTCTGCCAAAACGTCAAGTGTTCACAGACGCTGTCTTGTCGGTAGGACAGTTGGCTACTATCGCAGCAGTACTAACTGATCTCTCAAGCTAATAGTACCATTTAATTGGGCAGATGACTGTGACAGGGCTTTTCACTAAATTAGATGTGCATTAGCCTCTTCTCTAGCATTGCTCAGCCCGCAGATACATCAGCCATTTGTTATCCCTTTAGACAGCAGCGAACAAGAAGCAGGTGCTGTCCAGTTACAGCAGTTACAAACAGACGTAGCCTTATACCAGTGTGCTACTACAGCACAGAGCTCAAGAAGGATCAGCTGTGGTAGGAATGGAAGTGCTGAGTTTCTTACTACTTTAGAGAACATGAGCACTTGACCATTCTCCACTTAAGTGTATAGTCACCCCAACCCACCAAACTTTACCCTCACCATGTGAGGTTGGCAGCAGTTATAGATGTACCATAATTTTACAGTCAAAGAAGTTATAATTAATCTTCTTAAAGACTAATTTAAGAAAATAGATATAAATTATCACCTTATTGTCATAGTTGTTTCTTTAGGGAAAATTCGTTTAATGCCATTAAATGAGAATATGTATCTGAACTATTTTTATGCAGCTTATGCATAATGCTCATAACAGGCACTGCAATGAATATTCTTGCATTTATATTAATAATCGTTTGAGAATATATTTAAATTTCCAATATTGTGAGGGCTTTACATGTCTTATTTAGCTCAGCAGTGTTTACTAAAATAAAAGTTTATTGTTGGGCTGCTGACCACATATTGTAAACAATGTAATTTAAAAAAGCTTTGTTTACCAGCTGTTGACTACTTACACTAACTTTATAATCGGAAACAGATATAACCTTAAAATATTTGTTTACTTTATATTTAAAGTTAAGATCATACATATGTCGTGCTGAATAGATAAAACTTGCGATTTTGGCTCAAATAGAAACGCTCTTCTAATAAGGCAAGCGAAAATTTGTGTATGCAATAATTTCGCAAAAATCATTCTAAATCTAACGAAAAAAATATATTTTAGATATGTTTACAATAATTTAAAAAATTAACACAATGAAATATATTTTTTCGTTAGGTTCAGAATGATTTTTGCGACATTATTGCATATACAAATTTTCGCTTGCCTTATTCGGCAAGAAGAGCGTTGCTATTTAAGCCAAAATAGCAAGTTTTACTTATTCGGCATGTATATATATATATATATATATATATATATATATATATATATATATATATATATATATATATATATATATATATATATATATATATATATATATATTGTGCCGATTAGGCAGAACCGAATTTGGCCAGTTTGGCAGAATGAAATTTTGTTTTTCCTATAAATCTGTAAAACTAATTTGAACACAACGAGAAATATATGTATCAGTGATTTGAAGCAATATTAAATAAATTTAAACTGACCTATATTATACATAGCAGAATTTAGCTAAAAAAATATACGCTAGTTTAAGTTAGGCTAGGTGAGGTTTCTAACTTCGGCTTACAAGAGAGTGCATATTAATTGGGACAGTGATTAAATAAGACATTTATTTGGAAAATTAATGTTTATTTGAAAAATGCAAGGCAATGATATGACAGATAATTGATTAAATGAGAGATATAAGTAGCCTTTGCTTTTATAATAATTGCTACACACTTTGTAATAGAATAGATCAATGTTGAACACATTTTGGCAAGTTAGTCGTGGTACCAAGTCCTAATAACAGCAGCAATTAGTTTTTCCATTGCTGAACAGTCCTGTTCTGCAATCCTGGGTTTGGTTATTGCACAGGGGTTCTCAATTTGGTTGAGGTCAGAAGAGTTTCCAGGAATGTCAGCATTTTTTTCTGGAAGTGTGGCATGGAACAAGATCCCACTTTAAAATGCCTCCTCCATCAGGAAAGTCTCTATCCACAATGGGGAGCAAATGAGTTGCCAGGATTGCCTTGTATTTGGCACTGTTCATCGTTCCCTCGACAGTAACAAGCTGTTCAGGGCCTTTAGCAGTAAAACTACCCTAAAACATCTTAGGTAGGCGTTTTGGCGCTTGTTGAATGTGTCCATTCCGATGAGGTTCGCCTTTGCTCCGTCTCACCACCACTGATCTGTACTTAAAAATGCGCCTCGTTTGAAAATATAACTTTCTCCATTCATCTGTCGTCCATTCCTTATGATCGAGTGCCCACTGCAGCCATTCTTTTTCTTCATAGCAGCAGTTAATAATTTATAATAATTGTTTCTTTATCTGCTTTCTGGCAGTTCTACCATATTCAAAGAACCTTCGTTGAACAGTTAAAGAATCACCATTTACGCCAGTTGAAGCCAAATCTCTCTTT